>CM076978.1:34417205-34479705 GCA_039105355.1 Benthosema pterotum | reverse complement strand
CTACGAGACCACTGAAAAAAACTAAAGTTGTCCTTTAAAGGCTTTTTTCCCCACAGTGTTTAGAGTGAATCAAAACCAGTGCCACACTATGGAGGGCAAGTAGTGTTGCCACTCTGCCACTAACTCTGGGGAGGACACGCCCCCACATGCATGCTCTCCATAGTCCCTTGATATGGTGAGAAAATAATAATTATTATTATTTTGGACAGTGCTCGGGCCACTTACGTTATTGCACATAATTAAAGCACGACACATCAAAGTCGGATGGTAGTTGACCACAGGGGCGGATCTAGGCATGGGGGGGGCAATGCCCCCCTAAATACCCAGTCTGCCCCCCCAAACACGATGCCATGCAAAACAACCCAAGATATTTCAAATTAAAGTGCTTATATTTAAAATGATTTGAAACACTACTACTGCTACTAACTAACTAGAGCTGTGTCACCACTAAACCAACAGCATTTCATCATTGAAAACAGAAAACTCTCTGAGTCAGACCTTTAGCTTTATGCATGCTGTGTGTCTGTTGCAACTTCAACAACAACTTATGTTATTATTGATGCTTTACTTGACTAATAAAAGTCCTGTAACTGAAAATGGTATGGGTGTGACTTCATCGCCCGGCGATGAAGCCGCACCCATACCATTTTCTCTTGCCCCTCCAACATGTTCTCTTGCCCCCCCAAATAGGACATTTTACATCCGCCCCTGGTCGACCATCCATAACAAATCGTGGCATATGCATCTATCTACAGTTTCTGATTTCAAACTCAGCCGAGAGAACTGAACCCAAAACCTGACCAGTCATTTTACCAAAATTACGGACCTTGCAACAACACCACCACCACCACCACTGCGAAACATAAAGTTCACCGAAGGACAAAACAAAGTACGAACCAAACACCGTTCAAGGTTTCCTGCTTTTCAGAATCACATTGATTATAACACACATGAACTGCCAGGTGAGAGTCTGCATGGTAATGAGGATATATAGGATCAAAGCATATACTGTATTCATCACTGTGGGAATAGAAATAGAGTACAGAAAAGCTTCTTTCCCAGAACAATCAGATACATGAACGAACTCATAAGAAACCAGAGCAAAACACGGCAACAAAAAAAATCCACTCTCACCCTGTCCTCGCACTATTATGCTCAAATTGCACCTTTTTTGTTGTTTTTATGGAACATAACCTATACTGTGAAGCAAGCTGCTCAGAAAATGTATGGCTTTGTTACTACAGCACAGGGAAAACATGCACAATTTTGCACATATATTGCTATTTTTTCTTTTTCTCTTTGATTGCTTTTTCTTGCACTCTATTCGATTCCTGTGTTTGCTGCGCTTGCTGTTGTGTTTTGTTGTTGTTGTTGTTGTGAATGTTATGCTGTGTCGTCTGAAGGATAAGCCAAACAAAAACTAAGATAGACGAGTTGTATAACACAGCCTTGAGACGGGATTCACATGAATGCTGAAAGTACAGCGTACCTTTTAGCTGTGTGTCCTCCTGCATCAAAAGGGGAAGATGTCTCAGCCTTGTAAGCTCCACAAGTTGAGCCCCGACTTGGTCTATACTGTCCTCCAAAGCCAGCAAAGCTGTTATATCAGTGGTTCACAAAATGGGGTCTGGGGATCCCCCAGTGGTCTTTCAGGGAGTTCCTGGGGGGTCCCCAGCTAAATAATAGTTTGGAACCAAATGGGCCTTTATGGGTTTGTAACTCAGAGACTGTACACATTCGATATGCACACTCTCAGAGTTAAATTAAGATAAATTACAATATTTTTACAACATGAATTGTGGGGTACCAGAGATATTAATGGTATTAAATAGGAGTCTGTAAAATCTACTCTTATGGGGGTCCACCGCTCCATCTGTTTTCAAATGGGGGTCTGCGGGCTAATACGTGTCAATTTGGGGGTCCTTAACATGAAAATGAACGACTTCTGTATATAATCTTTACTACTTCATTGTGCAAGCGTGTAGGGCATGTTGGGTGTAGTGTGTGTTTGTCTGTGTGATCTGCGTCTGCACTACAGCTGATGTAATATGCTGTAAGCCGCAACCGCTGTTTAGTGATATTATTACGTGACACTCCTCTCAGTAGCCTCCGTGCTGGCGTGTGTGCATGCATGCATGCATGCATGCGGGTGTGCGTATATGTTGTGTGTGCGTGCGTGTGTATTTGTGTGTGCGTTGTTTACATTCTGTAAACTCATTTGAAGCCATGCACTGACACACATGCTATATGTATGACATAAAAATGTTTGAAAAATATGTGCGCGCGTGTGTGTGTGTGTGTGTGTGTGTGTGTGTGTGTGTCTATCGCTGCTTTGTGCGGGAGAGAAAGATAGAGAGAGAGCATATGGCGATAGTCTCAAACACTTATGATGGCATAGCAATAATGAATTTGAGAAATGGGAAAACATGTTTTTTGTGAGTGTGCTGTAGCCCTATTTGCCAGTGTGTGTGTGTGTGTGTGTGTGTGTGTGTGTGTGTGTGTGTGTGTGTGTGTGTGTGTGTGTGTGTGTGTGTGTCATAGTATTTGTAGTGGAGAATGTCTTGCATGTCTGTAATTGTGAGTGCATGTGTTAATGCACAAGCCTGTCTGCAGACTATAACATTCAGTCGTCACGTATACAGCAATCCCCCATATGTTACTCTAACTAACACGTATTTTCGAGTGGCTGTGTGTGTGTGTGTGTGTGTGTGTGTGTGTGTGTGTGTGTGTGTGTGTGTGTGTGTGTGTGTGTGTGTGTGTGTGTGTGTGTCCGTGTGTAATAAAGAAGAAATGATAAAGGAAAAAATATAATCCACAGAGACAAGCATTTTTGCATGGACGCATCAGACCCATCCTAGGATATAAACGATACAATCGTCAATTAATGTTCATCGTAGAAACTCGATACCAGTTATGGTCTTCAGAACAGAACACACATCTTTCACAGAGTGTCAAAGCCTCGGAACACAGCAGTGGCGTTTCTAAGAAATTTGGAGCCCTAGGCAAGATTTTCCCTGGAGCCCCCCTTCCCAAATCTCCTTCCCAAATCTCCTTTTTTTAAGCTAAAGTGTTTTAAATGTTCATTCTAGTTATATAGGAAAAGCATAATGTATTTATCCATATGAGGTTTATTAGCCTGGGATCCTTTTAAAGCATGTTTGGTGTTCACCCTCCCCTCATCACTCCCCATCCCTCATGGACGCCCCCCTCCCCTCATGGCGCCCTAAGCAACTGCATAGTCTGGCTAATGGCTAAAACGCCCCTGGACCACGGGGACCAGATACTTTTTTAGAGAGAGACTTCCGTCAGCCAGGGGGCAGACCACACGTCTGGTCACGTTGACTAATGCATGCTGTATAGTCAGCGGCCCCATCTGTCACGGTCCGAGTCAGGACCTTGTAGGACCCATGGCAAGATGAGGCGCAGAGGCAGCTCAGCGCTCAGTATTTATTCACCAAACAGGAGGAGTAGACAGTAATCCATGTCCAGTTACTGGCAAAGGTCAAAACACTCTGTCGGCAGTCAGAACACAAGGAGAACAAAGGGCAAAAGCACTAGGCTATACTAAAAAATAAATTGCTATAACATTGTGTAAAAAATGTACACTATGCACGGAATGCCACCTACGGAATTGTGTGCATATACACTAGAGCCAAAATCCTTGAATATGTACTTGTGCGTGGTTTTCACAAACATGGAAGTGGCTAGTTGAGGGTGGGGCAGTTTGGGTTTTATAATATTTACTATTCTGTCCCTAACACATCTCAACCCGGACGTGGCCGAGTCGGCTCTGCCGACCATCGCAATGCTCAGCGCGGGAATTCGCTCGGCTAGCGCCTTGCTCAGTGGCACTTCACAATGCTCATGGTTGGCAGAAACGGCGCCGCTCCGTCATTTTCAGTGGAGTATATGCAAGTAAGATATCCACAGATTAATTTTAGTATAATATGCACAGTTTTATTTTAGGCAAACATGCACAGAATTTTGCGTATAGGCAAGTATGGACAGAATGGCACTGCATATTCGTCTAAACCTCATGAGACTGGGTTGAAAAAAGGACATATTTAGCCCCATGTTCGAATGCCCTGTCCCTCTAAAAAAGAGAAGTTTATCCCTCATCTTTTCTCTAATAACCTAAAACATGAAGCTTGATTAAAGAAGAAACAACTACAAGTTAAATGCTTTAAGGAGAATTCCACCTTATTGCAGTTGATTTATTCCAAAAAAGTGATCCAGTTGTTATTTTGCGGGGGGCTATGGGATGTTTTTCATACTGTATTCACCTATTGCCATTGCTCCAAAATGTAATTTGTAATTTTATGCTACAGCATTCTCTCTCATTTCAATAGTGTGTTGACACTAAAACTTTTGGTTCAGCAGTGGTTCAGCCACCTCAAGACAGGGGTGGGGCGTGGGGTAAATCAGCTGCAAAGAAAGCCTTCTGGGTGTAATTCTCCTTTAAAAGCATTTAAATTGTCAATTGCAATTATCCTGGTGGACACCTATGTGCCCTGAGGTCAGGGCTGGGTTTAGCCGGAAGAATGGTAGGGTGGGCAACTCCAAAGTTTTTCATATGAAGCAGTGGTTTTTCACCTATTTGACACCAGGACCTAGTATTTTTTCGGCATTTGAGCCACAGACCACCACTTGATGACATTTTAGCCCCACAGACCCCAAAACTAAAGATTTCTTTTGCTTTTGTCCACAATTCCAGGCTGGATTTGGGAAACTAAACAGTCAAACATATAGATCAAAATGACCATTTATCTTCTATCTCTAGTTGTAGAGTTGCTAATTCAGATGATGAATATTTTAACTCTTGAGAGTGTAAACATGAAACCGAATAGACCCACATAGGTCCATTTGTTTCATTTTTACGCTCTCAAAGAGTTACATCTGGTTAACCAATTAACTTTCCACCATTTAACCTGGAGACCACGGGGAACTCTCTCAAGGAACCGCTGTTATTACCTTTCATTGGGCTGGCAGGATACACATTTGGGTGGGCACTGCCCACCCCTGCGCCCCTCTAGATCCGGCCCTGCCCGAGGTGCACCTTTATTGAAACACAAACCCACATACTAATCTAAACAAGGTGTCTGAAGAGTTATTACATGGCATGTTTGCGCTGTGCAGGTGTGAGGAGGCTGCTGTTGCCATGTGTTTTCCACCATCATCTCCAAGTCATTGTTTTTTCTTATCTGTTCCCAGACTGTCGTTAGATGGTGAAGATACATAAGCCCCTCTCTGACTGCAGGTGAAAGGAGAGGTAATGAGAGCATTGATAATAGAAAAGGTGTAGTCTCTCTCATGCACCCCCCCACACACACACTCTCTCTCACACACACACACACACACACACACACACACACACACACACACACACACACACACACACACACACACACACACACACACACACACACACACACACATAACCCAAGCGTACACACCCACGCAGACTGATACTTCCATCCAGCGTCTATCGCGGTGTGCTGTGTGTGGTCTGTGTGATTATCGCGGGCATGTGATTCATAACCGTTGTTCGTGGGAACAGCCAATGAGGCCTAGATGAGAATGAATGGGTGTCAGGGCACATGCCGCCTCCATTCGTCAGGCCAAATCCCGTTACGGTGCTCTGCTTGCTGCCACACATGTTCACTATACACACGCAAGCACACACACACACACACACACACACACACACACACACACACACACACACACACACACACACACACACACACACACATGCGCGTGCGTTGACCTCCATCAACGCATGCACTCAGACAGAGCAGAGGCATGCACACATTGTGGACACATGAACACACACTCAAACAAACACACAAACGAGCGTGCATGCCCATGCATACACACACGCACGCATGTGCACATATGCACACACACACACACAGGGCACAGCCCCGGCCATTACTCAAGACAAATCACGTCAGTGTGCCGTTTCCCCGGAGACTGCACCGTGGCGACTGATTCCAGTGGAACACGGGATGGTCACATCACCTATGACATTTACATGACGACTGACCCCGGCTGTGGAGCCTGTGTGTGTGTGTGTGTGTGTGTGTGTGTGTGTGTGTGTGTGTGTGTGTGTGTGTGTGTGTGTGTGTGTGTGTGTGTGTGTGTGTGTGTGTGACAGACAGTGGGGATGGGGCATGGAGGGGGTGGACTGCGAATACAAAGCAAGGTTAAGAGATAATGGCATTCAGGGCTCCATTCTCGTTACATGCTAAACCCTTTATCCCAAATCCCTTATTTCTTTTTTTTTCTATTTTAAAAAACTTTTTAATATCGTATGGTTTTACTTTGTATTATACAGTATCGAATTGCAGATGAAAGAATCAATCGTTACCAATACCAAGCATTCATGCGTTCACATCATGCGTTCAAATACAATGTCCATCCATATGCCAGATCACTGTTTTTAGTTATTGATATCCATTGTAGCACATGTCTCTTAAAATGCTCTACCCATATGTCTCACACATATTTAATGTATAGCTCCATTGTAACACATTTCTATCTAAAAACCTGTACTATAGCTAAATACTGCACTGTATTGATTTCAAATGACTGAATCAGATCCGATCACCATAATAAACCAATATCTGTACTGTATCGTCAACCATGTATGGCGACACGTATCGTTAGAATGTGACGTTAAATTGCATCGTATGGAACGTCACAGAACGTCCACAACTCTGTGCCCATGGAGAGCACGACTGTGTGTAGCTGTGACACATCACTGTCGTTACCTCTGTGTCTCTGCACATACTGTACTTGTGTTCAATGCAGATTCATGTAATGCAGGGGTTTTCAACAGGTGGTCCGGGGACCACCAGTGGTCCCTGAGAGGGTTCCAGGTGGTCCCCAGGCTAAATGATGGAAAGTTGGTTAACCAGATATAACTCATGAGAATGTAAAAATGAAACCAAATGGACCTTTGCGGGTCCATTTGGTTTCATTTTTACACTCTCAAGAGTTAAAATATTCATCATGCGAATTAGTCCAAATCTACACAACTAGAAGATTAATGGTCATGGACAGAAGCAAAGGAAAGCTCTAGTTTGGGGGTGGTCTGTGGGGCTAAAATGTCCTCAAATGGAGGTCCGTGGCTCAAATCCTGAATAAATGGTGGTCCCTGGGATGAAAAAGCTTGAACACCCCTGATGTAAGGAGTAGAGACCTACAGTATCTATACCACCACTTGCCCTCACTCAATAGCCCCATTCACAATCACCCTGTATCCACTACACCTGCCTCCACTGGCCACAGCCAATCATTGATGCAATCATCACACTATAAATAGTAAATACACCTGCATTCTCGCTCAGAAGGCTTGGCTGTTCTGCTTCAACAACAGAGCAAACATGGGTAGACCTACTGCTTTCGCAGATAGGGCCATTTCGGCCATTCACTGCTTTCAAATTCATCATCGACCTTCTCTGTTCCTCTAGGAACAACCAGTGGTCCGGGGACCACCAGTGGTCCTTTGAGAGAGTTTCAGGTGGTCCTCAGGCCAAATGATGGAAAGTTGGTTTCAGGTGTAACTCTTTGAGAGCGTAAAAATGAAACGAAATGGACCCATGCAGGTCCATTCGGTTTCATTTTACACTCTCAAGAGTTAAAATATTCATCATGTGAATTAGCCCAAGCCTGTATGTTTGCCACTTTAGTTTCCCAAAGCCAGCCTGAAATTGTGACTAAAAGCAAAATAAATCTTTAGTTGTGGAGTATGTGGGGCTAAAATGTCATCAAATGGTGGCTCGTGGCTCAATTGCTGAATAAATAGTGGGCCCTGGTATCAAAAAGGTTGAAAATCACTGCTCTAGGAACTGCAACATAATCTCACCCCAAGTATAAATACCACAAAGCCGCTCTCCGTAGGTAACCTAGGAATAGAACCAAAATTCCGTTCATACTGTAGCATACTGAAATAAGTCCACTCAGAATGCTTGGTGAAGTAGAGCAGTTTCCTCCCGACATAAAAAGATAGCTCCACTAAAATGTGTTGTTGGTTGGTATAGAGATGTACTGTATATACAGCATGTACTGTATATGAATGCTCAGCTATAGTTGTGTTGTTGAGGAGTGATGGTGTATAGAGTCTTTTGTTTCCTTCCCATTCCGCCCACTGTGGAGATGCTTAAAATACTTGATCACATTGTTGTCTGTGCAGGCAATCACGTTTCCATCATCATCATCACATCGCATTTATATCTGTCAGTTCGTTCTGTAGTCTAATATAATTAGTTGCGTGAGCGGAGCGGGGCGCAAGTTAAAGCGATCGGTGCGCGGCCGCTATAATTGGAGCCTATATTTGGTATAGCTATAGGCTGGTGGAGAAGGCGGAGAAGGCTTTTGTGTTGTAGTTTATTGTATTTGTGAGCATATTTGTGTGCTTGTTATTATGGGTGGAGAACTTGAACAATAAACTGAGCCCCCCCCTCTGGAAAAACGAATGACCCCCTCCTGATTATTTTTTAGAGATGGCCCTGGTGTAGCCTGGTCTAACCCTCAATGATTTTGGCCTTGGGGGGCGGGGGTGCCGTGGGATCCACACGGCGGAAGTGCTGCGCTCTGATTTGATCTCACTAACGTGTCGTCATCCCCGGCCCCTCCCGCGCCCGTCCACTGCTGTTCTACGTCACATCATTTAGAGTGACGCCCACCCCGGAAGGTTCACTCCCACTTGAAGGCCACTTTCCAACGTGCGTTAGTCCAGGCTTTCCGTTTTCGCGCAAGGCGAACGGAAATGAAAGCCTGGGTGTCGAGGCTAGCCCTGGTGTGACTTACAGTCACAATCACAGCTGGTGCTTTCCTACAAGCAGTGGTCTGACGCCCGCTGTTGAAAGTGTGCAAGAGCCCTTTTCTGTATTGCATCAACTATAAGAGAAAGGCACCCACGAGCACGGATAAAAGATGGTCACTTGCCACCACTGGGATGAAACATCATGGGCACATGATGGGCACACTCTCTCTCTCTGTCTCTGTGTCTCTCTCTGTCTCTATAGCCACTTTCCATAAAACTTTGCGAAAATAGGAAGAGTATGTTAATTAAGTCGAAAAAAGAAAAGCTAATTGTCTGCTGTTTCCATTAACTAATGAAATGTGACTCATGGGAGTCTAAGGGAAAATAAAATAGGTTAATGAAACAAGCAATAGGTGGCTCAGTTTTGCCAGTAACGTGAGACGTATGGTTATTTTACATATACCGGTATATATTTTTTAAGTTAAGTTATTTTAGGCTTTACACACGGACTGCCTGCTTTATTTCTATTGAAATATGTGTAGTCTGTTGTGCTGTGCACAACTATGGTGTTCTGGCTCTGCTGTAGCAAAAACAATAATAATATAGCCTAAAATCCTAATACATAATCTACACAACTCACTGTTTTCCTGAACCGGAGTGCTTGTGAGACTTGGTAGCCTACTGATTTGGTGTGGGTCTAGTTTGACATTGTAGACTACATCATGTTAACACATGCAAAGAAAAAAGGTTTGAACTTTATTAACGAAATAATATCTAAGGGCAGAGCCCGGTCATGTAAAACAGCTGTTTATGTCTGATATCACTTGCGTATCTCTATCATGCATGGTGATACAGATACTGTAAATATAGAACCTGCAGAGAGAGAGAGTAATTTGTCATCAAATTATTTATTCAGGAGGACGTTTTTTCAAGTTGATTTCATATGGATTTCCCAGATAGCCAAGTGCGCTTTCTTTATTGTGGCTATGCCACTGGCCTACACTCTCTCTAGGTCGTCCTCAGACGAGCCCTCCATCGTCGCTTCCAGTCGTCTCGGTCCTCCATACATCCAGCCAGCTCACTGGTGCTCTGTGCTCCTGCGTCCATCTTGAGTACATCCACATATGTTAGTGTGGGACGTCCTCGTGATCGGTGCCCATGCGTTGGTTCCCACAGCACTAGTCTGCTGGCCGGCAGTTCTTGATGCCTTTGACAGTGTCCTGCCAGTCTCATTCTCCTACACAATATTTGATTAATAGTGACACTAAATATTTAATTATATATTTTGTACAACATTTTTCTTTTAAGTAATATGTAATAGTAATACTAATATATTACACTTGCTCAGACAGCAATATTGTAATACAATATATTGCTTTAAAATGAAGGTAATAAGTAATAAGTAATACATTAACAAGGTATGGTAATATTCCCAACACTGCTGATTATTGCATTACTACATATATGATGCAGAGGCAAAGATTGCATCTGCCGTTCACGGTGAAATGTCTTTTCTGTCTCTTGCCGTCATCCGTCGGCAAACACAACACGCCCCCCAGAGCACTGCAGAAAACTAACGTACATGATAGGTGAGTCCTCCTGTATACTCCTGGAATGACGGCCTTTATGTAACCCTAATGCACAGCCTACGTTCCTGCACATACTGTAGGGTGATTCACTCGGCTCATTTGCATTTCCCAGGTGATCTCGCCGCTTGCTCTCGATCTCGCCTCCCACGCAAATCCTAAATACAGGCCAGTGTGCCGCGTCCGCACATATACACATGCAGCATGTCAGTCCGACCGCAAGGGAGGGAGGAGGGGTCGTGCTGGGTACACATATAGAATGTGTGACGTCATCGGCATACAGTATACACTGTAAAACCAAGATCAATAAAATCTTGTGCATCTTACTAGCGTCATATTCTCCATATTTGGTTCAGGCATGCCCAAATGAAGGTATGACACACTCACGCACAGACAAACGCACATTTTCACTCACTGCGCCCTCATCGCAGTTAACACTTTTCAAACACAAGCGTGATTTCGTTTTACAATCAAAATCACTCATATACTTTAAGTGTGAATGCATGGATTTAATCAGCTGATTAAATCCATGCATTCGAGCGCAGTTCGAACCCCCTCCCCCCGTGATTCGGATTGCTGTGAGTGACCATGTAAATCATAAAAGAATAAGATAGATAAATGCCAACAGTGACAAGACAGTTCATAAACTCATATCAACCTAATTAATAAATGAATAGATGGCATGCACATATATTACATATTAGTGTGATGATGCTGATCATCTGATCCTTGACCATTGCAGACGGGCTACTGTACTCCACAGTGGCGCAATCTCCCGCCGACCCACGATCACAACTCCCGAAATTGCTCTGGCAGCAGCCTACTGTAGGTCTGCAGTTTGTGCATGTATTTGTCATCTTTCCTCTTTTTTTTCACCGGGATAATATTCTTGTAGACTTGGTTGTGCTGTTGCATCTTTTAAGAGAGCCAGACGGCCAGTAAAGCAATGATTATCCATACATGATGTTATATTGTTTTTAATTTCTCATAATTGCTGAACAGTTAACTTGGATATATCCTAGCAAATCCATAATACACATCGACGATCTGTAAAAAAAAAAAAAAAAAAAAAAAAAAAAATATATATATTTTTATATATATATATATATATATATATATTTATCTGTATTATTTAATACGTTTTATGGCTATTAGGAGTGAATATGTAACTTCATACGCCTTTCAGCAGTTCATGCTGTTCCGCTTGTGTAGGAAAGAAAAACAGCCGAGGACAAATCCTACGACAGCTCCCGCCCTGACGTGGGTTTTGTGCGGACGTAGGATCAACTTCAAGTTCATGGTGGGAATCGTAAATGTCGAACAGCACGTACTCGGACATACAGTACGTGAGCAGACGAAAGCCGCACACATTTGCATTATGCAAGCTGCCATACACAGGTAGTGCATGGAGGTGGGTGGGTAAATAAATGGCCCCAAGTACTACACTTTATGTGTCCATATAACACACATTCGCTAGACATGCAAACAATAGAGCATGCAATTATCGGTGGGGTTTCAGTAGCACTGACAGAGCTCGTAGGCGATACCTCAGAGGAAGATTATGTTTTACAAGTATCAGTGTTATCAGGTTCTCATGTGGAGGCCAGAATAGAAGAGTCTAAAGTACTCTCATTTCCCAATTGGGGGGGGGCAGGAGAAAATGGTATGGGTGCGGCTTCATCGCCACACCCATGCCATTTTCAGTTACAGGACTTTTATTAGGCAATTAAAGTGCATATATTTAAAATGATTTAAACCACTACTACTGCTACAAACTAACTACAATTGTCTCACCACTAAACCAACAGCATTTCTTCATCGAAAACAGAAAACTCTCTGAGCCAGACCTTTAGCTTTATGCATGCTGCGTGTCTTTTGCAACTTCAACAACAACTGATACTGATGCTTAATTTGAAATATCTTGGGTTGTTTTGCATGTCATCGTGTTTGGTAGGGCAGACTGGGCATTTAGGGGGGCATTGCCCCGCCCCGCAATACCTATGCCTAGATCCGCCGCTGGTATGTACTGTACAGTATATAAGTATATGACTGTGTACCTTGGTTATTTCTCTACAAATTTCCTTACAAAGAACACAAGCATTTTATACCTTTATTATTCTTACCTGCGCATTGTTTATTCTGAACATGTCCCCGTTCTGTGCCTGGTTGATTTTAGCTTGGTTTATTTCTCCACCCCCAAGCCACTCTTTCTATATTAGAGGTAGAGAGAACGCCATTAAACTTGTATTTGTGTGCGTGGAGGTGTTTTATGCCTGATGTTCTGCCAGTATACTTCTACGCGTTTGTCCCTGTTTTGTAGTGCTACTCGTGCATGAGCGTGCGTGTGCGCACACACACTCTCTCCAGGGCCGGATTTAGCCAGCCCTACTAGGGTGGGCTGGAAGGTTGGCAGGGTGGGCACCTCCAGTGTTTTTCATATGAAGCAGTGGGTTTCCACCTTTTTGACACCAGGGCCCACTGTTTATCCGGCATTTGAGCCACGGACCACCATTTGAGGACTTTTCAGCCCCACAGACGCCCAAAACTAAAGATTTTATTTTGCTTTTGTCCACAATTCCAGGCTGGATTTGGGAAACAAAACAAAAAACAAACATACAAATGACCATTAATCGTCTACATTCTCTAGTTGTGTAGACTTGGGGCTAATTCACATGATGAATATTTTAACTCTTGAGAACGTAAACATAAAACCAAATGGACCCTTGCGGGTCCATTTGGTTTCATGTTTACGCTGTCAAAGAGTTACATCTGGCTAACCAACTTTCAACCATTTAGCTGCGGACCACCTGGAACTCTCTCAAGGACCACTGGTGGTCACCGGACCACTGGGTGAAAACCACGGATATTACCTTTCTTTGGGTGGGCAGGATGCACATTTGGGTGGGCAGTGCCCAACCCTGCCCCCCTCTAGATCCGGCCCTGACTCTCTCTCTCTCTCTCACACACACACACACACACACACACACACACACACACACACACACACACACACACACACACACACACACACACACACACACACACACACACACACACACACACACACACACACACACACACACACACACCATAATAATAGTAATTAATAATAAAGCTTTACTTACATAACACCTTTCAACAATGGGGTCACAAAGTGCTTAACAACAAAGTCAACACAACTCACGGAAAAAAAACAAGAATATGAAAAAGAACACATTAACAATAGCACCGTGTTGAGGAGGTAAACAAGTAACGCGCACCACATGACGCATTTCACACGGTCATCATGAGAGCCACCAACTATCGGGGCGGATCTAGGCATAGGCATGGGGGGGACAATGCCCCCCTAAATGCCCAGACTGCCCCTCCAAACATGATGGCATGCAAAACAAACCAAGACATTTCAGTGCTTATATTTAAAAATATTTGAAACACTACTGAAAATGGTATGGGGGCAGCTTCATCGCTCGTGGCGCGAAGCGACACGGGCGATGAAGAAGCTGCCCTTACCATTTTCTTCTGCCCCCTCAATTGGGAAATGTTACATCCGCCCCTGTCGACTATCCACATGCCTCTGTGCTGTTCCAAGAAATAAATGTATGCATTGGTTTGTTAGTACTGCACCAAAACGACAACGTTCGGGTACAATATGACACGAAAACACATACCGGTACGTGTGCACGCATAAAAATGTATGGCAGGGACACGCAATTACTGAGGAAGACACTGGATTCATTGCATAAATACAAAAGTAGGCAGGCGCACACACACACACACACACACACACACACACACACACACACACACACACACACACACACACACACGCACGCACACACGCACAGACAATTGTATCTGCAGGGGCCATCAGCCGTGAGACAAGCGTGTTGCTTGGAGACCAGGAGGTCACCCCCACTCCGGAGATCACACAAACCAGGTGTGACACTCGTTCCAATGTGGCGGCCATGCATGTAGTAGCCAGCTCTGGGGCCCTGTCTGCTGTGGAGCATGCAGCCACTCCATGGGTATATACTGGAGCTACTGGAGCGGGGGACAGCGATAGTGAGCTCATTTATGGACTGCTTTGTCGTCGCCCGCCATCCACCCCGGCCCCAACCACCACCTACCCCCACCCCCCACCCCGGATTTGCCACATGACTGCAGTTGCACCAAATCGCCGTGCTGTACTGTATAGGCCAAAAACACATTTCGCTTTGCATTCGAGTGATTATCTATGCCAGACTGGGAGGCGGCTATTATGTTTCTGACTTATATAGCCCTGGTTATAGCATATACAGTATATGTATATACTCCTTTTGTGTTGGTTGAGTTTTCATCAGGTATGTGGAAAACCACATAAAATACTTGCTGTCGGTAAAGACTGCACTGGTGTGATGGCTTGTCTTCAAAGACTGCACTGGTGCAATGGCTACCGGTACTTTTCAAAGTCTGCACCAGTGCAATGGCTACTTTTCAAAGTCTGGACTAGTGCAATGGCTACTTTTCAAAGACTGCACTGTTGCAATGGCTACTTTTCAAAGACTGCACTGTTGCGACGACTTCTTTCCAAAAACTGCACTGTTGCGACGACTTCTTTTCAAAGACTGCACTGGTGCGATGGATGGCTTCTTCTCAATGACTGCACTGTTGCGATGACTTCCTCACTGGTTTCTTGTCAGACTTGGATTTACGGGCATGCACATGAGAAGTTCCATGAACTTCCAAAAGAAGCTGGACACTCTGTACTCTTTCAGGATTTTAGACTGGCGGTGAATGGAAAATAAGGTTGCGGAAACAGGGAAGACACGTCCAAGCTTCACTTTCCATCCACCACCTAAAACACAGGAAGTGACTTTCCTACGTATTTCATACATGAAAACAATTTAGTTTGTTTTACTTACAGCATGAACTATATATTTTTTTAAGAAAACACATTGCTAATAAATAAAGAATAGAATAAATTAATCATAAAGGTGTTTTGCGGCATTTGAAGAAAATAAAAAGAAAGGCTGTGTGTATGTGTGTGTGTGTGTGTGTGTGTGTGTGTGTGTGTGTGTGTGTGTGTGTGTGTGTGTGTGTGTGTGTGTGTGTGTGGGGGAGGGGAGGGGGTGGGTTCCAAGCTTAAGCAAAAAAGCTTATATCTGCCTTTAGCATCTGGGTGAGCTGGTGGAATGGTGTGCGCGCTGAGGCGTGGTAGATTTTGAGAGACATCCATCTGCAGTCCTGCACTCCAGTGCAGCAGAGTGGGACTTTAGTGACAAACGTGCTGTCATCCAATTTCACACACATGGCCATACGCTATAGTGCACGCGCACACAAACAAATGCGGGTGGCGCACACAGCCACACGCATGCATGCACATATGCGCGCATGCGCGCACCCACCCACGCGTTTGCACTCATGCTCTCTTCCATAAGTTCTTTGTCGTTCACTTCCAGTGGACTTTTTGACAGCAGGCGGGATTCATTCAATGACGAAAGACTTGGCAGGGCACTGTTCATTTTTTCTTTTCTTTTTTAGTTTCTAAAAATACTGCAAAATAAAACAACCAAAATCACTATAGACCAGGGGTGGGCAATTACTTTTTCCAACAGGTAAATTGAGAAACAGAAGATGTTGTGGAGGGCCGGGCCAAAAAAGGCTGAACTAAATTCTGTTTAATATATTTTGTAATTAATATAAAAAGCAGTAAATGGCAGTTGCCTTGACAAGATGGTAAGAGTAGTATGTATGTATCTCATTATTAGGCAATGAAATTTTGAGGTTGCTTTATGAAAATTTCATTTATTCAATATAATCTTCCACAAGAAATGGCAAAAAGGTTGTCAATCATTCGCAAATTCAAGGCAGGAAAGTTTGTGCGTGTACGTGAATTAGTAAGTTGGCAGAGGTCCCATTGCACCACTAGTTCAAGGGTTCGATCCCAGACAGCGCCAACTCAGAGTATACAGTAATTTGAGGGAACTGGTTATAAATATAACTCTAGGCTGTCTGCTGTACAGACAAAACAATAGTAGTCTATTAAAAATTTCAAGCCATTGAATTAAATCCTATTGCATCTTAAAAAACACACCATTCCTCAACCACAGCCTTGGATGGGGAAGGGGAGAGGTGCTAAATGTCATTCACCCACTACCTGGACAAGCACCGCCAAAACTGAAGTTCTGCTTAGAACTGCTTGGAACTGGACGGAGAGGAGACAGGTGCTAAATGAGCATACATCACCCACATATTCCTGTGTCTGACAACTGCCACAAAGCTGACATTATATGACAATTAGAACTGCTTAGAAGAACTGAAGAAACTAGCTTGAACAGTACTAGATATCTGCTACTTGTGTCTGATACATGAAAGTACATTATGATAACTTACATCCACACTAATGCAATGAATCAGATTAATCATATTCAATTCAATCTACGCATCACATTCTACACTCTGCGGCTATGAAGCTATGAAAGATGCCTTTTCCATATAGAACAGAGTGGGTGTCGTTTGGATGACCTCATATCACTGCACCTTTCCACCCATCGATCACACATCACGATCACAGCCTCTCACCTTTCTCCCACTCCCACACGCACAGCACATGCACACACTCTCTCTCTGTTTCTTTGTACTGCATGTTCTGATGGAGGATGTGACTTACCATCCCTTCCATCGCTCTTCTCGTTCATGCCTCCCGTCTCTTCTGTTAATTATTATCCTTCCTTCCTCCCTCCCTCCCTCTCTCTCCGTCTCTCTCTCTCTCTGTAACATGGAACAGTGTCCACCAGGTGATGACCCACCCCACAGATGGCACGTTGACACGGGGGGGATGTGGAATCAGGTGTTGTGCTGTATGGACGTGCATATTTCATGTCACATTATACGCTGCATTAACGGTGCAGGGTGTTTGTGCTCGCTAGTCAAGGTAATACCGAAGTCAACAGAGGCAGCAGAAGGGCTGGAGAGAAAAAGAAGAACGAACAACTTTTTTTGTGAATAAATTGCCATCTGATCTTCCTGTTCACTTTTTCAAGGGTATATTATACGCACCGCTCCGGAGAACGGCCGGGCGGCCGGGCCGGGGGAAGACTCATCGTCTCTGTGGGTTCTGGAGGGGATGGATGGTTTTATGGATTTCTAATCTAGGCCAGCGAGCTGTAATTCGCACTCGGCGCCATCTCCGAACTCCCGCTGCGTAATTTCTCATTAGCAGCTTCGATGCTGCGCTCTGTAGGCCACAGCAGGCAAACAAGAGGCAGGCGGGAGGTAATGCGTTTTTCTTCTTTTTTTTTGGAGGGGGAGGGGTGAGGCAACAGTGTGGCCAAAGCGCTAAGGTCAGATATGGGTGGGACGTGGATTAACAGCGGGGAGTTTGGTCTGTCTGTCACAGCTGACTGAAGATGAATGGCTAGACCGACCGGGCTAGCTCTTGTGCAGGAGCGGATGTAACATTTCCCAAATGGGGGGGCAAGAGAAAATGGTAAGGGGGCGGCTTCATCGCCCGTGGCGCGAACGTTGAAGCCGCACCCATACCATTTTCAGTTACAGGACTTTTATTAGTCAAGTAAAGCATCAATAATAACATCAGTTGTTGTTGAAGTTGCAAACAGCATGGAAATGCTGTTGGTTTAGTGGTGACACAGCTGTAGTTAGTTAGTAGCAGTAGTAGTGGTTCAAATCATTTTAAATATAAGCACTTTAATTTGAAATATCTTGGGTTGTTTTGTATGCCATCATGTTTGGTGGGGCAGTCCCCCACCAAAACATGATGCCCCCCCCCATGCCCATGCCTAGATCCGCCCCTGCTCTTGTGCGGCTGCGAGTGCAAGCAGAACAGAGGGCACGGCCAGCAAGGGGAGTGAGGCGGATAGGCACCATTGTAAGTCGCGGCACAGGCTATTTGTGGGTGATTGACTCGGTCCAGGGCCCTCTCACACGGACCGCCGGACGAGGCCACTGTGCCGTGGCACAGTGCGGCGACAGACAGCCCCGCTGCCTCTCCAACAACTCAAGCTGTGTCGAGGACAAGTACCACACTATTAATGTTCATCTGACCAAATGGCAGGCAGTTTGGTATTGACTCCTGCAGTTGATGAAACTAATACATGCATTTCCTACTGGGATATATCTGCAATTGTGATATTATCAACAGTGTTGTTAGTTACTAGTAATATATTACTGTAATATTATTACTTTTCCCAGTAACTAGTAAGGTATTATTCAGTGAGAGACTTTGATCGTCCGTCCTCTGTGTGTGTGTGTGTGTGTGTGTGTGTGTGTGTGTTGTGTGTGTGTGTGTGTGTGTGTGTGTGTGTGTGCGCGTGTGTGCGTGTGCGTTGTGTGTGTGTGCGTGCGTGCGTGCGTGGTGTGTGTGTCCCTCTGTCTGTGGACAACTAAAATCTTTGGCATCACTGGCTTGATCGCAGCCATACTCCATCCAGCCATAGCACACACACCGCCGGAATGACAAAGCTGAACCTCTGCCCCAAAGTTTTCACATTGGCCTGTTTTAGTGCCATAGGGAGGCCGCTTTGTGGAAAACAAATTTCTTGGCGGTACAACTGCAGATCCCCAAACATCACACAAAGTGGTACACAGTCTCTCTAGAGCCATTCAACGAAACAGGCCTTTCAGATTGTTCAGACTCCATCATGATTGGCTAAAGATTGGCTTCCCCAGTTTGCAGGAGTGCACCGTTTCAAAGAAAATGCTGCGAATCATGACTGCATTGTGTGATTCTGTGAAATTCTGCACTCACATTCCCACTAGACCGAGGGTGAAATGCCACTTGAAAATGTTCAATTCAGCCTCATGCATGAGTTTATAGTTCAAGGTTTTTTTTTTTTTTTTTTGTTTTTTTTTTTTTAATTTTATTATTTTTATATTTTTATTATTTTTATTTTTTTATTTTTATTATATATATTTTTTTATTTTTATTATAGTGCCATGGCGGCACTATAACTGGCCAATTAGTGGTTTTACCTATATAGCTGTACCGTGTTCTGTGTAAAACCTTGTATGCACATATCTCCACTACATCTCCACCACATTTTATTCAAATTTCATGCAAAATGGTACACATGGTCTCCATAGTCATGTGATCGAGACGGGTGATCGATCCTGATTGGCTACGATTGGCTGCTAAGGTTTTTAGAAGTCGTCCGTTTTGTACCACGGCTTGTTGCAAAACCAAACAAAATAAAGCAAAACGAAACAACTTCTAAACATCCCACACACTCCTATCCTCTTGGTAGAGACCTGTGCCCAGAAGGGCACTGTTTCCCTGTATGTCTGTATCACAACTGCAGCCAAGTAAGAAAAATAAAATGGCAATAATGCCTTCAGCATCTTACATGTCCTTAGGGGGAACACGCAAGACACACACGACACTACTAGTCTATACTTCAACAGCGATTTTTATTTACGCAGCTTTTTTGTTCATGTTGTTGTTGTTTTTACTCTGACAGTTTGGGCACACAGCAAAATGGTTTCTGTAACGTAAAGACAAATCATGATACAGGGTGATGAATTTATGTAAAAAAAAAAAAAAAGAATAATAATAATAAATAAAAAAGCTGATGCCATTTCTTTCCTCATAACAGCCACATCAGCACAACACTTAACCCTTAAACTACTTAAACTACTACAGTAATGTAGGCCAGCAGAAGCATGAACACGATGCAGAGATGCAATGTACAACTTATTACAGAGGCTTGTGCCTCTGAAATACACTATTATATTAAGTCAAACACGTTTACTGGCATGAGTTTCAGAGGTTAAAAAAAACAAACTGAATATAGACCTGATATCTCATGGCATATATTCGTACAATGGAGATCAGCATTTACCCCATTGATTGACACCACAACACAAAACAGGCCATTATTACTGCTGTCAGTGTAGTACAAATGGGAAAATAACAGTTGTGCGCTTTCATAGTGTAGTAGAAAATTATGTGGAATTATGTGTGGTCATGCTCCCTGGACGACAGACTCTCTTGTGGATGAGCCTTGCAGAGATGATAGATCCACAACTGGTGGGCGAAACTGAACAACTAAGACCAACATGTGAATGTGAAGCTGTTTCCCTGCTTTCACATGAGAAGAAGAAAATTAATAAATCCCCTAGGACAGGGGTTTTCAACCGGTGGTCCGGGGACCACCGGTGGTCCTTTAGAGGGTTCCAGGTGGTCCCCAGCTAAGTTGTTTTAACCAAATGTAACTCTTGAGAATGTAAAAATGAAACCAAATGGACCCTGGCGGTCCATTTGGTTTCATTTTTACACTCTCAAGAGTTAAAATATCCATCATATGAATTAGTCCAAATGTACAGAACTGGAACTTCTGGAAGATTAATGGACAGAAGCAAAAGAAACCTTTAGTTTTGGGGTCTGTGGGTCTAAAATATCCTCAATTGGTGGTCCGTGGCTCAAATGCTGAATAAATGGTGGGCCCTGGGATGAAAAAGGTTGAAAACCCCTGCCCTAGGACTCAGCCCCAGTCGCGATCGGTCACAAATGCTTATAGACGCCACCTGTAGGTTCAAGTCTTCTAAAACAGAATCTCTACAAGTCAGATGGAGGCAGGCTGGTCACTATGACAACAAAGCACGATTTCAGAATATCAATGTCTCCGTCTATTTAAAGTGCGCCAACGACGATTGATTGGAGGACGCCGTACACTCTTCCGGTCTTTCTTGTTTCATATTCTTGTAGCAAGCTATATTTTCCCCATCTCCCTGGAGGGTTCGTAGGAGGTGTATATTCTAGATATGGATGAGAAGACAGGCTGGTTGGTAACACCTCCCATTCACACTCCCACTGGGGTCCTCCATCAACAACGACCTCAATCTATATGCAATTCATCAAAAAAATTACCTGAGGTGATTCTCTTACAAGGAAATAATATCGCTACAAGTGAGGAGAGAATAAAAATCACAGACATACTTGATTCAAAAAGGCTACCAGTTCTAATAATAATAATAATTCAGTGCACAAAAAGCTACAAGCCATGCAGCATTTGCATTCTGATGCTTGCTATAGACAAACTATATTCACGCCACGCTTCATTATAAAAACATGTCTGCAGTTGTTTGTTGCAAAACGTTTCTGCAAATAAGGGTTCTTCTTTCGGGCTAATTCCCAGTGGATCATTCGGTTTCATCTGGTTCTATTCTCTGCTTCTCCCTCCCTGTTGATTTCAGTCACCAACATTGTGAATCCTCAGAAAATCACACAGAAAAGAGAAAGACTAAATAGTAAATAAATATTGTTTTGATGTCGAGCAGAGGGGTGGCTGGCTTTCACAAACACAGAAGTGCGTTTTCACCATGGCTGGTTCGGGCTGCGTGAGTTCGGGTTTTACATTATTTACTATTCTATATCGGGCAGGGCGACTTGCTGGGCTAGCGCCTCGCCTGTCGGGGCTTCACGTTTGATAGCGACTGCACCCGCCCATCATCATGTTTACAGGGAGATATTTCAGTGTCATTTCTCTGGACCTTTGAGACTTTTAGTAGTGAGGAATTGCACTTTCGTTAGGGTGACCAGATCCAAACTGTTTGAGGGACAGAAGTACTGCATGTGAAGGAAAGTGGGGAAACATTATGGGACAAAACAGACTCAGCAAAATATTAACATCTTGATGTCATATTCAAAAAAATAATTCAGAATTTCAATATAATATAATTTTTGCTTTCAAATATAGCAAAAATAGTTGATCTACAAGCACAAAACGTCTCGCAATATGATGCATTTTGAGCTTGTAAATTTTGATACATACAGTACGTCAGTACATAGTGTGGCCCATCTGGAGTGAGTGTGGATATACTTCTCGGCTTATTTTAACACATTTACAGCACTTAAAGAGACAACAGAAAGCCACACATTAGGGCATTTGAACACTGATGCCTGTCAGTCACAATGTGGGACAGGGTCTCATGGACTGTCCCATTTCAAAGAGGGACATCTGGTCACCCTAACTTTAGTTCATGCTATACTTTTTTTCTATGTGCTCAGGTTGAACTTCTTCACAAGCTGTGCTTATGACCACACAACACTTCTGTCGCTAGACCTAAATATGTAACTCTATGCCATGGCGGAGGTGAGACATCTCAAGCGAACTTGAGACACCGCAGAGCGAGCTAGAAAACAAGCAAGTTGCTGCGTCGCAAAGTTCACTTAGCCGTCTTCGAGGGCCGTTGGAGTTGTGACTGATTATGCAGAGGATTGTTAATCAGGTCCTTTTGAGAGCATTTCCCCCTGACTGCCACTCCAAGCGGCTATTGGCCAATTACAACGCGTCCTTGCACAAGTGAACTGACTGGGCAATGCCTTTTGGCGTTTTAAGCATTAGGTCATACTTCAGCTATTGAAAAAACAAGTTCATACAAGTTCAAGCATTTAGCACAGCTTTATATTTCTGGGCTAAATGCTCGTACATTTTTGCTATTTAGAAAAAAATCTGTGGCACAAATCTTTGAATATATTTCCTTTCAGAGTGAAAATTTTTAATAAAAAAATGGATAAAAAAAAATGAATGGAACAATATATTTTCAAAGAGGGATCCGTCGCCAAAAATATAATCCTGGCAGTCCTTGACATGAAAAACATTGAGCACAACTGACATAGAAACATGGAGTTTTCAGAAAAATTGATCCTGGGTAATACTAAAGAAGAGATGTTGCTCCTGTGATAGGATGAAACTAGAAGGCGAACTATTATCATTTCATCTGGTATAAGTGAAGTCAATGAATAGCAATACGACTGACAAACATCCATGTACCCACTTCAAACTGCTATGCTGACTCAAAAGCTGGATAGTTCAGAAAGCTAGATGTTTGCAGCTGGTTCTAATCTACAGTCACACGCCGTCGGACGACCGTCTTGACGACGGTCCTCCCCATATTGCAATCGACAGAGGCAGAGGGCTGGGTGTTAGGGTTTTGGTTAGGCCCTGTCCGTCCCCGCTGTGTAGTGCACTCTCCACTCCTGAGTCCTGGCCCGTCACAGTCTGATTCATTGGTTTGTGCCCGCCATCGCTTAAGCTTTATGGCCAGTATTGGCAGAGTACTTTTTCACACATTCAGCCCCATTTTAGGGCCCTCCCTCTTCCCCATCTCTCCCTCCATCTTGGCCGGTCCATTTCTGCCAGCATGAATCAGTTTTACATCCACTTTAGCGACATGCGCGGTGACGCACGTCGGCGGGGTGAGGATGAGGATAGCAAGGAGAAGATGGACCCGCTGGCCCTTGCCCTGTCTGCTCCCGCTCTTCCATCATTCAAGGCTTTTCTAGAATCGACAGACTGTTGTCTTTCCGTGTGTTCTTCAAGCACATTGTCTCTGGAACAGGGTACAATATGTACATTTGTATGACTACACAGTAGTTTTGCAATGTTTTTGTATTCTTTTGTAGGATTGTCATAAGCCGTTCTTGTAGCAATAATAGCGTTTTTTTTTTTTTTTTTTTTTTTTTTTTTTCAAGTTATTAGCGTTGATTAACGTTTTGACGGCAACCTAGAAATACATTTGTAGATAAGCTAATCTAAACATAGGTACCTCACACTGCATTTAAAGTGGAATTCCACCCATTTTCAATATTTTACTATGTCATTGATGTACCTTAGAGGTGCTTGGTGGACATGATAAAAATGTTCCCCCATTCTGTGTTCCCAAGAAATGGAGGTCTGAAGAAAATCATTAACATGGTGAAACATCTTGTCGACATCATATATTCACCATGTTAATGGATTTCTTAGACGCTTCTTTTTTCTGAGAGCGTATAAATGGAACCAAATGAACCCGTTAGGGTTCATTTGGTTACATTTGTACACTCTCATGGGTGAAGTTCCCCTTAATGATTTGTAAATGGTGTCGTATTGGTCATAGTCCCGTCCTGACAATGCGATTTGTAAATCCAATTCCGTTTACTTTCATGAAAAGCCCTGCATCTCAAAAGCATCTACTGCTGAGCGTGCTGCTCTGGCACGCAGCCTATTTTTGGATGTCTATTGTGTCCTTTTCTCGCACGGTAGCCTGCATCCATCTATTTGTATTGACAGCTATAGATGGAGTACCAGCTAATGGAGTAGTAGCTAATGCTACTCATGTCAAAAACAACCTCTGAGCCTGGAAGACAATTCGAAAGATGAAAGGACATTATAAAAGGAAGTGACTGGCCGCCATTCAAGTGTAATAGCACTGGAGGCCGCCAGAGAAGAGTTAAGGAGTTAAAGGTAGGGGAAGTGATTTGAAATTCATGGTGTAGTACCAGCCTGGTGCACTAGGGGCCCCAAAAGTAGCTACACTATGTGAACCTGCTGCTCTCTCCTGATTGGAGGAGAATTTTGGTGACCTGGGGAACTTTTATTAGCTCCTCTGCTAACGTTGGGGAGGGGAAACTCCATATGTGGTTTACACCTTATAATAGAGCATTTTAAACAGAAAAAATATATTTTTGGGGTGATATCTGACAAAAGTGAATCACTTCCCCTACCTTTAAGTCTGTGCAAGAATTATGACTTATGGATCTTTAGTTTTGTGGGGTCTTGTGTCATGATGTATATGATACGTGTGTAAATAAATGCACCCTCAAAAGTAGACCAATGACACAGTTTGAACAATAACACAATAGCAGCACCAGTCTATACACGGCCACGAGCAGCCACTTTGTCAATGCTGGGAAGTGTTGATGACGTCCGGATGATTTCTCGCTCCATAGTGTAACCTCGACCCCTGAACACCTCATTGTGATTTGGACAGCTTGGTTCCAAAACCGCACACATCGCAACTTACCTATCAATAAATATAGATTTGACTGGGAGGGAGGTCATGTTGATATTAGGCATGTTGTCTCTTGTCTCTATCTGACAGCACTGTATTTGGCAGCTGCAGACAGAGTGTGTGTGTGTGTGTGTGTGTGTGTGTGTGTGTGTGTGTGTGTGTGTGTGTGTGTGTGTGTGTGTGTGTGTGTGTGTGTGTGTGTGTGTGTGTGTGTGTGTGTGTGTGTGTGTAGGGATTGCTTGTGCACTGTGAAATACAGTACAACACAATACTGAATACATTTCATACAGTATGTTGGCAGGTTCGAGTGTTGCTGTGTTTTTATGATTATGTATGCCTTTAAGCTGTGAAAATGCAAACATGTGCACCCTCCTACACATTATAGTACACACATGATGTGCACGCATGCGCACGTCACCACAACCACCTTTGCATAAAAAGCAAAGGTGGACTTTAAAATAAAGATATACTGTATATTCATTTCAACGCTGCAGATCTTAAAGCCTAATGCTTTTTTTACAGCTATTTGTTGGTGCCAGTTACTGGAAATAGACAATCTATAAGCTCATACGTTGTGAGCGTGTTGATGTGTCCAAACATACAGTATCAAGACCTTAAAACAGGGGTTTTCAACCTTTTTCATACCAGGGACACTATTTATTCAGAATTTGAGCCACGGACCACCATTTGAGGACATTTTAGCCCCACAGACCCAAAAACTGAAGATTTCTTTTGCTTTTGTCCACAATTCCAGGCTGGATTTGGGAAACAAAGCAGTCGAAAATACAGATCAAAATGACCATTAATCTTCTACATTCTCTAGTTGTGTAGACTTGGGCTAATTCAAATGATGAATAGATGTAATAGATGTAATAGATGAATAGAAGTAACTCTTCTTGAGAATGTAAATATGAAACCAAATGCACCCTTGCGGGTCCATTTGGTTTCATGTTTATATTCCCCCCCCCCCCCCCCCCCCCCCCCCCCCCCCCCCCCCAATTGGGAAATGTTACACCCACCCCTGATTAATAATGTGATTATTTGTGTGCGAATAATTCCACGTTTATGCGTGCTGAAGCCTGATGATGTCTGATTCATACGATGGTGTGTCTCACCAACAAATAGCTGGTCTACAAACTCACAGCACTCACCGTCACATCGCGACATCGTGGCTATAATATGTAGCACAGCATCAGAGCTCTAGTTGTGTATACTTGGGCTAATTAAGATGATGAATATCTTAACTCTTGAGAGTGTAGAAATGAAACCAAATGGACCCGCAAGGGTCCATTTGGTTTCATTTTGACGTTCTCAAGAGTTACATCTGGTTAACCAACTTAGCAGAGGACCACCTGGAACCCTCTCAAGGACCACTGATGGTCCCTGGACCGCCTGTTGAAAAGACCACATCACCACTTTTCATGTTATCTTTGTATAATTGGTCCCCTAACAGTGGTTTTCAACCAGTGGTCCAGGGACCACAACTAGTCCCTGACAGCTGGTCTACAAACTCACAGCGCGTCACCGTCACATGGCGACATCATGGCTATATGGTTATGTAGCACAGCATCAGGTCTGATCAGATCAGATGCACTGCGACTCGACAACCTGAGAATAACAGCGTGGCATAAGTCCTAAAGATCATCGAGAACAAACTGGATTTGACCACAGCCTCAACAAGAGCTCATTGTCTCACAGAACCCTGGGGGAGCGGCGACGCCTATGAAAGTTGTCTATTGATTTATGCTCCAGTTAACATTAGATTGATCGTCAAATCCCTGGACCTTTTTTTAATAAAAAGGATCCCCACCCCACACACACACACACACACGTGTGCGTGCGCACACACACGCGCACACAGTTCTTTATTTGAATCCGCAAATTGTATTGAATTCGACAGTTAACAAATGCAGTAAGGGTTGAACTAAGTTCAGCTAAGGATACACACGCAAACAGAGGCTGGCAAATATCAGTATGGTAAATCTGCATCGATACTCCCAAGGTATCACACACACACGCACACACGCGCGCATGCACGCGCGCGCACACGCGCACACACACACACGCACGCACGCAGGCACGCACACGCACACGCACACGCACACACACACGCACACACACACACACACACACACACAGTGTGACAGATGCAGAGAAAGAAAGAGCAGTCAGTGCAGTATAGTACCAACCGCCCGGGTAAATATTCATCCATTGGAGCCATTTTTTTTCCTCCACTGGAGACAACCTGTTGATTAGAGGCACAACGGAGAAAGAAACGCTCTAATAACCTCTATTGATTCCATGGCAGTCGGCCCAGAATCTCATGGCACACACACTCCACTCACTCAGTGTCTCTCCACATCTACTTCACAAACAGCGGTGTGGCACTTGTCTAGATTTGAATGGATTAAATAGGTTTAAGCAATGCTATCAGAGAAGTGGGAGGCCGCCATGCACTGATAATTCCATAAATCTGCGCGGGAAGGCTTTGCGAAAAGGGCACAAGGAGGAGGATGGCCCCCTTCAATATTCCCCCATCAGCACTTGTAATATCGCAGTTCAGCTTCACTCGATTAAATGCTACACTCACTTAGGGATGTCAGTGGAGTCATGTTGTCATTGTCATCCAACTAGGCATCAGGATGTGGCCTCAAATAAGGACAAATAATCAGGGGCGGATATAACATTTCCCAATTGGGGGGGCAAGAGTAAATGGTAGGGGGAGCAACTTCATCGCCCAAGGCGCGATGAAGCCGCACCCATAGCATTTTCGGTTACAGGACTTTTATTAGGCAAGAAAAGCCTCAATTTGTTGAAGTTGCAACAGACACGCAGCATGCATAAAGCTAAAGGTCTGACTCAGAGAGTTTTCTGTTTTCAATGATGAAATACCGTTGGTTTAGTGGTGACACAACTGTAGTTAGTTAATAGCAGTAGTAGTGTTTCAAATCATTTTAAATAGAAACACTTTAATTTGAAATATCTTGGGTTGTTTTGCATGCCATCGTGTTTGGTGGGGCAGACTGGGAATTTGGGTGGGGTATTGCCCACCCATAACCATGCCTAGATCCGCCCCTGCAAATCCATATTCCGTGCCTGCATGCATTGCAATGTGGGAGTGACTTTGCAATTACAACGCTGGCAATACATCATAGATTAGTTAATGTGAATACACAGTACAATTTAGGCCAGCGGTGGGCAATTATTTTTCCCAAGGGGCCAAATGAGATACATAAAATATTGTGGAGGGCCAAGACTAAAAGGCTGAACTAAAGTCTGCGTAGTATTAATTTAATTTCAAGATAAAGGCAAGAGTAAGACCAACCATTTTGACACCAGGGCCAAAACCAAAAGATTTGTTTTTGTCCACAATACCAGGCTGGATTTTACAAACAAAACCGGATAACAGGGGTCAAAAATGACCATTCTTTTACATTCTCTGATTGTATACACTTGGGCTAATTGAGATGAAGAATAATGAGAGTGTAAACATGAAACCAAATGGACCCGCACGGGTCCAATACGATAATTACAAGCATTGAAACTAATACTTTTCTGATATCCATACAGTATTTGCAGATACCAATATGACCAAAAAAGGGCTGATCCCATACTTTTTCCGATACCGATAAAGTATTGGGACATTCCTATTTTGAATGCAAACGTTTTGTACATGCATAGAATTTTATGCGTGCACAGTTGTGAAAAGCAGCATTTGTGAGAAGCAGCATTTGTGATGCATACTGTATATAGATAACATTTATATAGTTAGATAGCAAATACTAGCAGACTTTGGTTGATAACTAATGTAATTATGTATACAGAATTGTGATGCCATTGAGTCTCTCTCTATATATGTTTTAACTGCAGTTGTTTTGTTTTCCTCAGGGAATATGAATCTCATAATACAGTAGCCTATGAGATTCATATTTGCTTGAGTGGTGCTGGGAAACAAACACACAACACTGCAGAATCTTCTCTTCTATCCTCTTTTCTTACAAGCAAAGCATCCAGCATCAGGGGCGGATCTAGGCATGGGTATGGGGGGGCAATGCCTCCCTAAATGCCCTGACTGCCCCACCAAACATGATGGCATGCAAAACAACCCAGGATATTTCAAATTGAAGTGCTCATATTTAAAATGATGTGAAACACTACTATTGCTAACTAACTACAGCTGTGTCACCACTAAACCAACAGCATTTTATCATTGAAAACAGAAAACTCTCTGAGTCAGACCTTTAGCTTTATGCATGATGCGTGTCTGTTGCAACTTCAACAACAACTGATGTTATTATTGATGCTTTACTTGACTAATAAAAGTCCTGTAACTGAGAATGGTATGGGTGCGACTTCATGAAGTTGCACCCATACCATTCTCAGCCGCACCCATACCATCCCCCCCCCCCCCCCTCTGTATACATACATATACAATACATATACAGGCCAACCGAAATGTGCATGACATCGCATGACAACAGCAAACGATGTCCATGCAGTAGATTCTGTGCATTTTCGACTCGCAAATCTGGAGACAGGCAAACGGATATTCAGTGCGAGTGCGTTTGTCTCGCCATCTATCAGGTGAGAGTGCGCTAGCTGCCGTGTCTTTCCATGCAGGGGCCGCGCGGGGCTGGCGGTATAGCGGCTCCCATCACTCACGGAACGGAGGTCGGGGTAGAGGTTTGAAATGCTAAATCTAACCCCGGCTTCCCGGTGATGTAAAACCTAATGCGCCGAATGTGAACGGATCATTCTGTGAGCGGGACAGAAAGTCAATTTTTACTGTCACTAATCAGAGCAGCCAGCAAGGGGCGGTGATGGGGGGTAGAGGACCAGAGGTCCCCATAAACTCCCCCCCCCACCTCAGAAAAAGGACGTGTGCTCTGATGAACGTCAGGGGCGGATCCAGGCATAGGCATGGGGGGGCAATGCCCCCTTAAATGCCTAGTCTGCCCCACCAAACATGGTGGCATACACCCAATATATTTCAGTTATTTAAAATTATTTGAAACGCTACTGAAAATGGTATGCTTCATTGCCCATGGCGCGAAGCAACACACGCGATGAAGCTGCCCCCTTACCATTTTCCTCTGCCCCTCCCCCACCCACCCAATTGGGAAATGTTACATCCGCCCCCTGATGACCGTCCTGATCAATGACCTCTGAGTCCCATGGCCCCTTGGTAACGGCGCCCATAACTTGTCTTATGATCACATATCGAGTCCATAACTCCGGACCATGTGTCGCACATGGGCTTCATTTCATATATTATATGACGGTTAAAATGTGCGCATGCAGCACGTATACGTCATTCTCAAACAAAACACACTCCACACACACGCAACACATTAGGCCAGGGGTGTCAAACTCAGATACAGAGTGGGCCAAAATTTAAGGGCCAAGTTTGAACGAACTAAACTTTTAAAGGGGAGTTCCACCCATTTTCAAAATTTTCCTGAGAGGGTACAAATGTGAACCAAATGGACCCGCTAGGGTCCATTTGGTTGGTTACACGAGTTTGACACCCATGAATTAGGCTTCCAGATACAGACAATTCATTGTTAGTTGTCCTCAGTTAACCATAGCTTTAAATGTTCAAACTGAGAGTGAATGAATGGGAATACCTACGCACAGGTCAACAACTCAACACACAGTAGGCACTTCACTTGAATAGCATCAGTGTGGCATCTGTGTCATAAAGACTACATAGGTAGCTTATGTGTGAGGGCAAATAGCATACTAAATACTAAATTAGTATAGGGAATACTAAATTCAAAAAAATATACAGTATATCATCGGCCCCTCAAGCTTATTTAAAATGGTTCCAGCATTCAAAAATAACCCTGCCATTTCTTTCTGGACTTTACACAGATATCCACATTATTTGAGCCATTATTATAATACTGATGCTAGCTAGATAAAGGCTTGTTTCCGTTCCATGTCAATGATCAACAATGGTAGACATTTGAAGAAAAGTGGAAATAAAACTTTGGCATTGAGGGCGCAATGATGACCTCATCACAATCCTATATACCCTATATGATATGAAAACCTGATTGTTCAAACTCATGTTATTTGTGTTGATAGAAAACACACATAGGAGTTGCAAGGGAGAGAGTTGCCAAATAATGTTATGTTTTACACATGACAAGTCATGTGACAATGAGTGTCAATGGTTTTTTTTATATATAATTTTTTATCCCACGATTTTGCAACCCATTTTTTCACCCAGTGCCAATTCCTAATGTAATCCTGGGTTCTACACACCCTCCACCAACCTGAGGAGGCAGCGGACTGGCCTCATGCTTCCTTCAATGCATGAGGAGTCCAAGTTGCCTGACGGGGGAGTTTCCCTGGTTGGACGTAGCACGTGGAAGGAACACGTTATTCCAACCAGTTCCAGTCCCCTCCATCAGGCGCCCCGGCTGGCCAGGGGGAGGCAATTTAGAGCCCAGGATTACTGCATGTTTTTGTGAGGGTATCTACCCTAGGGGACACGGGGAGAACATGCAAACTCCACACAGAAAGGGCCTTTCACCAACCCTGCCTTGGGTAAGGGCACTGATGACGCGGAGGAGCAGACACGCCACCAGTACCCACAGCAGTGCCCCTAGCGGGAATCGAACCCAGGAGCTTCTAGCTGTGAGGCGACAGCTCTAACCACTGTTCCACCGTGCCCCCTCTTGTGTCAAAGAAAGAGTTGGGGAGCCTTAGGCCACCCGGTCTGGCAGACAATGTACTCGACTGAGGCAATCAGGTGGACTGGCAGCTATAACTACTATAGCAGCAGCTCTCTGCCAATGAGCCCACTAAAATGAAAACTAATATGGTAAGTGAACCCACAAGAACAAAACAACAAACAAACAAAAAAGAATGCAGGACTGCAGTTGCTATGAAGCAAAGGGAAGGAAAATGAGGAGTAAGAGGAGGAATTGGATTTTCCTTTATAAGGAAACATAGACCAGTTGGTGCTTAAAGGGGAACTCCACCCATTTTCAACATTTTAATATGTCATTAATATACCTTAGAGATGTTGTGTGTACATGATAAAAAGTTCCCTCAATTCTGTATTTCCTAAATGTGAGGGTCTGGGAAAAAGAAAAAAAAAAAAAAAAAAAAAAAAAAAAAAAAATTTACATGGTGAAATACATCCGATGACATAATCAAGATGTATTTCACCATGTTAATGATTTTTCTTTCAGACCCCTTTTTCCTGAGAGGGTGCAAATGTAGCCAAATGGACCCGCTAGGGTCCATTTGGTTCACATTTGTATCCTCTCAGGAAAATTTTGAAAATGGGTGGAATTCCCCTTTAATGTTTCAAGCTACAACCCACTCAAAAAAATAATCATTTGAACTGGGGAACCCCCAACCCTTATAAACTGAAATCACTTGGAATTAGTGTCACTCTCATTCTGGCCAAAATATTGTGGGAATATTCTGTTTTTAACCCATTGTGTCCTGTCTAGATTGAATAACATAATATTCAAAGATTTGTACCACATTTTCACAATTTTTCAAAAATAGCAGAGATACAAGCTCATAGCGCGCCACTCAGTGGCGCGCTATGAGCTTGTACATCTGCTATTTTTCAATAGTTAAAACATAATGCTTAGAACACCAAAACGCGTTCCGTACACTAAAGGCCTATTCAGAGATGGATTTTCGGTGCCCACCGCGACCACCGTTTCCTACAATATGACGTCATACCACCGCAACCACCGCACCTCCCAGCCCTCCTCTCGGATATTACTAACCACCGCGCGGTGGTTCCAGTACTCTAGGAGCACCGGTTGCTTGTTTTTAACGGCTGCCAGCTGGTAAAAAAAGAAAGAAAAGAAAACACACCACAGCACGACGGCCAGGATGAGAACGAAAGGATTCAATGATAGACACAATGACATAAATAGAATACGAAATAAACATAAAAGCAGCAGAATTTATTATAATTGAGGGAGGTAGGAAGTAGAGAGAAAAGCAGAGGGGAAAATAAACAACAATGGACGCGAAGAGAACAGGGGAGGGAGGGCGAGGTGCTGCTAGAGGTCTATGAAATAGCGTTTTTTGCGGTGCCCTGAGCGGTGCTCGCGGTGGCCACCGAAATTCCAGACTCTGAAAGAGCCTTAAGGGTTAAACAATGAGGCCCTGAGCCACAAGTTCATATAATAGCCGACCATACGTCCGTATTTCCCAGGACATGTCCGTATTTCACGTCCTGTCCTGGGTGTCCTGGTTTTTTTTTAGAAAATGAGGAAATGTCCTGGTTTTTGTAAAATCACTTTCATTCAGTTCCTTTCCGACACGTCTTTGCTTACATCGGACCAGTAAATTGACAGGCACTAGGACACTGTGCACAATGACGTCAGCCTGAGCAGAGTCAGTGCAGGCAGCCTTCGTCAATCAGTTAGTAGACACTAGACAGCGTGGTTGTCAGTCTCACCACCATGCCCAAGCGCAAGTGCACGTTTACAGAAAAAATTCCCTGTATTCAGACGGGGAGAGACAAAAGTGAAGCACTGTGTGCACTGTTTGCAAAGCAGGCACGTATGTCTCGCTCTGCAATGGTGGTGCAAGGGACCTAAAATCCCACATTGACACAGAAAAACACAGAAAAGCTGTTCGAGGCGATAGTAGCGCCTGTTCGATATCTGAATATTTCGTGAAACCAGGGAAAGATGATGCAGTGAATTAGATATATTAGAAATAATTTGTAATTGAAGTTATTTTGTGTGTGACTTTTACTTAGGGGAAAAAAGGTCGCTGTCGCCGTCCCCCCCCCCCCCCCCCCCCCCCCCCCCCCCCCCCCCCCCCCCCCCCCCCGCTAAGGTGTCCTGGTTTTCTCCTTTGAGAATATGGTCACCCTATCATATAACCACCAACATAGACTATAGCATTGTAAGGGCAGCAAACCATTATTCATCCTATTGCCATTAAGAGGATTACCTGCAGGCCACAAGTTGATTAGCTCTATTGTGAACAACGTCCTTCATAAAGAGCTGCTTGAATAACAGCTGGATCTAATTATAAGCATCAGTTAGGTGAATTGTAGCTGTAGCCCTTATAATATACCCTTGTTGCTTTTGTTATTTTAGTTGTCTTGCACAGTAATAGTTTCACTTTGCGCTCACACCTCACATAATTATGAGGCCAAAATCAATCGAGATAATTTCCATTAAAGCTCCTATATATGATATGAAAGCCTGATTGTTCAAACTTGGGTGATTGTTTGATTGTTGATTGTTTCCCCTTTGAGAGGCTAAATCTATAAAAACAAAGCCTATACATAGAATATATTCTTCTTCTTATAATACGATTATAATACGAGTTCTTATAATACGAGTTCCATCTGGTTAGCCAACTTTCCATATTTAACTGGAGCTCTCACAAGGACCACTGGTGGCCGCTCAGAGTCAGCCAAAGGGCTGCATTTGGCCCCCAGGCCGCATAATGCCCAGGTATGCTGTAGACCATGAACAGTGAGAAAGAGTAGAGGTACAGAGGGAGCGATGAAAAATGCTCCTTGTCGCAACAACACACTCAATCCTGCCTCCTTTTGTGTTGACACATGGAATGGAGGGGGATGGCAAGACGGACCATAAATACCATAGCAGCTGCGTCCTGACCCGACTCCACAAAACCTTGACCGTTGACCCCACGGGGGCCGGCGAGGAATAGCAAACACCGGACGATGAAGAAAAGGACGAGCCAATAACAGGCAGGCAGTGATGGCGATTCCCTTGCATCCTGCATCCCAAAACGCAATTCATACAGCACTTGCAATTAAACAACAACCAATGCATGCATGGTAAGTATAGTAAGTAATTATACTGAAAATGTGCAATAAAAATAATCCACCCTGAAAAACAGCCACCAATAAAAATGCGAGAACTTTTGCCACTGCTGTGTGCCGATAAATAATGTTTTCAGATTACTTCAGATATCGGACGTACTTGACTATAACCACATCCCAAATTCGAGTAGCCCTCCTCCGTTAACTTTCCCTCCACCCACCCTTTAAATGGACTGGTCCCCACCTCCTCCCACTTCGACCTCTATCCATCGATTAAATAGAGCATAATCGCAAGTAATAACAAGATCGAATACAACAAGTAGAGCAGATACTCAGATACCTGCCGGGCAAGTAGATATTTTGTATTTATTGTATCGGTTGATTATGGGTTTGCCGGCTACTACTAGTAGGGCGGGGCGAAGGAAGTTTTACTGAAGTAATGGTTAGGGTTAGGTTATGGTTAGGTTATGTTTAGGGTTAGGCTAGGGTTAGACTGTGCTTTATGCGGTTACTAACCTCAGTAAAACTATGCTACTAGCCGGCAAACCCATGATCAACCGATACAATAAATACAAAATATCTACTTGCCCGGTGGGTATCTGCTCTACTTGTTATTACTCATACTTATGCTCTATTTAATCGATGGATAGAGGTCGAAGTGGGTGCAACCTCCTCCCACTCCCACCGAGACTGAGGTGAGTGGGGATAAGTGGTGAGGAGTGCAGGGGGGTGAGGGTGCCCCCCCAACTGTGGACACCTGTGGTACTGCAGCTGTAGTGACTTCCTGAGAGGATGAAAATTAAAGATTTGATCAGTTGTTTAGGCTTCAGTGGGTACGAAGAGGTATTAAAGGGTGACATTTATATAATAAATTGGATTTTAAGTTCATGATGGAGTCCCCTTGAAGGGGCTCCATCTGTTGAAGTATTTTTAGTGTTTGTTATTGCCTGCACTGCTGAAAATTTGACTATGGCTGTTATATTATTGCCTGTATATGTGCTCTGCAAATAGCAACAAGAGACGATTCCGTTCATGATGGATTTCAGCCGTGGTTACGATATAAAGCGCTGGAACATCTGGCCTCTGCGTGCATTGTAAACACCATTAGCATTCCAGTTATCTACTCGCCATTGCTCTTTCATCCTCCCCACACTGACTGTGCCCAATTTGCGCTTTGTTTCCCATGCTCCTCAAATCAAATCAATCTTCCTCTCCGCCGTACGGTTAAGTGTATGTGTATTGGAGAGCACGCACGCGCACGCACACACACGCACGCACGCACACGCACACGCACACACACACACACACACGCACACACACACACACACGCACACACACACACACACACACACAGCCATTATCCACATTGGAAGGCACAGTCGACAAGAGAGGATGTTGGTCATAGAACCACAGGGATGTCACCCAATACAAAAACACGGATGTCTTTCAACAGGACAGCTATGTTTTTTTTTTTCTTCTTCTCTTTTGGAAAGGAGTGAAATATGCAGAGGGAGGGTAGGGCTGGAAGAGAGAGGCGAGGCAGTGTTGTGTTTATACTACAGGGAGGCTCCAATCTTTAAAAGCCACTGGAATTTATTCCCCCAATCAATGTGCAGTGACAGCTCCGTCTCAGTCACACCGACAGGTTTAAGAGAGCTGTAGTTTTTTTGGATGGCAAAATCTGTGAAGCTTTCTTAACCCCTTCCATGAGTCTGGGACGAGGAATGGAATTCGTATAACCGGTCAAGGACACATGCTGTAGACATCCAAGGGGGCTTGAGACTTTTTTTATTTCATTTTTTGACAGTCATGTGTTGTACCTGTTTCAGGTGTCAGTGAGTAACAAATAATCCCTCTTCTATCTTGGATCCTTTTGCCAGCATCATCCTTGTGAGAGCAACAAAGGGTTGTGTAGTAGTAGTCTCTTGGACTGGCCTTCTATTTGTTCCACCTATAACTTATAACCTATAACGTGTCAGAGTCAAGCTTCAGGAAGCTGAACTCGAGTACACAATAGTGTCGAGTCGAGGCTATTGTGTAGTTGCCTGTTGGTTTGAATTATTTATGTTGTGTAAAATGGTACCATTATAGCTTTTTGTTTGTGTGTGTGCAGACAGAGCAGTGGGTTGAATTTCTGCTATCTGTGGGCTGATTGTGATGGACCAGTCTGGGCCAAATTTGCTCGAAAATGGGTCGGTGCAAAAATGACTGGGCTGGAATTTGCCCCAGTCCAGCCCTGGCTTGAGTCCATTTACCCATCTGTAAAACAACTGCCCTCTCCAGACCACAAATGCAGCATTTAATAAAGAAAGAAATGCCCCTCCTTTCCTTTCCACGCCACACTGGGAGGCAGCATTGAGGACAACAATAGGGACTTTTAGCAGACGACGGCGATATCTCCACTATGGCAACAGGAATTCGATCTGTAGCAGCCGTTTGTACTACGCCAGAACAGTGTTCGACACACGCTGCATAGACACGTCACCACGGTAATGCATGGTAGGCCATGCATATGGCTGTTTGCTTAAAGAGGGGATGCCCTGATTTTTGTATTTTTTTTTTTTCAATTTTGTACATGTTTAAGAGGTGACAGTATGTAACTAGACCCCATTGGTGTGTTTTTTATGTGCAATGATGTCTTCCCTTTGTATTTAGGGTTTCTTCCTGGGGGCGGAACATTTCCAGCCAAATGTGCCAATGAAAAAACTTCAATATAGTGACATCATGTGTTCAGCCCCTCCCCTAACTCCTCCCCCTTTATCATGCAACTAAAGCTGTGGGCGTGGCATCAGTTCAGTTGGATCTCCTCCCATTACCACCCACCAGGCAAACCAGGCATACTTAATGAACTGGTAGGGTGGAATCATAAAAATGACAGTTTAACAAACACTGTACACTTTCTGGGGGAAAAAAATCGGTAACGCTTCCTTTTACGGTACTGTAATTACCATGTATTTACATGGCAATTACAAGGTAAGTACCATGTAATAAGGGAGTAATAACTGCAAAATTACCATGTAATTACAAGGTAACTATATAGGTAATTACCTTGTACTTTTAAAGTAATTACCAAGTCAATTCCAGGCAAATACCAAGTAACTACCTGGTAATAAGTATTAATTACTGGATAATTTGTAATTATATACCAACTATTTTGTTAATTGCCAAGTACTTACTAGGTAATTGCCAAGTAATTCCTTAAAAAGTACCTGGTAACAGCCAGATAATAAGAAGTAATTCCTCAGTATATATAAAGTATTTATATTAGTATTTATATATTATCTGGTAATTACTCATTTGTTACCCAGGAACTACAGAAATACCTACCTAGAAAGTACCTAGTTATTAAAATGGATTTGTACTGTAAAAGGAAGTGAGGTCTGTTTTCATGTTATTAACTGGTAATTACTCATTTGTTACCCAGTAAATAGAAAAATATCTACCTGGAAAGTACCTAGTTATTAAAGTGGATTTGTACTGTAAAAGGAAGTGAGGTCTGTTTTCATGTTATTAACTGGTAATTATGGACAAAAAAGAGAATCAGATGCCTGATGAAGACCTGAACAGGTCTAAACGTCGCTGCCGTAACCCTTGTCGCTGAATAAAGTTTGGAGCACTTTAAAGTGAGTTGCGAGCCCCTTCTCTCTTTTTTGTTCTCTCTTTTTTGTACACGTTTACTGTGTTTTTGCAGTTTTTTGGGGCTCAGCACCAGTTAGGGATGTGTGTTATTTTTTAAAACTTTTCATTAACTGGTAATTACTCATTTGTTACCCAGTAAATAGAAAAATATCTACCTGGAAAGTACCTAGTTATTAAAGTGGATTTGTACTGTAAAAGGAAGTGAGGCCTGTTTCCATGCTATTATCTGGTAATTACTCATTTGTTACCCAGGAACTACAGAAATACCTACCTAGAAAGTACCTAGTTATTAAAGTAGATTTGTACTGTAAAAGGAAGTGAGGTCTGTTTTCATGTTATTAACTGGTAATTACTCATTTGTTACCCAGTAAATAGAAAAATATCTACCTGGAAAGTACCTAGTTATTAAAGTGGATTTGTACTGTAAAAGGAAGTGAGGTCTGTTTTCATGTTATTAACTGGTAATTATGGACAAAAAAGAGAAAATCAGATGCCTGATGAAGACCTGAACAGGTTGAAACGTCGCTGCCGTAACCCTTGTCGCTGAATAAAGTTTGGAGCACTTTAAAGTGAGTTGCGAGCCCCTTCTCTCTTTTTTGTTCTCTCTTTTTTGTCCACGTTTACTGTGTTTTTGCAGTTTTTTGGGGCTCAGCACCAGTTAGGGATGTGCGTTACCTTTTTAAACTTTTCATTAACTGGTAATTACTCATTTGTTACCCAGTAAATAGAAAAATATCTACCTGGAAAGTACCTAGTTATTAAAGTGGATTTGTACTGTAAAAGGAAGTGAGGTCTGTTTCCATTTTATTACTTGGGAATTACTCAGTATTTAGCCCGTAACTAGGAAAACTATCACATTACCCAAGACACTTGGACTGGAAATGCCGCAAAACCGACCAGTGTCTATGATACAGTGTCAGAGTACACTGATACAGTTACAGAGTCTGATTCTCCCCTGAACAGCACACTGTATCTGTCAGGAGATAAGAGTTCCCATCAAAAACCACCATCACCAGCCATCAAACTACATTAAGATGAATGCATTACTTTGACACTTCCTCACTCAAAACACCTCGCTGTGACAGATATTTTTCTATTTACTGGGTAACAAATGAGTAATTACCAGTTAATAACATGAAAACAGGCCTCACTTCCTTTTACAGTACAAATCCACTTTAATAACTAGGTACTTTCTAGGTAGGTAATTCTGTAGTTCCTGGGTAACAAATGAGTAATTACCAGATAATAGCATGGAAACAGGCCTCACTTCCTTTTACAGTACAAATCCACTTTAATAACTAGGTACTTTCCAGGTAGATATTTTTCTATTTACTGGGTAACAAATGAGTAATTACCAGTTAATGAAAAGTTTTAAAAAGTAACACACATCCCTAACTGGTGCTGAGCCCCAAAAAACTGCAAAAACACAGTAAACGTGGATAAAAAAAGAGAGAACAAAAAAGAGAGAAGGGGCTCGCAACTCACTTTAAAGTGCTCCAAACTTTATTCAGCGACAAGGGTTACGGCAGTGACGTTTAGACCTGTTCAGGTCTTCATCAGGCATCTGATTCTCTTTTTTGTCCATAATTACCAGTTAATAACATGAAAACAGACCTTACTTCCTTTTACAGTACAAATCCACTTTAATAACTAGGTACTTTCCAGGTAGATATTTTTCTATTTACTGGGTAACAAATGAGTAATTACCAGTTAATAACATGAAAACAGACCTCACTTCCTTTTACAGTACAAATCCATTTTAATAACTAGGTACTTTCTAGGTAGGTAGTTCTGTAGTTCCGGGGTAACAAATGATTAATTACCAGATAATATATAAATACTAATATAATACTTTATATATACTGAGGAATTACTTCTTATCATCTGGCTGTTACCAGGTACTTTTTAAGGAATTACTTGGCAATTACCTAGTAAGTACTTGGCAATTAACAAAATAGTTGGTATATAATTACAAATTATCCAGTAATTAATACTTATTTCCAGGTAGTTACTTGGTATTTGCCTGGAATTGACTTGGTAATTACTTTGAAAGTACAAGGTAATTACCTATATAGTTACCTTGTAATTACATGGTAATTTTGCAGTTATTACTCCCTTATTACATGGTACTTACCTTGTAATTGCCATGTAAATACATGGTAATTACAGTACCGTAAAAGGAAGCGTTACCAAAAAATCTTACTTTTCATATTAATACCTGATGATCATGTTTTAGGGTAGAAAAAATCATGGCACTCCATCTTTAACGATTTTGACAGCTACAGTGATTGCGTCATAGCAGCCGTAGTTCCGGTAAGGGGAGCCGTTCTGAAAATGCGGCAGCTTAAAGTGCCTGATTGCTCGTCTCCTGAACTTGAGTGCAGCTCGTAGATCTGCTGTTTTCGCTATCGCTTTGTCCCAAAATGCCCTCTTATGGGATTTCAGCCCTATACTGCCTCTCTAACACTCTCTGCACGTGGCTGTTGGCAGATGAGACCGACCGACTGGCCAGAGACACTTCTTCATAAATACCCTTGTTAGGCTGAAGACTTTCACTGTATACGTTCTCTCCAAATAGCCCTTGCAAGAAGAAGAAGTGCCAGATTTCAAATGACAAACGCCCATAATTCTGCTCAACTCCCACACACGCACACTTCCCGTTGCTAAGAAACTTGTAAGCTACCCAATGCTATACCTGGTAATCGTGTCAATTGCTAAGCAACCACTCAGCACTGTCCAGGGATGCAGATTTTTCGAGTGGGAGATGTTTATGAGTACAATCTGCATGAAACAATGCAGTCACTTATTTGTTTACCTCATGTGGAGCTATAGGCTATAGTGAGGACACATGATATGAGGAGGAAAAAATAACGCTGCAGTAGTAGATGTGCTAAAAGGCAGAGTTGTGACCAGGGGCGGATCTAAGCATGGGCAGGGGGGGGGGGGGGTGAATGCCCCCCTAAATACCCAGTCTGCCCCCCCAAACACGATGCCATGCAAAACAACCCAAGATATTTCAAATTAAAGTGCTTATATTTAAAATGATTTGAAACACTACTACTGCTACTAACTACAGCTGTGTCACCACTAAACCAACAGAATTTCATCATTGAAAACAGAAAACTCTCTGAGTCAGACCTTTAGCTTTATGCATGCTGCGTGTCTGTTGCAACTTCAACAACAACTGATGTTATTTTTGATGCTTTATACTTGACTAATAAAAGTCCTGTAACCGAAAATGGCGCCCGTGGCGCGAAGCGACACGGGCGATGAAGCCGCCCCCATACCATTTTCTCTTGCCCCTCCAACATGTTCTCTTGCCCCCCCAAATGGGACATGTTACATCCACATGATATGAGGAGGAAAGAATAGCGCTGCAGTAGTAGATGTGCTAAAAGAGTTGTGACGTGAAATGACTCATTGCCGTCCTACAGCGCGACCTGACCCAGCTTTGATGAATTTGCATTGTGGCTCCTCGGAACTAGCAAAATTAGCATGCACTCAGCAATGCATCCGTTTAGAGCCCGAAGGACAGCAGGAGAAAAAAAACCTTCCATGTGCATGCACTGTTGTGGTGTGTGCCCTGGTGAAACAGAAACCACAGCCTCACACGTTATTTTCATCTGCGTCTGATATTAAAGGTGAATTATCCATCCCAGAAGGCTTTCTTACCTTTATTTGCAGTTGATTTATTTCCAAAAAAACTGTAGCCTGGCTAATAAGCCAGATCCAACAGCTGTTGGCCAAAAATTGCCTAGCAGACAAGATTGTATTTGCCAAAAGCTGATTTTGTCTGGCTTATTAGCCAGGCTAAAAAAGAGGCGCAGTTGTTATTGTTATGTTATGCAATTGTTGTTATGTAGCCTATTGTCTCACTTTCACTTTTGGTTCAGCTGTGGTGCAGCCATAAACCGTGTGCCACCCTCTTGTGACAGCTGAACCACAGCTGAACCAAAAGTGAAAGTGAAAGTGTAAATGCACTATTGACATGACGGAGAGACAATATATAGCAAAAAAATGCATTTCGGACTGATGAAAATGGGTGAATTTGAACAACATCCCATAGCCCCAAATTGTTTTTTCACACACAAAAAATCAATTGGACCACCTTTTAGGAAATGAACTGCAAATAAAGGTAAGAGAGCCTTCTGGGGTGGAATTTTCCTTTAAAGGCGAATTCCACCCATTTTCAACAAGAAGCATCTAAAGAAATCCATTAACATGGTAAAAATACATCTTGATGATGTCATCAAGATGTTTCACCATGTTAGTGGTTTTCTTCAGACCTCCATTTCTTGGGAACACAGAATGGGGGAACTTTTTCATCATGTTTACCCAACACCTCGAAGGTACATCAATGACATAGTAAAATGTTGAAAATGGGTGGAGTTCCCCTTTAAGGCTCAGCAAACCAAGGCTTACATTATTCACTCCCAAATTATTTCCCCATTCTCAGTGAGGGGAACTCTATGTGGTTAATGCAAGGTAGACAGACGGGGTGAGAAGTGTCGCCGACGGAGCATTTGACCTTGTGGAATAACGACATGTTCCTCTATGGCACCTCCTGCTCTGTCACACACCCCCCTCACCCCGCTAAGCCCGGTGATTTGTGACAGATGCCAGCAGCGCCGCTAATGTTAGCGCTTTGCACTAACAGCAGCGGCTCAGCCGTCGTCGAAGCCGCCCTGATTGAAGTTCGTACCTGAGAGGGCCGACGTGTCGCCGGGGCGGGCAGCACAGGTGTCGCACCGACGACCAGCTGTTCGCCGTTGTCAAGACAATTGTTTGTCCTCTCCGAGTGTGTCATCATCTCCCCACGCGCACCTGCTGTCCTGTCAACGCCACAGAGCTCTCTCCGAGGCACGGGGTGTTGGACGTAATGATGATACCAAATATCTTATACAGGCACAGGGGCGGATCTAGGCATGGGCATGGGGGGGGCAATGCCCCCCTAAATACCCAGTCTGCACCCCCCCCAAACACGATGCCATGCAAAACAACCCAAGATATTTCAAATTAGTGCTTATATTAACTCTCTCAGTGCCAGCCCTTTTTCATATTTTTGGAGGTCGCCAGTGCCAGCGATTTTCATCTAAAAGTCATATTTCATATTTCGGTCCATGTTTCCCGACGGACAAGTTAGTTGACGGACACACACTTTTGGTTCCGGGTTGGTCCGTCCCTTGTTATGGTCTAGCAATGGTCGCTGCGGTCGCTGCTAGCTGCTGTTAGCATGGGGATCGTATTAAACCGGCGCCGGTAAGTAACGTCACGTCAAGTAGCGTTAACGTCAGCGGCATCAGTTGTTACTGTAAATCATAATGATAACGGGTGACGTAGATTCATTTCCACGGCACGAAAACTGTTAAAAATGATTTGAAACACTACTACTGCTACTAACTACAATTTTGGCACCACTAAACCACCAGCATTTCATCAATGAAAACAGAAAACTCTCTGAGTCAGACCTTTAGCTTTATGCATGCTATTGCTGTGTGTCTGTTGCAACTTCAACAACAACTGATGTTACAGTATTTTTGATGCTTTACTTGACTAATAAAAGTCCTGTAACCGAAAATGGTATGGGGGCGACTTCCATGAAGCCGCCCCCATAGCATTTTTTCTTGCCCCTGCAACATGTTCTCTTGCCCCCCCCCCCAAATGGGACATGTTACATCCGCCCTGTACAGGCACAACAACAGCAGAACAAACAGATCGATGGAAGTCTGGCCGCGAATGGAGAGCGCCTGCGCCAGCGAAAATAACTGTGTTTACAACAACAAACCGTCCTCTGTGGCATTTCTAGCCACGTTAAAAGACATTGTGAAATATCAAAACCCTGGCCTGCAATCATAGCGTCTGAAGTTTTGCACATTTGTAGAATGCGCCGCACTTGGAAATCTCTTATTCGGTTTGAAGAATGTTTACCAGGTAAGGATAGCTGAAGTGTTTCCAGGCTGCGACAAACATCAAAGCTATGCCCGTCATTAAACAGTGCTCTAGTGCCGTGGCCTTCTGAAAGATCCTCCGGAGGAAAAAAAAACTAAAAGAAAAGATGACACATACACCATGACCGCTGTCTTGTTGCTTTACTTGAAAATTATAGTCTTGTCCTACAGCTGGCAAGAAACCCAAAATGCAAAGCATTTAGACATCAAGACTTTTGTTAGGTTTATCTGGAGAAGTAAGCCTTTCTCTTTTCAATAATTATTTTTTGGGCCACTAGGAATTCATTGTATTAAATTCATGGAGGTCACAAGACCACATATAAACACCTCAGTTCAAACAGACTTAATAACCAGTGGGTTTGTACCGCACGGTCGTTAGAAAAATATAAATAGTCAGTGTACCAGTTTCAACCAGAAGGCCTGAGGCATAAATCAAACAAACAATTTCCAATAACACTTTCTGATTAGATGCATGGTTATGCTACTATGACACGTCAAAACAAAAACGTGCATCTAAAACAATCTCAAGACGACCCAAGATCAAGCAAAGATGTAGCCACTAATTTAATTTCCTACGCAGAACAGAAACTAATGGTCGCAAACCATTTGCAAACAGGTTGCTATTGGTAGAACAATCTATCCCCAAGAAAATATCTCTGCGGTTTTGGGTACATCAGTTGGTGATGAGACATTCGGAGGACTCATTGTCCAAAAATAAAGGAAAGACAGTGCCATCTTTTTCTCAAACTTGATGCCAGTCAACAGTCTATCTCGAGAGGCTAATGATGAGCTGACATGACACGGTGGGCTTTTTCGGCAATACCAGCCCGGCTCAAATCCGGACCGACACCAGACCGCTGTTCTCTGCCATCTGCCTCCTTCTGACCACACTCAACATCACGGACACGTGTCCAAAGTTCCACAAGCCTGTCTCCTACTCTTTGCCTCTACAAGCCTCACTCGCCTCCTCACTTCCAAGCGTACCGTAACTAATAACACCGAGAATGTTTATGTTTTCATCCCTGTAGCTCTGACAGCATAAGCTGAATGCGCCGGCCGGTTCGACCTTCACCACAACATCCACGGCCATTGTGGGGATATGGGCAGATAAAGGCAGACTGCGAAGGCATACGGCTCCCAGCGGAGGCCAGAACACAACAGTACGGGCCGCATGAATATCATCAAGTTACAGTCAAAGGTCCCCCCGGAGCTTTGACAAGAGATCATAGAGGCAAGCACACATTGGCTGGAACAGCCAGGAGTCATCCAATGAAATGTCAAGGCATAGATCATAGGGTCCCCGGCTTCAGATAAGGCCAGGCCGCATTATCTTCCACAGGATGAACAGGCATGCAGCAGTTTATTGCGAACGCAGGTCACTACTTAGTATGTATACCGAGAGGAAGATGTCACACTGTGACGCTGCGCTGTAGCGCTTACAGCACGCTTGCTGCTACTGTGTTGTTCCTGTACACAACACGCACACACACACACACACACACACACACGCACCCCGTTACAGTAGTAGTACAGTAGTACTGTAGTAGAACTTGTTGACTTGGTCATTCTGAAAGTAAGTTCAGTAGTAGTAGTAGTAGTACTACTACTTGTTGACTTGGTCATTGGTCATTCTGAAACACGCTCAAGTCAAAAAAGTGTGGGCACCTCTGAACTATCCCCTCTGATGTTCAGCTATATAGATTTTCATCTTACACAAACAGCTACATATGTCCTTCACAAAGGTTAAAGTCCTGTATACATGTGCGATGAGACCGTCTGTATGCCTTCAAAAGCAGTTTGATAGTTTGATAAAAGCTACTCCAAACTGCGACATGGCTCTGCTTTCTTAAACAGAAATGAATGACAGCAGCGGCCACACCTTCGCATATAGCCTCAGCTAGGTGCGGACCAGAAACACGGCTCTGGAGATGTTTTACCTCATTAATTGGCTCGTTATTTGGCAGAGTAATTAGTTTCAAGCATCCCCGAGTGTTTAAAAGTCGACTCTGCATCTCCTCTGAGACTGGCGTTAATTAATATATCAAAAAAAAAGTACAAGATGGAGAAAAAATAAAAAAATATAAAAGAAATCTTAACGGCCTGTTTATCAGACAAAGACGCAAACGGCAGTGTGGACAAATTGAGGTGTAATTATAGTGCCAGGTTGAAAGAGCACTCTCATCACCACAGATACAGCTCTTCTCAGTAATTATTTGTGGGTGTGGGTGTGTGAGTGAGTGTGCGGAGGAGGAGGAGGAGGAGGAGGAGGAGGGGGTGGTGGTCGAGGGGGAAGGCTTTCATTTGGCATTGCCAGGAAAATAAGCACACAAAACTCTTTCAAGGGTTCCAGGCAGGAGGTGCAAAATCATTTTGTGTCGGCGACCACTGGTCGCGACCGTTTTATAGCGACCGCTATATTGGGTCCAACACGTAGTCACGACGGGTGGCCCAGCGGTCACATTCATGCTATTTTACAAAATGCTGCAAAATCATTTTGCGACCACAGCCACCACGACCGTTTAGGCATAGCTTATACTGAGGTCATGTTTAGGCTTAGGTTTAGTACCGACCAGTGAAGAACGGTTGACCGTTTTCACCGGTCAGTACTAATTTAACCGTCGCGGCAATGGTTGCGACTAGGGATGGACAGATATACCACCCATATAGATAAGCGCTTAAAAAAAATAATAATGGAAAATATTGGTATCGGGGGAAAATATAAAAATGTGACGTACTATTTTTGTTTTTTGAACAATCAGTAAAACACAATTTACAGATATGTATAAAGCCACACATATTGAGAAAAAAATATATGAGGGACCTTCCTCCATATTATGATGGAGTCGTGGCAGGCCTTGGTCCACATGCTGTTGGTCTGTTTGGGGGTTTCCAAATGACTCTGTGGATGCAGATTTGGCATAGTACTCGGAAAAGGAGAAATAGACACATTAATAACGAGACAACACACCAGAGCTTAAATATGAGTGATTCTATTTATGATATCATAAGGTTTGACAATGACTTACATCTCATGTATGGGAAGCAGTCCCTTAGTCAAAGCAACACAAAGATGTGCGTGAAGCTGGGTAACTTATACCCAACCAAAGCCAACCCCCATGGTAACAGGAGGTACAATCCAACTTTAGACACAGCCAACAGATGGTTACAAAATGGAACCCCCCATTCCTGACAGGAATGGAGCAATATACCCAACTGGAATAACAAACACTTCTAGGGACGTTTTAGAATGTTTACCAACAATTTCCTTGACAACTCAAATCACTGAATGCTCCCATTATATATTTTTGTCCACCACAAAAGTCTTCACATATTGGTATCAGGTGATATCGGATATCGGAAACTAAGAGTTGGACAATATCAGGATATTGGCTATCCATAAAAAAGGCAATACCAGACGTCTGTAGTCACGACCGTTGGCCACGTGGTCGCAAAATGATTTGGCTGTCTCTCGTGTGAGGAGCCAGTGCCACGTGTAAACATGATCCCTAGGGACTGGCAGTGGGGGAGAAAGACTGTGTGTGTCTGTGTGTGTGACAGGGGCGGATCTAGGCATGGGCATGGGGGGGCAATGCCCCTCTAAATGCCCAGACTGCCCCACCAAACATGATGGCATGCAAAACAACCCAAGATATTTCACTGCTTATATATAAAAGTATTTGAAACACTAGTACTGCTACTAACTAACTACAATCGTCTCACCACTAAACCAACAGCTTTTCATCATTGAAAACAGAAAACTCTGAGTCAGACCTTTAGCTTTATGCATGTTGCATGTCTGTTGCAGCTTCAACAACAACTGATGTTATTATTGATGCTTACTTGCCCAATAAAAGTCATGTAACAGAAAATGGTATGGGTGTGACTTCATCGCCCATGGTGCAAAGCAACACGGGCGATGAAGCCACCCCCGTTTTCTCCTGCCCCCCAATTGGGAAATGTTATATCCGCCCTGGTGTGTGTGTGTGTGTGTGTGTGTGTGTGTGTGTGTGTGTGTGTGTGTGTGTGTGTGTGTGTGTGTGTGTGTGTGTGTGTGTGTGTGTGTGTGTGTGTGTGTGTGTGGTGTGTGGCAGTGAGAGTGTGAATCTCACAGGATGATGAGCGAGACATGTTCCTCTCAGACAGGACCTCAGCTCCATCACGTTAGGGATATCATCCTTGGAGGGTTAGACAGCATATCGCCATCGATATGTCAGCTCCCAAAGACAGTTGAATAAAAAGGCTTACGCTCAAACATTCTGCCGAGGTTTTCCAACCGTGAAGAGTGTGGTCATTTAGGTTTTTTCTTTTCTTTTTACTAGAGAATAGAGATTGGAATTGAGAACTGCACTTCATATACACTTGATACTGTGCTCCTATTCCTATAATCCTATTTACAATGCACTGTTGTATGTGCGTATTTAATGTCTATATCATAAACTAAAACCGTACTAGCTGCTATGGATCCTTTTATCTAAATCTCATGTGCATAATGTACGTTGTATCGACTGTTTTACACCTTTTACATCTTGTGAGAATACAGATTATTCTGGATTCAGATCTAGTGTGAGCCATAGGAATGTCCATTGGGATGCTGGGATTTTTCTAGCCACAGTGTATTTCTTAAAGGTTTTTTTTTAGTTGAGCTGTATGGAAGTGAGCATTGTTAAGGATATTGTTGATACCTGGGTTCAAACCATTTCAATATCTCAAAACAATTGAAAAAAGGAACATAACATCAGTGAAATAACAAACTTAAAGGACCAAATCCTCATCAATACATACAGGTATTTTCTCTATTCTCTATACAGATTTGCGTACAAAAGGTATCTTTTCAAGAAGCTATAGAAAGAGTCAAAACTCAGCACCAACATGGATTGGGGAAAATATAAACGTGTGATAAGGAAGGTAAAAATAGTGATTTTTCATAATATACTTTAGTTAATGTTATCCAGTGGTTTACCCGACAACCATATAAAACGGTTCCACACAGATGGTTATGCGTCCTAAAAAAAAAAAGAAAAAAAGAATCTGGAATCAAGATTTGATGTATCCCTCAAAGTTCTCTATATTTAGATTATGGCTGTCTTCTAAAGGGAAACAGAAGAGAAGTCGTGCAGAAGTGTGCACGAAAGCAGAGAAACCCAGAGGTGCACAAGAAGGCTTTTGTGTTGCCCAACTTCACATCATTGTGTAGAGTACTGTAACGGGTTATTTTCAGAGAAAGAGAGGAACGTCACGGAAAACAAGGAGTCACAGCGTGACTATACTGTAAGATACTGTACGCAGAGGAGGATATGAATAGCGGCGGCATGCAGGCAGAGGGGTGCATAGAGTGGAATAGGTTGTGGGTGGGGTGGTGCGGGGAGAGCTGGGAGAGAATACGAGCGTTTCATGTCCCCGAGGATTTCAGAAGATACAGCCCTGAATATCAACTCGCCCAGGCCCCTATACAGAGCTTCAATTATTGATTATAGATGAGCGTTCACCGTCGAAGCCGGAGCGCGGCTACGGCGCGAGAAGAACAATCGACCGCAAAGGATTTCAAAGGCTACGAAAAACCACACCGCGTGATGCGCGAAAGAGATGAGCAAAACTCGTCGCTGAAGAAGAGCTGCCTGACGCTCATCTCTGCAGGGAATCAAAACCATGATACCGTAACGTAAAACACTGTGAAATCCACAAAAGAGACACTGTGAGAGCCGCAGGGTATACTGTAGTATAGAGGCCACATCGCTGCTCAGGTAGGCTTTTTTCCCCTAAAGCATTTTACCCCCAAGGTGGATCAGAATAGGTCAACTGTGGTCCTGGAGGTGGTTCCAAGTGGTCCCCATGCTCAATGAAGCCGGAAACAGAATGAAGTCATTAAACCCTTAAAAGAAGTTTGAACTCTTGAGAATGCGAATGTTTTCACCCTCTCAAGAGCTCTCAAGGGTCTGAGAGACTAAATGCCATCAAAATGGCGGTCCGTGGCTCGAATCAATGCTTAATGAATGGTGGACTTACTGTCTCCACCCATTTTCAACATTTTAATATGTCATTAATATACCTTAGATGTGTTGTGTGGACATGATAAAGTTCCCCCAATTCTGCATTTCCTAAAAATGGAGGTCTGAAAAAAACATTAACATGGTGAACATCTGATGACGTAATCATGATGTATTTCACCATGTTAATGATTTTGCTTTCAGATCTCTTTTTCCCTGAGAGGGTACAAATGGAACCAAATGGACCCGCTAGGGTCCATTTGGTTCACATTTGTATCCTCTGAGGAAAATGTTGAAAATGGGTGGAATTCGCCTTTAAAGGCATTTTATCGGGTATTTAACCAATCTGGAAATGTTTTCTGAGCAAAACTAATGCTTGGAATGGAGAGTATACGCAGCTGTTTTACATCTGAATTGCTCTTTCCTTTCGCCTGCAGGAGGACTCACTCCTCCTTGGACTGGTCTATTATTACATGGTTCTGCCATTGTGTGATTGCGCTAATCTGGGTGGATGATTATTCATGCTTAATCATTTGTCTAATAGAGAGAGCTCTACTAATTCTCCCACTGCAGACGGAGGCTGAAGGGCATTGCGAGGGTCCCGCAGTCACCCCACGGTGACCTTGCAATCATCTACTGCGATCTGGTTCAACGTTGGCTCCACTGGCTTCATTTCATACTTCATCTCCCTTCAATTCGGTGCAACACGCACACCCACACGCATATACGCACACACACACGCACACGCACACGCACACGCTTGTGCACACCAACAAACAGCCCGCAAATGCCTGAGCATACAGTACACACGCATGCACACGCGCGAGCGCACACACACACACACACACACACACACACACACACACACACACAACACACACACCACACACACACACACACACACACACACACACACACACACACACACACACACACACACACACACACACACACACACACACACACACACACACACACACACACACACGATGTCCAATTCCAATTTTAGGCCTCTCGAAAATGTTTTAGTCGTGAACAATCAGCCGACACAAATTAGCCTGCCATGCATGGCGGCATCCTGGCGCTGGGTGCGTGCATTATTACATTAAACAGCTGTGAGTGGTATTTTCCTGGTGCTGGTATTTTACCTCCCCCCAAACAGGGGCGGATCTAGGCATGGGCATGGGGGGCAATGCCTCCCTAAATGCCCAGTCTGCTCCGCCAAACACGATGGCATGCAAAACAACCCAAGATATTTCAAATTAAAGTGCTTATATTTAAAATGATTTGAAACAAACGCTACTACTGCTACTAACTAACTACAGCTGTGTCACCACTAAACCAACAGCATTTCATCATTGAAAACAGAAAACTCTCTGAGTCAGACCTTTTATTTAGCTTCTTGCATGCTGCGTGTCCGTTGCAACTTCAACAACAACTGATGTTATTATTGATGCTTTACTTGATTAATAAAACTCCTGTAACTGAAAATGGTATGGGGGCGACTTCATCCGCATGAAGCCGCCCCCCATACCATTTTCTCCTGCCCCCCTAATTGAGAAATGTTACATCCGCCCCTGCAGTGAAATGCTAAAACGCGTCAAATGATATTTCAAAACCGATTCACAGTCTTCTATACGAAGGAAGAAAGCGCTACGATAGACACCGCTTGAAAGATGTTATTAACTGATTTAGACCCCACGTGATTCTACAATTGTCTTCTGACAAAAAATAAATAAATCCATGATAATAAATCCATGTTTTCATGCCAGTGCAGTGGTGCTCAAACTATTTCATGTCAAAGACCCCCAGAATGACCTTTCCATAAGCCCGCCCTCTCTTTGGAATGAAGGGCTCATTCATTCCATTAAATATAATGGATGTTACGCGTTATAATGGACGGCTCAATTTTGGAAACAAAGCCTTCAAAAACTCTTCAAAATCCATAAACAAGGCCTGCCATAATAAGCAGTGGAAAAAATGTCTCTGTGTGTGACATTTATTTTTTAAAACAATGTTTTATCATATAGCAGGAGTTTTCAACAGGTGGTTCGGGGACCACCAGTGGTCCTTGAGAGGGTTCCAGGTGGTCCCCAGCTAAGTTGGTTAAATAGATGTAACTCTTGAGAACGTTCGTTTTATGTTCATTTACGTTCATTTTTACACTCTCAAGAGTTAAAATATTCATCATGTGAATTAGCCAAAGTCTACACAACTATAAGATTAATGGTCATTTTCTTCTGTATGATTGACTGTTTGGTTTCCCCAAATCCAGGCTGGAATTGTGGACAAAATCAAAATAAATCTTGGGGTTTTGGGGTCTGTGGAGCTAAAATATCATCAAATGGTGGTTTGTGGCTCAAATTCTCAATAAATGGTGGGCCCTGGTATGAAAAGGTTTGAAAACCACTGTCATGTAGGGAAACTATTGGTGCATTATGGCAAGGTCTATGTATGGGCTGCAGGCTGGACCCTGATGTTGTCTAAGACAAACAAACCAAAGAAGCAAATCAAAACAGATCTACAAACATGTATAGTGTGGCTCAATACAGGGGAAAGTAAATAAAACACAAACACAACAGGCTTGATAATCCAGCTTATTATATGGCTTGGTTGAGTACTTGATTGTGATTGGTCAATCACCGAGTTCAGCGCCAGTTATTTCTGGATAATGACCGCCCTAGTCTATAACAGACCGGTGCGTAATCACTGGCACACGCACAATGTCATCTACAGCTAAAAACTGCTCTAAAAAAAATATTTTAAAAGTTTGGAAAAACTTGACTTTTCACCCCTGCAACAACATGGAGGGGTTCACAGAGGTAGGGAAACCAGTCCTAGGTCACTTTCACGCCTGATAAATCCAGTATAGGCTCGATGTGAATGGGTGGAGAAGTTACCATTCCTGCATATTTATTTAATCTCCTGCGGGTTGCTTTCACCTACACTGTCTGTTATCCGCAGCGACTGGAAACGCTGCAGGAACCTTTATCAATGTGTTCCATTCATAAACTACGCAGGGAAATATAATAAGCCGAGTAAGAGTTTTAAGTTATAGACCTTTAAGAATAGGACATAATGTGACGGGAAGTTAGGAACGTTGTTGCATTGTGCCTCGTCGGGGAATGGGTATGCGCATGCGCATGTGTGTGCGTGTCTGTCAGCGCCAGTCACCTGTCGAGGTCTGTACGCAGTTAAAAGCGGAGGTCCAATTTCGCTGCGGTAACGTAGTGACAAATCATGCGACTTTGACTTTGACTTTGACAAGTGCATCTTTACACGTTGCTGCGTAGTGCATAACGGCAGTGATGGGCAAGTTACTGGGAAAATGTAGTAAGCTACACTACTTGTTACTTTCGAAAAAAAACATGTAGCTAAGCTACACTACAAGCTATCCCCAGAAAATTGTAGCAAGCTACACTACAAGCTACACAACAAAAGTAGCTTGCTACATCAACACTACATATATATAAATATACATCTCAACTTAATGTACAAGTTTCTAAATAATAACAATAAAATAATATAAATAAAAATCATAATACTAATAATAATCTAGGAGCGGGTTTGAATATAGGATGGTGGCATGTCTAAGTTTTAGGATGTATATTAGAGGTTTTCTATCCATTAAAAATGGGTGGAATTCGAAAATGTGTGTGGGAAAATGTAGTAAGCTACTTTCCTTGTTACTCGAAAACAGTAGTGTAGCATCACTACAAGCTACTCGAAACAAGTAGTACAATCTATTCCCAGAACAAATGTAGTAAGCTACACTACAAGCTACGGGAAAATGTAGTTAAGCTATGTAGCTTAGCTACTTGTAACAAGTTACTGCCCATCACTGCATAACGGTGCCTTCCCTTGCCTTCTCCATCACACAATGGTATTAACCAGGGGTGTAAAACTCAAATACACAGTGGGCCTAAATAGAAAAATTGGTACGAGTCGAGGGCCGGATTGTGTTTCAAACACATCGGTTTACGAGAAGGCTCCAAGCAAACAGCAGAAAAGTAATTTTCCTTCAAAAATCAATGTTCCTTACTAGCAAAATGAATGCAAAGATGAAACTGCAGGTGTTAAAAAGTGAAAACGCATTATTAAAGCTCATTTTCCTGTTCTACGGTACTCACCAAGCAATGCGTTCATGAGAACGTAAGTATCAACTGAGTTGAGAAAGTAAAACAATGATGTGTGTGTGCAAAATACCAGATAGCCAGTTCAAATATTATTTCAATATCATCCCGTGGGACGAGCATAATTCATTCATGGGCCTGATTTGGCCCACAGGACTTGAGTTTGGCGTATATGGTATAAAGTGTTTATGCTTGTGAGAAATGCAAATGCAAACCTTTAACAAACAGTATATGCATAACATACATGCAAACATATTCCAAGGATGTTTTCATAGACGGAAATGACGAACAGATGACAGCTGATGCACACACGGCTTCTAATAATTGGCGAATGAGGAGGAATGGATCTTCGCCTGTGGTATATATTTATTTTGAGAACAAACACAAGCACATCCGACTCCATATAGAGTCTGTTTATTACAGGGGCAAAAAGTTTTCACCAGGCAGAATGACCTCTTCCTCACTAAGAAGAATTCACAAGTTGTTACGTTATGAGTCATAAGATATAGGGTTCATTACAAAGGACCATGTAGTTGGCCATGGGACGTCTTGAGGTGCCTGGGGGTGCATGTCCTTGAGGCTGTGCGTGTGTGTTTGTGTGTGTGCGCGCATCTCACCATCTGTGGCATGGTCCCCCCGCCCAGCTCACTAATGCCAGTGGCACCCTTAGAGGGAGAATATTACAGTAAGGGCATGTTGAGACTCTGCCTTGTTGATCACTCACTAGGGTTGCAACTAACGATTTTCATAATTGATTGGCCGATTATTTATTATTATTTAAACAATGAATCGACTAATCGGATTATGACACTATGACCTTAGAAAATATATCATAGCTTATGAAAATAAAAAGAGAATTGGCTGCTGACTAGGCTGCTATTCAAAGAAAAGACAAACTAATTTAAATTAAAGCAAATAATTCATTTAAAGATGAATATTCAAGCCATGTTATGTTCTTAATTGTACTGTAATTGTTATTATGTGTCATAATTTTGGTTTAGAGTTGCTACTGTGCACATATCAGCAGAGAGATGGATCACTCCTCTTTATTTTAGTCACATTTAACACTAGAAAAAACTGTGGTTAAGTGGGAAAACACCCATGATAAATTGCAAAAATCTACAGTGAAACCTCAGTGCATGAAACATCACAGCATGATGCATTGTGAGTGAGCAGATCTGCTATTTCTGCCTCGACTGTGCGTTCGACCTTTATGACACGCACATGACCGATGTCTATCTTGAAACCATATGACTGCTAGTCAAAGGTATGTGTCGTGTCGTGCAAATGCACTGTTGCATTTTCTGTGTACGGCCGCGGTGCGATATTGGCTGTGCATCGCGGGATTTCCGTTTCCCGAAGGCTGCCTGCATGCGGCGCAAAAGGAATTTCCACAAGGACGTGAAAAATAAATGCATCTTTTTTCCCCTTTTTTTTCACCCCACTCGGCCCTATACCCCCAACCCCCCCTCCATCTTGCTTCCTCGTGCTGTCGATCTTCTCCCTGTATATAAACCCATGCTGTACCAAATCCCCAGAGCGAGACAGGCAGTGTCAGGGTTTTTCATCCAACCCTTTCGTATCAGATCAAAGCGGTGAATATGAGCGTTTTTGAAAAGGGCTCAGCCCCTTTGGATCTAGCGTTTCCAGGCTCGCTCATCATCGTACTGCCGGGTTTTCACCCTGACATAACAAGAAGGGAAGCGTCTCGCCGAGCGAGGAGTCGCCGGTCACCGAAATCTCCCGGTGTGGTCCCGTAAAATGACAGTATAGCAAAGAGCCATAAACCTGATCCTGTTTTACAGTCGAGGTGGACGGCGTGATATTTCATTACGGATGGTATATAGGGAGAGTATAGCACTGATACCATCACAGTGAGGTTTTCGTGCTGATAGCGAGTGAGAGAGAGAGAGCTCTCTGCCTCGCGTGGAGTCAGCTATGGTAATGGCCATCTGTTGGTAGTGCAGCAGTGCAGTAAACTACCTCTGATAGTCAGACAAGATGAAGAGGCGTTTACAACAAACGCACCGCTGCTTGCGCATACACACGCACACACACACACACACACACTCACGGACACAGAGATACGTTTACGGTCCATCTGCCTAGGACGAGGTGTCTCTGGTCACAGGAATAAATAGTGTGTACAGTGTATTAATCACTTAACCCTATATTTATATATACTTCCCCCAGGGGTCCCCCAGGGATCTATATTAGGTCTGTTCATATTTTTTCCTTCTTTTATGCCAAACCGCTGCTCTCTCACATGGTTGCCTCTGAGTGAAGGCGCCAATGCAACCAACACACACCATACACGAAAGGCGCTCATGGAATCGCACCATTTACCATTTATTAGCCAGTTTTATGATATGAAATACATCTTGATGTTAGGAGTTAAGACAATATAAATCCTTTTTTTTAATACAGCAGAACCCCATAATAACAGCCACATGCCTGTTGGGTGATCAAAGCACTTGGTTAACCTAAAATGCCAGCTGGCACTTTGATAATGATGTGGGGGCGATGTTTACAAACAGTGCAACAAAGTGGTTTGGTCTGAAACATTTATATACCTGTGATGATGGGACGGTCGCACAATAATTCTACATTGCAGTACAGTGCATCTGACAAATGTACTAGATTATGTTTCCTTGTTCTACCTGGGATGTGATTTAAAGCAGTGGTTTTCAACCAGCGGTCCTTGAGAGGGTTCAAAGTGGTCCCCAGCTGTAACCAGATGTAACTCTTGAGAGTGTAAACATGAAACCAAATGGACCCACAAGGGTCCATTTGGTTTCATTTTTACGTTCAAAGATTTTTTTTTTTTTTACGTTCAAAGGAAATATTCATCATCTGAAGTATCCCAAGTATATATACACGACTAGAGAATGTAGATTGTAAAAGATTAATGGTCATTTTGATCTGTATGTTTGACTGTTTTGTTTACCGAATCCAGCCTGGTATTGTGGACAAAAGCAATCATTAGTTTTGGGTCTGACCTGTGAAAATGTCCTCAAATGGTGGTCCGTGGCTCAAATGCTGAATAAATAGAGGGCCCTGGTATCAAAAAGCTTGCTTGTGTGTGTGTGTGTGTGTGTGTGTGTGTGTGTGTGTGTGTGTGTGTGTGTGTGTGTGTGTGTGTGTGTGTGTGTGTGTGTGTGTGTATGTGTGTGTGTGTGTGGTCATGCATGTGTCCCTTCTGCTTTCAAGTCAGCCATAGTAGTCAAGAAACCAATTCTTGACCCCCATCTTGGCGTCAAGAACTGTACAGACCACTATTGATCATTCCTCACCATTCAAAACGCTATTTTTTTATAAACAATCTCCAGCTCTCTGGCAGAATAGCCTCCATCTCTGGCAGAATAACCTTTCTGATCCCAACAAGTCAGAACACAAACCCATCGACACAGAAAGGTACACACCTTCTGTCTGTTATAGAAGAAGGCGTTGGGTGAGGACTTTATTCACACGGCAGTCAAAGTCAATAGCAATGTGCTAGCAAGGTGCAACTTCCCATTGTAGCCTATTAAGCCAAACAGAAAAGTCCTATCTGATTGTATTACACAATGTCAAACTCACCAACACTGCCAAAAGCTTGAATTATTCTCTTTCAAGCCTCAGGTTTTTTGTTTCATAAAAATCCACTGCAGACGTGATATGAGCTACTTTCTGTCCTTGGAAGCACTTGTTAAATATCCCACAACAGCCCATGCGTATAGCACCTGTTTTGAACACATTATAAACACACTGGCAAAAAAATTCTTGGTAACGATTTAAGTTCCCTGGTCGGTCAAATATCTGCTAAAAATATGTGTACGTTGGTGATGAATTTAAACTGCATAGGCCTATAAGCGCTGCACTCCGTTGTGAATATGCCTGTGCAACTAATTCTTTCCCCAGCTGAATATCATTATATTAATGGGGAATCCGCCACGGTGTTTGATAGCTCAGTGCTTCATCTCCCTGATGAAGGCTATAGGGCCGGAACACGCCGGAGCGTTTTTTTCTTTTCTTTTTTTTTAATTGTTCTGTTATAGGAACTAAGCCCTTTATCAAAAGGCCTTCTATTAAGAACAGATTAGACCTGTATTTGCTTGGGTTGTCACAACCCCATCATTATGCGCTTTTTAAAAAAGCAGCCAATCACACAACAAAGAAAGCTATCCTTTGCTCTGCCTTAATGTGGTCTAGGCCTACTTGTCCACACTGCAAATACGGTCCCAAATGTGATGAGACCGTGCATGTTATTGCCTCAAAGTACTTCCTATAACTGCACTGCCTCAACCGTAATTTGATTTAGTGTTCGGTAACGGATAGTTTTGTCTTGGCAGGGTGCTATTTGCACCGAGGTGCGTAATGAAGGTGTCCGTTTGGAAATGGGAGAGGAAATTAACCTGAAAATAGATTAGGAGGGATGGCTGAATATGTCTGCAAATCAGGCACATATGACTGAGCTATTGCTACAATGTGTTTGCACAGAGTTACGGTTAATTTAGTTACATACAAAAAGGTACTGCCTGCCGCAAATGGCCAATCTACAATAAGCTGTATCATGACACCATTGTACACGAAATTATAAATCAACCTTGAGTAATAAATGTACAACATGGCGATTTTAGTTTATTAACTTTTCTCTCGATCGGTTCTTGAGATACTGTATGTGAAATGCAAACAAACGTGCAGAGATTTCTGAGACAGCAAAATCCACCTGCGACCGCAACGGCATAACGGTCGCAAGCGTTTTGTATAACAGTCGACCGTTCTCCGTACTAAACCTAACCCTAAACATAAAATCTGAAAAAAAAAACCAATGCCTAAAGTTCAGGCATAACCTTCGACCGTTATGCAAAATGGTTGTGACTTTTATGTACATTGTAAAACGGGCACGATTGTTATGCAAAACGGATTTCGCCCCTCCTGGGATTCTTATTGTAAAATGTTAATGGGTTGCCAGTTTGGTATTTTGGAGCACACTTGCTGTGTCAACATGGTCCAACAGTGGGCGCTCTTGAAGTGTACTGGGGGGGGGGGGGGGGGGGGGGGCTTTGCAGGGCTGGGGGGGGGGGGGGGTTAGTCCTAAGCACTGAAAATACATGAGTTCATGATCAAAATATATTCATATATACAGCTCACACTTTGCATCATGGGTGTGTGGAGGAGGTTGAATTACGAACGGTTTCATCAGATGACAAGTGCGCCATGCCTGTGTGTGTGTGTGTGTGTGTGTGTGTGTGTGTGTGTGTGTGTGTGTGTGTGTGTGTGTGTGTGTGTGTGTGTGTGTGTGTGTGTGTGTGTGTGTGTGTGTGTGTACATGCTGATGCTCGCGTGCAGGCACACACACCCCTGAACAAGCAGATGTGTGAGTAAATCAGAGGGCCAGAGACAGCCAGAGTGATCACCCCTGCTGTTTCTTGCCATGATTCGATTCCAAACACACACACACGCACACGCACACACACACACACACACACACACACACACACACACCAAACTGCAACCAGTACATAGTAAACGGCTCAGTGCTCATTTTATCCATTCTGTAGGCTACACTATTAAAATTGAATGAAAGGATTTTACAGTGTAAAAGTCCTTGCAGACTGGACACGGTTTTCAGATTTGTTTTGCGTGTTTTCCCTGGTTGCCTTTGAAATAAATAGTAATATATATATATATATATATATATATATATATATATATATATATATATATATATATATATATATATATATATATATATATATATATATATATATATATATATATATACTGTATTTGCCTTTACCCCTCTACACCGCTTCTACTTTGATGCTGCAGCTGTTTCCCTGCTGACAGACATTGGCATTGCCCTTATTTTTTTTCTCTGCTGAACAAAATCTCATTCTAACACACATCATCAACTTGGTGGGCCCCCAAATAATTTAATTGGCAAAACACTACCAACACTCATATAAAAATCTATGCACCAATAATGCCATGGTATGTTTCCTATTGGCATCATCAGCTTGTAGGTCTGCTGCTTCCGCTGTGGGACGACTGCCGCACTGCGAGCAGGCATGGATCAGGCCTAGAAATGTACTGTACTGGGGTTTGGCATTATTCAGCATGTCTGGTACAATTTCCTCACTGCGGATCTCCAAGGATCACTGCACTTCATATAAAAGGCCACCAGATGACTGCTTCCACAACACAGGCTGTAATCTCTCTCTCTCTGCCTCTCCCTCTCTCTCTCTCTCCATCCCTCCCTCCCCCTGGAATTCGATATGCTAAATCACCCTGTTCTCAGTGTTTTCTCAGTGATCAGTGCATAATGTTCACCACATCCACAGACCCTAATCCAAACAAGAACAACAAGAACAATAAAAACGGAAGCAACAACGGCAGAGGTGCTGCTCTTGCTTCAGCTTGAGAGAGAGAGACAGAGAGACAGAGACAGAGAGATTGGGAAAAGGGGCGGAGGGAGGGATAGGAGGAAGAAAACGTCCCCGTGCAGGGTAGCAGAAGAAATGAGGGCAAGCTTGAGTCTAATTTCCCATGGTGCACTGTGTGGGCTGCGGTGCTGTGTGAGTGATGAGGCTCCATCCTGGCTCATACCTGTGACAGCCTTGTCTTGTCACCCAGGTCCTCAGCACCACCCCCCCCCCCCCCCCCCCCCCCCCCCCCACCCCCCCCCACACACACACACACACACAGGCCGCATTCCCACTTTCCCCCTGCACACCCCCTAACTTCGCATTTTCTGTGTAAGCATTACCTCCTGTGCCTCATCTTTGCCTCCTCCTCCTCCTCCTCCTCGCGCTCCATCTGAGTGCACCGACTCTCTCGTCATCTCCGTGTCGTTGCCAGTCTCCTCCTGCCGGGAAAAAGTAAAGCAGGAAAACTGTCAGCGTCTCAGCTGTGAGGGACACAGGAGCTGAGGTGACACACAGGGAAGAAGCATATACTGCTGTAGGCCATAGCCTCGGTCAGGGTGCCCCAAAATGACTGACGGAAGTCGGGACTTCCGGTTAGTTACTTTCCACCGGAAGTTGCCATTAGACGTTTTATTTCTCCCTTTGTGCTCGCCAAGCTGTTGTAAATGTTTAAAATATGAAATTGTGTGCACTTTGCACACTTTTATAACTGCTTTGTTCGTTACAATCTTTTTTTTTTTTCTGAAAATAAGATTGAACAAGTCAAGTCGCTATAGTGAGGACTGAACAGGGTTGTTTCTCCCAGCGTTTTCCCAGCGTGTATACTAGGACAGGGGTGATGATGGAGAGGGACATACAGTATATTTCCAAACTCATACCAGAGGGCCATCTTGCATATTAGCTTAAAGGGTGAATTCCACCCATTTACAACATTTTACTACTCCTTAGAGATGTTGTGTTTCTGTCAGAGCCCTTTCTTCTGAGAGTGTACAAACGGTGCGGCCCCCTTCCTAACCGGGCGGCAGTGGCTCAGGGGTAAAGTCACGGGATGGTAACCACAAGGTTCCCGGTTCGATCCTGGGCTCCCCGAGAGTTGGTGTTGAAGTGTCCTTGAGCAAGACACTGAACCCCTAATTGCTCCTGATGTGCTAGGTACCTTGCATGGTTTCCATTGCCATCAGAGCGTGAATGCTGATTGGGTGAATGTGATGCACAATCTACCGTATGTAAAGCGCCTTGGATAAAGGAACTATATAAATGCACCATTTACCAATAATATAAATCATTCATTGACCAGCATATACTGTATAGCTCGCTGCTTTAGTAGAAATGCAATGTAAAGGTATTTGAAATTAAAATTTCATGATCTGAAATGTGAGCTTCCTGCAGATTGTGGAATAGTTGTCTACCTGCCATGTAAGACTAATAGTAGGTATCAGGTAACACCGTACGTATTGGGTATTAAAAA
>CM076978.1:34402205-34412205 GCA_039105355.1 Benthosema pterotum | reverse complement strand
ACAGGCACGAACACACTTATATCATGCACGTGTAGACAGGCATAACCCATCATTCCGTCACGATACGCTCTGATACAAAGCCAATGAGGCGAGCAGCCATAACGTGGTTATGAGACAGTGAGTTGGCCAGCTATAGCTGACGGCGGGAAGCTGCCACTGCCGGAACCCGCAATGAAATCCGGAACCTCCAAAACCTCCGTGCCTCGAGTCGTCGCTGCGGTTACGTCTCTCAGCTCAAAACAATAGACCTTTCAGTTAAGTCCCTCGCCAAACTGCTATGCATAACAGGTGATAGACAAACCTCTCCACCTATATGCTAAAACATTTTTAAAATAAAATTAAAGCCAGTTAAAAATAAATGTCACACACATATTTTTCCACTATATAGGGCAGGCTTTAATTGTTGATTGATTAATTGATTTGGAAGAGATTTTGAAGATCTGGTTACAAAAATGAACCAGTATTTAATGTGTAATGTCCATGATATTTACATTGGAATCAATGAACGTAGCTGGAAAATGTCCTAGCCTTGTGGGTGGACACTGGGTAGAGGGCGGGGCTTACGTAAATGTCTATTAAACCAGTCCTGTTGCAGCCGCATTCCTGCTTTAATTCTCTCAGCGAAACAGAAGGTGTTGTCTGTGCTGTGTTCTCTCAGCCCTGTGTGCCCTCAATCCTCTTATTTTTTTAATGATATTGTATTTTTCATAGCGTACACACCACATCGAACTACAATATTGAAGCTACGCTCTCTCTGTACCTTCCATGTCCTATACCGAGGGTTCAAAGCAGAGTCCCGCTCACAAGTACTGACAGTACCTTTACAACCAAACCAATAAAGCATGCAATACATACTACAGGGAGATAATGACCTTCAAGCTATGCTGATGATAAACAGCACTATAAGTGATCTAATCTTTAAAGTGATGGGTGTACATCTATGTTCATTTATCCACTGCATATCTACTGTTAAAAGATGTCTTCCGCCCCCCAAAAACATGCTGTTTTCATATTTTGATGCCGCGTCAAGACCTTGGGCAATATAATTAATTGAGAGTAATGGGATTTATGTTACACATAACGTTATATAGAGCAGCCCTGCCCCCTGGTCTGTTCCAGAAAAGAATTCTCCCATTTATTTGCCTTATAGCCTCTTCAAAAAGAAAAACAATTCAAGTGCCGCACAAATCCACCTCGGGTCGTGACTGAAAAATCAATAAATCATGCTAACGAATGCAATATTTTGGACTGAACAAGTACAACAAACGCAATATTTTGGACTGAACAAATGGTTTCAAACAAGAAAAACAAAAATGTGTGGTAACCTGCTGTTTGTTTCATATTTCAAATGATTTTCTAGGCTCAAGAAATTGCGTGTGTCACGATTTGTCATGACCCGAGCTGCAGTTTTGTCCGTGACGTAAACGTCTTTATATAAATACTTTTTTAAAAAGTCTATGAGAAAAAAAGGATGGGGAATTCACTTCTGGAACTGGCGCTCTATAGAAGGCCTACCTCATCTTAGCATGTTTGACATTAAGATCTCATCATCAACGTAGCATGTAGCCAAAGATGTACACACTTCATTTCCAGACATTAACTTGCAAGCTAAACATCTTTGACGTACGTCTCAAAATTGCAAAGAGAAATCCACTGCGGTAACATTGAGGCTGAGGGAACACCTGGTTTGGAGAAGCTGACTTGAGGCACAGCCAGGCTGATGAAAAGATAAGGTTCATCCGGTTTCCCCCACTGAAACACCGCAAACACCAGGATTGTCGGGAGTCAGCATCAGCGACACTTTTCCTGCTCTCTCTGTGTGTGTCTCTCTCTCTCTCAAGTTGCACCCCTCAACCAGACTCGGGCTCGCCTGGCGTCAGCACGAACGGCGCCTATTAGATTAGCAGACCCGGTGAGCTAGCTAAACTCCTGCTCCAAATTGCATTATGGCTTGGCATTATGAGGAGGCATGTCTTCATAAGCCTGTGCTTTTGCGGGTCACTGCACTCATTCTCGCAGGCATGGAACCTAGAAACGCGCCAACGCATGCACACAGCCACTCTGGGTCTTGCACATGAGTATGTAGGCATGCAAACGCCCCCCACATACAACACAACGGAATGCAGCTCATTACAGTACGAATGAAGTGGTGGAGGATGCATGTGATTGACATTAACCCTGTTGACTGCAGCGGAGAGCTAATTGTCTTGGCTCGGCGGAGAGGAACCCGTCAGCCCGTCCGTCAAAGCGGGTTACCTCCGCCGTCGCTCACGCGACGCGTGCTTCTGAGAGAAGACTCGAGTGGATAAACAGCATCTCGCTTCTCTCACCATGTTGTTCTTCTAGTCAATTTATTCCTCTGTTACCATAGCCATCGTTCTCTACCGCCTCAACTGCGCCTCCATTTCACTTCTCCTGGTTCAACGTTCCTCACAACGAGGCTTCCTGTTGAATTCATGCACACTCGAACAAACCAAGTCCCTCCTCGATCCGGCCTTGTCCAATAGGCATGTTAGCAAAGGGAAGCTTGACCAGGAAAGCTTGACCTGCATAGCAACGGTTACTAAACTATTTGCACTGGTATTGGACAGTGACTAAACTCCGCCCCAAAGGATGGAGTTTTGAGAATGGCTCATTGATGTTCAGTATGGAGTATGGAGTATGGAAGCGCTCGTTTTCAGTAAAACAATGTCCTGCTGCCTCCTGTGTTATGTGCAAATTCTAAGCAGGTGGTATGCATGGGATGTTGAGCATGGGCTCTAATGAGCGCTCCCAAACTCCCAAGCTCCCAAGCTCCTCCCCAAAAAAGAACCACCTGCACGGACAGGAAGTAGCTCGTAAGATGTTTGCAGTGGATTTTTATAAAAACAAAAACTTTGAGGCTTAAAACAGAATAACTCAAGGTTTTGGTACAGCCGCAGTGTTGGTGAGTTTGACTTTGTGTAATACAATCTGATAGGACTTTTCTGTTTGGATGAATAGGCTGTAATGGGATGTTGCACCCTGTTAGCATCTTGCTTATGGTAAGATGACTGCTGTGTGAATGAGGTCCCTTGGTCTAGAAGTTCAAGCAGAGGAAAAAAATCCATCAACCAACTGTCATGGCTAATGTATTGTTTTACTCAAACCAGAGCCTTCTAGTGGAAGAGTTAGGATATTCCTGTTCACTCCTGTGCGCCAGGTCACTCGCGCTGCTGGAGGAGCATAGAGCCAACAGCACCCAATTTCATTCACACACACTGTTAGCAACTGACAATCTCGCGATACGGGGGCGTCTCGCGAGACTGCATCCGAGGCTGCTTTGAGTGCAATGTAGCAGTGGGAGTATACAGAAATGCATTGGACTCAGGCATACTTTAACAGTTGTCATATTGCATACGTACCTAAAATAGCTCTTATTTGCGCCGTTCTCATTGAAAACAGTGTATTCCCAAATGCAGTTTGCACTCGGAGAGGCTCTGTATAGTCACGTGCTCCGCTCTGGTTTCTGACCCCTCAATATCCTAACTCACCCACTAGAAGGCTCTGACTCAAACCAACCATTCCCCATGATTAGGATTTTTATTTTCCAGGAAGGGAGGAGGAGCAGCAGCAGCAATATGCGGCGGATTTAATCCTTCAAACAAAAGAGGAAATCGGGCACGGTACAGAGTGATCAGCCGCCGCTCCATACACTAATTCCATCCAGGGGCGGATCTAGGCATGGGGGGGGGCAATGCCCCCCTAAATACCCAGCCTGCCCCCCAAACACGATTCCATGCAAAACAACACAAGATATTTCAAATTAAAGTGCTTATATTTATAATGATCTGAAACACTACTATTGCTACTAACTAACTACAGCTGTGTCACCACTAAACCAACAGCATTTCATCATTGAAAACAGAAAACTCTCTGAGTCATACCTTTAGCTTTATGCATGCTGCGTGTCTGTTGCAACTTCAACAACAACTGATGTTATTATTGATGCTTTACTTGACTAATAAAAGTCCTGCAACATGTTCTCTTGCCCCCCCTCAAATGGGACATGTTACATCCGCCCCTGATTCCATCCATAAATCTCGATTGTTGCCAAAAATACCTAAAGCCGCATTTTCCTCATCGATGGGGAGGTTATCGCCGGGGTTATGGGTGGAACGTAATGTAGGTTATCATTCATAGCTGAATCTTAATCTAAAGGATTCTGCCGGGGTATAAAGGCCTGCGGGGTGTGAGGAAATGTGTATCCAATTGATTTTAGCTTTGTACGGCGGAGGAGTTGCTGCGTGCAGGGGGGGGGTGAGCCCTGGGGCAAGACAGAATACGGAGATCTGGAAGAAGATTCGTTTCGCTGGCCAGGAAGGAAGGTGGATGTCACAGATGCCGTTATCAGCTGCTGCTGCTGCTGCTGCTGCTGCTGCTGCTGCTGCTGCTGCGTACGATTTGGCTTCCCGTATCTCTGACATCTCTGTTTTTTTTTTATCAGAATTGTAAACTTTAAAAAACACACCCTGAGGGACATCCACCCGACACCTAGTTTTCCCTACAAAAAATGTCCATCCTTCCATCTCTCTACATTATACCTGGGAAATTATGCGGCCCGCGGGCCAAATGCGGCCCTTTGGCTGACTCTGACCGGCCCGGGGACCACCAGTGGTCCTTGAGAGAGTTCCAAGTTAAATATGGAAAGTTGCTTAACCAGATGTAACTCTTTGAGAGCGTATAAATGAAACCAAATGGACCCTTGCGGGTCCATTTGGTTTCATTTTTACACTCTCAAGAGTTAAAATATACATCATCTGAATTAGCCCAAAGTCTACACATTCAATCAGAGAATGTAAGAGAATGGTCATTTTTATTATCCTGGATTTGTTTTCCAAATACAGCCTGGAATTGTGGACAAAAACAAAAGAAATCTTGAAGAAAGTTTTGCGATCTGTGGGGCTAAAATGTCATCAAATGGTGGTCCGTGGCTCAAATACTGAATAAATAGTGGGCTCTGGTGTCAAAAAGGTTGGTCTTACTCTTACTTTTATCTTGAAATTAATTTAATATCATGCAGACTTTAGTTCAGCCTTTAGTCTTGGCCCTCCACAATATTTTATGTATCTCATTTGGCCCCTTGGGAAAAATAATTGCCCACCTCTGCTCTACATCTATCACTGACTGGGTTGAGTCCACTGCACCCACCCCCCCCCACCCTCCCGGTCCCATTCAGTCACCATGCATTGACCTGTCCTCAACGATTCTAATCTTTTCTCATCCCACCCATGTGGTGGGAACAGAGTCACAGACGATCACAGGTGAAAGACATTCCCCAGTCTGTTTTTTTTCTCTCAATTCTCTCTCTTGCCTTGTTTCGTCTCATCTTCTTTCATTAAACCGTAGAAGAAAGGTGTACAGGGAGGGACGAAGGAGGGAAGGACCTTCGCGGCGCTGTATGCCTCCCCAAAGCAGGACCACTGCTGGCTTAGTTTAAAGTCTAATTTAAAATCTAATCTATTGTTACCGGTTTTAAAATGGTCCGAAATAACTACCATGGGGAAGGACATTTCCTGTGTGGTCTATATGCCAGTAGCGTGGGATTGAGGTCCCCTGAGCAGACAATTAATGGATGATGCTATTTGCAGCTGGAATGGACGGATTGACAGTGAATTTGTTTGCAGAGGCCCAATGTCTCTCTCTCTTTCTCTCTTTCTCTCTCTCTCTCGCTCAGCCTGCAATGAACCCAGTACATAAAAGTACCACTTTCCCGTTTCCGTGCAAAGTCAACTCATTGACCTTTGCTCCTATTAACCTTTCCGCGTGTTTCACCAGAGAAAGATAAATGTTCTGCCGGGCGATATCTTCAGTGACGACAACGTAGGTCAGGACCCCTCCAATCCGGAGAGGGGAGAAAAATATCTCATTAAAAAGGAGAACGCCTCTGGGACGCCAAAGCAATTTGGCGTGCCCTCGGTTCTCAGGAACCAATTAAAACATTAGCCCAAACTATAGCAGGTCTCGCAGATGTTGATATGTCGCTATGACAGTTGCGCGTGTACAACGCCGAGATCTTGAGTTAAAGTACAAGTGACACCCAAGGCTAACATGGTAATTTCAAGGGGTGTCAATCGCGCAGTGTAAGGTAAATTAGAGCTGATCCAAATAATAGGAAAGCACAGGTTTCGGGGGGGTCTGGCGGCTGACGTCAGTCCGTGGATACGTGTATAAAAGAGGAACTTCGATGCCGTGCTAAATCCTCATAACAAACTTTTATTGCAAACTTGAAATATCTACTCTCGCGGAGTTCTCACTCCATTTTCCACGAGAAGATTCGATTCCAGTCTATTAAATTGTGCTTCCAGGCCAGCTGAGAAAGCCTCCACAGCTTCACTCTGGACTAATGAAGCGCAGCCAGTACATAACCAAATTTCATTCTATGAAATGGCTGGGTAGCTCCGGCCCGCGTGTGGAGACCGGTCCTCAATATTCCAACCCAATCTCTAACTCAATTCAACAATTACATGCAAATAAACGCCCAGATTCCAATCGCTAATGCTATCGCTACCCACTGAGGAGGAATTAAAGAGCTCCAAACTCAGATCATCTGCCAAAACCGAGCGTGTCAATACACATCAAAAGGCATACAGCTGGTGACATTACCTATACGTCGTTTCTTTGTATAAGTTCTCCAATAACACCTCATTCAGCTTCCAAACGTCTCCTGTTTGTCTGACTTTTGACAATAAAAGCCTCAGCTAGTCAGTCTGTTGTTTCACTCTCACTTCAATCACCAGCGATAATCTTTTATTCTCTTTTTCCTTGATATCAGTGGTTTTCAACCTTTTTGACTCCAGGGACCACCATTTATTCAGCATTTGAGCCATGGACCACCATTTGATTACATTTCCACACCAAAGACCTAAAATTAAAGAATTATTTTGTTTTGTCCACAATTCCAGGCTGTATTCTGCCAACAAAACAGTGTAAACTTTAGCGGTGCTAATTCAGATGATGAATATTTTAATTCTTGAGAGTGTAAAATGTGAAACCAAATGGACCCACAAGGGTCCATTTGGTTTCATTTTTACACTCTCAAGAGTTACATCTGGTTAACCAACATTCCATCATTTAGCCTGGCGACCACCTGGAACTTTCTAAAGGACCACTGGTAGTCCCCGAACTACCTCTTGAAAACCCCTGCTTTATATCCTTTTGTATTAGCTTAACTGTGTGTGGCAGTGCAGGCAGTTTTTTAATCAAATTTATGGTAGAGGACTATGCCAAACGGCTGAGAAATTATACATGCAAACACTGGCAAATGGATGACACTATAGCACTAAAAGAAATGCAAACTTTGAACAGGCATAGCTCATTAATCTTGTAACTACAGCAATGCAAATGTTTGAAAAATTATGTAATGAAACGTCATTACACCTTATGTTCCTCCTCAAGTGGCTCCGGAATTGCAGCTATGATTTTCCATTGAATTTAAAATCACAATCTTTGGACAATGTCCACAGTTACAAAGCAACCAAATGTTTACATTTTGATACAGCTCAGCTCTATAGTGAGGATTTTAAGATGTCTTTAGTCGTGATCTTGTGACTACTGTCACTTATAATCAGGGGTGCACATAACTATTTTGGTCCAGTACTCAGAGGAGCACCTGGGGATGTTACTTGGTGCTCCCAAAATGCGGCGACCATCGCTGGGCCCTGGGACCCCTTTTTACACTCCGTACAGCCTGATCAATGTACAGTATTACAGTACAGGGCGATAGTTTGGGCGTTGCAATAGTGGCTAGCCTAGTACTATTACTACTACCTGCATTCTACATCCATTAAAAATACAAGTAGTATTTAGACTTTAGAATTATTTCATTTTCAAGGCTTTTTTTTTACTGGCCCAGTGAGACAGTCATTATGAGCCCCAGCTGTGTGGTGCTCAAAGGAGCTTTCCACCCCTGGATTGACAGCTCATTGTAGGATTTTTGGTGCTCCTGAGCACCGGAGCACCACTTATGTGCACCCCTGCTTATAATGCACTTATGGTGTCACAATTGACACTATAACTTCTCTACATACATTATGGAAATAGAAATGTACCAACTATTTTTGTACCAGGTATTTTTACCTCTCGTTTTAAGTCATGCCCATTTGTGCGCTCACTCACTGTGCTATTGGATTATGTTTTACACATATTGCTACATATTTTGTGTCAATGTGTGTGTGGCGGTGTCAGCTCTATTCTCTGGATGCTGTAACAGCAATCAATCCCTTATTTATGTCTGATGAGTATGGCTAATTAGGTGCCAAACAGGAGCAATGATGACACCATTACAGTGAATTGTATTCATTGGAACGCCAGGGGATTTCATACGTAATAGAGTTTTATCCCATTTGAGAAGCCCGGGTGTTAACATTGCTTTCCTTCAGGAAATCCATCTCAGGACTACTCAGGGCTACTGACCATAAAATGATTACAGAGGATGGGTGGAATAATTATATAGTTCAAATGATCAGGACCACTCTATGGGAGCTGCTATTCTTATTAAAATGAAATTAAAGCAGCACTGTGAATTTTGGGCATTTTTACCATCCCCAGTGTATTTTTAGATCCCCAAAATGTTTTTTTTTTTTAAACGGGCAGTCCTATAGTGAGATGTCTGAGATTGTGTGTGTCTGAAAGGTGGCGCACAAATGGACACTCTCAGATTCTTCTGTTGAGTGATGTCACTAAAAATACCAATGCAAATAGTCCCTAACCCTTTAACTTTGCCTCCATCCCTTTAAAGGGGAATTCCACCCATTTTCAAACTTTTCCCGAGAGGATACAAATGTATCCATTTGTACCCTCTCAGGAAAAAGGGGTCTGAAAGAAAAATCATTGTGGTGAAATACATCTTGATGATGTCATCAGATGTATTTCACCATGTTAATGATTTTTTTCAGACCTCCATTTTTAGGAAATGCAGAATTAGGGGAACCTTTTCATCATGTCCACACAACATCTCTAAGGTATATTAATGACATATTAAAATGTTGAAAATGGGTGGAGTTCCCCTTTAAGTCACTGGTATGAATGGAATCCACACCCCTTCTCAAAGAAGCCCCACGAAAGCGACTGCAACCAAGCAGATCATGCAAAATGGGTTGGAATAGCACCCTGAGAGAATACGAAAAAAAGTGTTGAGGAGGGCAAAACAAACAAATCGATATGCCAATATATCGCACTTCTTAGTGCCATGATATACCATGATTTTATATATATACAGTATATATATATATACAACCCCAATTCCGTTGAAGTTGGGACGTTGTGAAAAATGTCAATAAAACCAGAATGCATTGATTTGCAAATCGTTTTCAACCTATATTCAGTTGAATACACCACAAAGACAATATATTTAATGTTCAAACTGATAAACTTTATTGTTTTTTGAAATTATACAATCTTTTGTAAATTGATCCCTGCAACATGTACCAAAAGAGTTGGGACGGGGGCAACAAAAAACTGGGAAAGGTCATGAATGCACAAATAACGCCTGTTTGGAACATTCCACAGGTAAACAGGTTCATTTTAAACAGTTTAATATTGTGATTGGGTATAACAGGACCATCCCAGTCGTTCAGAATCAAAGATGGGGCGAGGTTCACCACTTTGTGAACAATTCTGTGAGAAAATCATCCAACGGTTTAAAAACAATGTTTCTCAACATTCAATTGCAAGGAATTTGGTGATTTCATCATCTACAGTCCATAATATAATCAAAACATTCAAAGAATCTGAAGAACTTGCTATAGTAAAGCAACACGGCCAAAAACCAACACCGAATACTTTTGACCTTTGATCCCTCAGGTGGCTCTGCATTAAAAACTGACATCATTGTGTAAGGGATATTACTGTGTGGACTCAGGAACACTCAGAAAACCATTGTCAGTTTACAGAATTAGTCGCTACACCTGCGAATGCAAGTTAAAACTCCATGCACTGCCATGCAAAGCAAAGCCATACATCAGAAAGGTTGGTTTGAAAA
>CM076978.1:34372205-34397205 GCA_039105355.1 Benthosema pterotum | reverse complement strand
TATACCGTAGCGTGTATATATACTGCCGCGGTTGCATCGTCTGCATTAATTGGAGAGGCTTTCTGCTGGGGAAAGGGAAAAAACAAGTGAAAAAGAAAAAGGGGGACAGGGAAACTGTAAAAAAAAAAAGGAAAAAAAAAGACTCCCAGTCAGTTTACTTATGTTTCAACCCGCACAGGGTCTTTATTATATCAGCAGGTCAGCTCTTTTTTGAAGAAGACCACATGGGGTATATCTACAGTATTACCGTATTAGTAGAGATGTAGAGATGTCCCAATACTGTATTGGTAAACGGAAAAGTACCGTCCCTTATTTGTCATACTGTATATCGGTTCATTTCACTATCGGTATTGGAAAAGGTATTGGCCCTTATTTGGCATGTGTCGTATCGGGTCTATAGGGGTGGGCAAAAAAAATCGATATGCCAATATATCACAATTGTTAATGCCGTGGTATCCATATCAAATTGCCAGGTTCAAAATCATTGTCTTCACCGTAAGGTGGTGACTATGTTTCAAGTTTCCCAGACTACTATTGTATATACAGTAAGTAAGGAGTCTCATATACAGTATATACAGGAGCTACACAGCTATGAACAACACAAGATCAAAACACTAGTATCTGTAGTCAGTATGGTATTGGCTAACAGAAAATGTTCTATCAGGATTGCATCAGGACATCCCCAGTTTAAGCATTATGTTTAGCTATTGAAAAATAACACATCTACAAGCTCATACTGCGGTACAAATTGATTTTTTTTTTTTTTTGGAAAGCCCAGTGTAGCACAAATCCTTTAATACGGTATATTCTTCCAGAGTGAACCATTTTTAAAACAAATTTATCTTTGCTTTCGAGTGTCCATGGAAGAACATTTTCACGTGAGCCAATTACAAATAATTCTGGAGCACTTAGACATGAAATACGAAAAACGTGATTTAGATTTGTACAATATAATCACTACAATCAGGTTTTAAATAGTCTTTTAAAAAGTATTGATACCTGCTTCTGATTAGAATGTCATGCACATGTTTTTTTTTTGTTCTAGTGGACAAAATTAATTTTAGCTTTTGAAGGAGGGAAAAAAACAAAACGCACACGTCCTTATAATTGGCCTTGGGTCTCATAAGCACGCAGACACATTAACAAGTATTCAGTGTTCTAGTCAGTCAAAGAACTACTTATACTCTCTCGCCCTACTCTGTTCTCCCTCTCTCTCTCCAGGGGCGGATGTAACATTTCCCAATTGGGCGGGGGGCAAGAGAAAATGGTATGGGGGCGGCTTCATCGCCCGTGACGCTTCGTGCCACGGGCGATGAAGTCGCACCCATACCATTTTCGGTTACATGACTTTTATTAGTCAAGTAAAGCATCAATAATAACAAGTTGTTGTTGAAGTTGCAACAGACACGCAGCATGCATAATGGTCTGGCTCAGAGAGTTTTCTGTTTTCAATGATGAAATGCTGTTGGTTTAGTGGTGCCACAATTCTAGTTAGTTAGTAGCAGTAGTCGTGTTTCAAGTAATTTTAAATATAAACAGTTTAATTTGAAATGTCTTGAGTTGTTTTGATTGCCATCGTTTTTGGTGGGGCGGACTGGGTATTTAGGGGGGCATTGCCCCGCCATGCCCATGCCTAGAGCCGCCCCTGTATCTCTCTCTCTGCGATATGTTGTCAGGCACCGTGTGTCCCTAGGGGTGGAATGGAACCGGTGTCCAGGGGAGAGAGGGGATGGCTGGGGGTACGACAGGCTAAATGCCGGCGCTGACCCCTGCTGATCACCCTGCTGAGTCTGTAATGCCACCCTTAGACAGAGGGCATGCATGCAGAGAGAGAGAGAGAGAGAAACAAACCTCTGCTCGGAATATCAACGAGGCAACAGTCCTATGTTGGGTTGGGGGTGGAGGGTTCAAAGAGAGTGTTCTGAGAGTGAGCGTATATGTTATGTTCAATAAGCCTCTTTAATGTATGCGCTCTTTAACATGCAGCATATAAGCCGTCATTCAAGAGGCCTGCCGTGCATGGACCCCTTCGGAGAGATTTCCTCTTTTATTTGATACTACTGTATATACTGTAAAGGTCTTATACCCAGAACGTATACAGTTTACAAGGGTTTAGATATCCAGAACAGTGTATATTATAATCTTAAAAGTTAGGCCAGGAGGTTTAATGAAACATAAAGTATGCATTTCCAATGAACAATGTTGGGAAATACTACTTAGGAGGGTAATATCTTTACTTTAGAGCCCTTAGAAAAAGTAATAATATTACTTTACTTATTACTTGAATGAAAGAATAATATATTACATATTACAATATTACTTTCCCAAAGAAATAGAGATATACAACACAATCTGTTTAGTGACAACTTGCAACAACTGCGACAATTGTGATAATGTACTGTATGTCCTGTGTGCAGAGTGCTGCGGTGGATTAGGATCTAGAAACTACTGCGCATCTTTGTCGTTATCTGTTGATAGCTTCCACATGCAACAACAAGCTCAAAAGTAATGATGATTTCTCAGAGTAACATATTACTTATTTACACATTTTAGCAGAGTAATCTTTACTTTAGCTGGAAAAGTAATATGTAATATTTAATTAGGTACTGCCCAACACGCCAATGAACAGGTCAACATACCCAATACGTTTAAATCTGTTTCTGAGAGAGGAGGGTACAGGCAGTAAAAGGGAGTGTTAATTTATTTATCCTCATGCGTTCTTATTAAGTACCCATAAGGTTCCATTCGGGTTTCATTTGCACATTCTCTGGGCTAAAAAGAAAAAGGCCAATGCACACCTCAAAATGTTGGTGACAGGAGCGTAGGGCAGCGGAACGGACTAACTACGTACACTCTGGATCTCTGTGTAGCCAATGATGTTCATCCCCACTGACCACCTCACTGGGGTGTAGTTGTGATTGTGCCCTGTATGTCTGTCCTGAAGAAGGTCTATGACCGAAACACATTTTTGACACTATGAAATAGAGCAACATTTTTGCAAGTACTTGACAGTGTGCGGGACCCTTTTTCACTTTTTACATTCTCAGGGCTACAGTAAAACTAAGGATTTTACCGTCTATATTAGCCACCGTAGTCCCTTGAAATAAAATAGAAGGCAAAACGGTGTGTGTGTGTGTGTGTGTGTGTGTGTGTGTGTGTGTGTGTGTGTGTGTGTGTGTGTGTGTGTGTGTGCGCCTGTGTGTGTGCGTGTGTGTGTGTGTGTGTGTGTGTGTGTGTGTGTGTGTGTGTGTGTGTGTGTGTGTGTGTGTGTGTGTGTGTGTGTGCGTGCACGTATCTGCGTGGGGGCGTGTGCGCACTCTGTTCTTAATGAGTGAGCAGCAGAGCCGACGTCACCCGGCTTCTAGCTCTATAGTCTCTACTCACTGAATGAACAAAAGGGTCAACAGAAGCCACACTAAAAGGTCAGCAAATGAACGCAATGAATCAAACCCCGACCGCGGCGCAGCCCCCAAACAATAGGAATCTAATCACTTTGGCCCGGCCTTTCTGGAAACGACTCCTTTTAAACATGGAGGGCTGTATAGTTCAAGCGAGGCAGCGAGCAGCGCCGGCCGAGGACAGGCCGAGACAATATAAACTCCCGCGCGCCGTCGTGGGGATCGCTAATACACGCGCCGGAGTGGCAGTGATGAATGAGATCCCCGAGAACTGTGGAGAGATGTATCGAGTGCGATGTTAAGAGAGAAAGCATCCAGAGAATGGGAGGAGGCAGACTGGTGATTAACCAAAAGGTTGAATGTATCGGCCCCCTTTGCCTCGACATCATTGTTTTGTAAGCTCTATTGTTATGTTGGAACTTTTGTGTGCGCGTGTGTGTGTGTGTGTGGGTGGGGGGGGGGGGGGGTGTTCTAGTTAACCCTTAATCCACCTTTGATTGAATCTTCGCAAATTAATTGATATTAACCAATAGTTATACCCCCTGCTATTGCAGGTCAACGATTGTCGGCAAACATACCAGTACCTTAGTATTGTTTAATTGGGTCATAAGCCTCATCTTGCTATAGCTGTTCTCGTTAGTAATATAATGTACATATGGCATTTTTGGTCAAAACATATTCCTCGGCCCAGATAAGTCATGAGTAATAGGGATTAGTGCTACACTGAGTCACAGGTGTATGGAGGCAGCCATAAAGAGGTAAACAGAAAATGAATCAACCACGTCCTGTGTGCTGATAAAATATGTCCCCTTCTAGTCGGAAACTTGTCTATTCACAATCACAATATGAGTTCTGCATTGGTGAACACTGGCGGCAGCTAATTACCATTAGAAAGAAAACGCTGGTGGGGTAACAGAGATTACAAGTAAGAAGATTGCAGTAGTGTTGTAGTCAAGACCACCTAAATCGAGATCCAGACCAAGACCTAGGGGGTTGAGACCAAAACAAGACCGAGACCATCACGGACTTGGTCGAGACGAGACTAGCACCTAGAGGGGTCTGTTTAGTGACAACTTGCAACAACTGCGATAACTTAATGTATGTCCTGTGTGCAGTGTGCTGCGGTGCATGGGCGGATGTAACATTTCCCAATTGGGGGGGCAGAAAAAAATGGTAAGGGGGCAGCTTCATTGCCTGTGTCGCTTCGCGCCACGGGCGATGAAGCCCATACGATTTTCAGTAGTGTTTCAAATACTTTTAAAATACGTTGTATAAGCACTGAAATATCTTGGGTTGTTTTGCATGCCATCATGTTTGGTGGGGCAGACTGGGCATTTAGGGGGGCATTGCCCCCCCCCCCCCCCCCCCCTTGCCTATGCCTAGATCCGCCCCTGCTGCGGTGGATTAGTATCTAGAAACTACCGCATCTTTGTTGAGATAAAGAGATAAAGAGATAAAGACCAAGAACTAGAGGGGCAGAGACCAAGGCCTATACCAGGGGTGTCCAACAGGTAGATCGTTATCTACTAGTAGATCACAAGGCCGTGCAGGTAGACCACATGACCTACTCCTAAGATTATACGCTTTATATGTTCCACGTGAATTAGATAAAAATAAAAAATGACCTGTCAGTGGAGTGGAATTCTGAACACTCGGGCAGCAAAACGATGGGTGACATTGAATCCATTTCAGCGGAGTGAGTCATAAAACGGGCACATTTAACAATAAATGCTCACAACAATTAAAAAACACCTGCTGCTTTCTTTTGTGCTATTTCTAACATTGCAGCCGGTCAAGATTCATCACTCAATAGTGTCCCTATAATCACTCTAATCGACCCAGTGTGGGGTTGGAGTTGAGGTGGAGCGAGAGAGAGAAGAAAAATATTCTTTTAAAATAAAATTGCAGTTCTCCTCAATGACCCCTGGAGAGAGTTAAAAGCATTTCCTACAGGGTATAATTCAAAATGGGAAATCTAAAGAACAGAGTTCATACATCAGGCGTCTCCTGTCTGGTTGTTATAGTAGTAGTACAGTCGTACATCTTGTTGACTTGGTCATTTTGAAAGACGCTCACAAGTCAAAAGAGTGTGGGCACTGCTGGCCTAGACCTAGAGAGTTTGAGGCCAAAAAGCCAATTTTTGATTGTTCTGTAGTAATAGTACAACATAACACATTACAGAGACTTTATTTTTTATTGCTATACAATACTAACTGTTGGTTTGCAGACTGCTATACTGTAGATTTGTGCGTCATCCAGCACTGTGCTCTGTATAAGACAGCTGCTCTTATGAATGGGCTCCTCAGTCCGCACAATGGATATAGAACATTTCCTTTGCATTGTCTTGTCTTTTGTGGTCTCGTTGGCGAAAGAGACCCGAGACATTTGCTCCGAGATCATGTGAAGACCAAGACAAATTGAGGATGAGACCAAAACAAGACCCCGAGACAAATGAAATGCAGAGCGGCGAGACAGAGATAAGGGCAAGACAAAAACAAGGCCGAGACAAATTTGGCTTGAGACTGGTATCGAGACGAGACAATGTCTCGAGAACTACAACACTAGATTGCAGACTTATATTATTCTACTGGTTGATATGAAGAAACACCAGGCAGGGAGGGAGGGAGGGATGGGGTGTCTCTTTTTGGAGAACACATTTTCACAAGACCTTCAATTTTTGTGCTTTCGCCATTACGTTTTCTTCGTGATATTCCACAACACTGTAAGCTGATAAATCCATTATAGCTACTTCATCTTTTTTTTTATCTTGCCAATTTCAGCACACCCATAAAGAAATACTTGTTTTGCTCATTTCGCAGTGCCTAGAGAGACTAATGTGGCGGCTGCTGAGAGTCGAAAACGGTTAGATTATGCAGCGTGATCGGGTCCGCCGCGGAACAAACGCGGTCCAAGATAAACTACTCAATCATTTACACAACAAGCAAGCTCAGTGAAGAATGAAAAAAGCCCTCTTTCATTCCTTCATGCCCAATTTCTGCTGTGGAACTCATTAATAATGTAGACAGACGAGGTAGAGCGGGAGGGTTAGGGCACAGCCGAGGAAACAGAACGAAGCGCTGTAAACCTGACGTTGGCACGTCTTGGCCTCGCATGCAGCGTTTCTTTACTGCGCCGAGACCTTGAATTACACGTACTGCACTTGCCTGATGATTACTGTATGTTCAAAACCAGTGTTTTTTTTTTTTTTTTTTTTTTTCATATCAAGGCCCTTTATTTATTCAGTATCTGAGCCACAGACCAAATCGATGAGATTTAGTCTGTCAGACCCGAAAACAAAGAATAATTCCGTTCTGTATTGGATGTTCTCTGATAGATCTTGCCGTAAGCCCTTCCCAGAGGCATTCTTTATGTTCCACGGGCCCCAAAATGAGATTGACAGGCCGGGCCCTAATAAACAACAACAACTTTCCTTCTTGCTAATTAGATACATGGTAATATTGTGTTTGTTGTCATGAATTGTCATGACCCAAGTTGGCTTTGTCTGCGGCGGTGTGTGAAGTCTATGATGTAGACTTATCGTAAATCAATTAATGCAGATATGTATACCTCATCCTGTAACTGTAAGGAAATCCTAAAAGGACCAAGTCTTCATTCATTGCACAGTGTCCCGGTACAACACCTATGTGATCTGGCTTTACACAGCAGCTCCGGGAACACAGACATACATATGGACTTCCCAAAACTGTTAAATGTGTAACGTTAAAAAAAAAATGCCGGAACACAATCTGCTAATGAAAAGGAGCTTTCAACTTCGAGGCGGTAACCTTAATCTCTAATCATTAGAGAGAGAGAGAGAGAGAGAGAGAGAGAGAGAGAGAGAGAGAGAGAGAGAGAGAGAGAGAGAGAGAGACCAGCCCTGCGGGACTATAGCTGTATATTTCAGGACTCTGACTGGCACACTTCTGTCTGCTCAAAAGCACAGAGCCGCTTGTCAAAATGACCTCCTGGCTATTCTGAGGACACAGAAGCACCCTCTCGCTTCTATAAGTGGGTTTCCTGTCAACCTTTCTTTTTCTTTTTTTCTTTTGTAAACCTCGAAACTGCCACACATTTGAAGCCTGTGAGCTAAATGAATTCAATACATTATTTGAAAACGTGTCCATCTTTGTGTATGTCTGCCACATTTGTGTGTCAATCCCTCTGTCTGCGTCAACGTTGTTTTCATCAAGCCTGACTATAACTAAAATGACTTTGTCAGCGACTCTTGTCCAGACTAAGACTACTGCTGACAAGCTAAAAATAGCCTTTTCAGGATGTAAGCTGAAACTAAAACCTTCAAGAATATACACTAAAACGTAACTAAAATAATTAAGCATTTTGTTGAAAAGATTATAAGGCTGACTAAATAAGAATCATGCCAAAGAATCATGCCAAAAACAACACTGGTGTTGCTTTTGTAATGAAGAACAAGCAACCAGGTCTAGCTTTAGAACACCAACTGTAACTTAAATATGCAGTACCTATAGGACTACTGTAACTCCCTCCGTTTTGTTCTACCGGCATGCACACTCAAGCCCCCTCCAATAGACCCTTCATTAAGCCCCTCTCTCTACCCAATGTCCACCCAAGGCTAGGACACTTTCCAGCCAGATTTATTCATTCCAATGTAAATATCATGGATCATTTTTGGAACCAGACCTTCAAAATCTCTTCCAAATCTATCAACAATGCCTGCCCTATGCAGTGGAAAATGTGTGTGTGACATTTATTTTTTAAAACAATGTTTTATCATATAGGAAAGCTATTGGTGGAGAGCTATCAAGTTTGTCTATCACATGCTTAGCAGTGATTGGACCATAGCAGATTGGGGAGGGGCTTACTGAAACATCTAGTGAATCAAAATGCAGCTCCCTCCACTGTCTCCCGGTCGCAGCTGTTTCGAAAGTAAATTGAAAATTCTGCTTAAATTGTAAATTGTAATCTGTAAACTCAACTAATCTGTAGGTATATGATGTATTATTGCATCATACTTAATGTAAGTTGCTTTTACTTAATGTAAATTGCTCTGGACTAAGTGCCTGCTACAGTAAATGCCAAATTGTAAATTGTAACTGCCGCGGCAGTTACTGGGGTATGTATGAGCCAGGATGAATCCTTACAAACTACACCACGGCAGAAAACTCTTCAACTAAACTCATTTCACCCTGGAGGATGTTTGAGCCTTAAGATGGACTTAATTTTTTTTTAAAAAGCCTGCCAAAAACAAGCCTGGTTTGAATGCATCCATGTCTGTCTGTCCACGACCAATCTCACAACCCACTACACAAATCATTATTATGGGTTATGGCCAGCTTGTCTCGTGCAGGGCTGCCAGTAAAGGCCAAGCAGGTCAACAGCCTGAATATCTTTTCTCATATTGTGAATATTTATGTGTGTGCAAAATGGTTTCCCTAGCAAGATCCAGCAACCGGCCGTCCCTCTGTGTTTGCTCAAGTCTGACACCTTCAATCTGATTTCAGAGAACTCACGGGGGAAGCCATGCATACTCTGTCTTGTTTTATGTACCGTAATGCAGTAACATGACAAGAATATACTGAATCTTTAAATGTATCTCAGGCCGTGGCGGCGATGACTGACGGGCAGCTGTCAACTTACGTTGTGAATGAAGGGTGCAAAAAAGCAAACACGACGAGCTGTGACCACCTCGGTTTATTCTTTTTTTAGACGGACAGACCAACAGGCCCGACTGACTGAGTCTAGCTGTGTGGTCAAAGCTAAAAAAAAAAAAAAAAAGAAAAAAGAATAACTGTAAAATAAATATTTGGATATCAGGTTCAGCAGAACACAAAATTGCAATTCTGACTTGCAACCTATAAGCTTAATAAGAAAAAATATATATATACTGTATGCTCTGCTGTTATTGATAGCTTTGGCTTTGGTATATCCACATTGGAGGCATGTTTTTATTTTCATTGCTGTGGTTTGGGCATGGAGGGAGATTATGATGATTAATAGTGCTTCTCCTGGTGCGGACATGAGCGTGAGTGATGGAGCCTCGGAGACAGAACTGACTGAGAGAGACAGGGGAGGAGGGGGGGTGCTGGGGGAATGGGGGGGGTTGGCGATTGCTCTACTGCAGTGATTTTCAACCTTTTTCAGACCAGGGCCCACTATTTATTCTACATTTTAGGCACGGACCACCTTTTGATGTTGAGTTTATAGTCTCTCAAACCCAAAACTAAGGATTTTCTATTTTTTTTGTCCACAATTTAGCAGAGATAACTGGCGAAACGTTGGTCAAAATAACTGAGTGGTCTCGTTCTTCTACATTATCTAAATGTGTAGAACTGCAGATTCTTGAAAATTAAGCAATTAAGATGTTCAAATATGAATTAACTCTTGAGAGCCAAATGGACCCTAACGGGTCCATTTGGCTTTCATTTTACAATCTCAGGAGTTACAGATCTATAAGGGTCCATTTGGTTACCAACTGACCATCATTTCGCCGGGGACCACCTGGAATCCTCTCAGAGACCACTGGTGGTCCCCGGACCATCTGTTGAAGACCCCCTGCTCTACTGCCTGACAGCCACTGGTAAGCCTGTAGCCGCGCCACGACGCTGTGTGAGTGACACACGACCATTTCCCCTGGACAAACAGGAGGAGGACCCTCCTGTACTGTACATTGTCTGTTCAAATATTGTCTGTCAGATAGGCCCGGCGGAAAGTCTACGAGCTGGCGAACAGATTTCAATTTAAAGCAGTGTGCCCCGCGTGTGCTAAAGATCGATCCGACGAGAAATTATGTGCATGCGATACATGCGAAATGCGTGTCTGTGAAGGTCTGTTTTTCGTTTTGTAATTAATTGCCTAACACGTCATCACCAGACCGTGCAGGTTAGAACGTTACTGTCTGCTTCAGTCCCCCAGTATATTCCCATCCCTTCTTATTCGCTTCCTTCAGGAGGCAAGGCATTTGCAGTACTGTAGTGATGCAGCGATGTAACAGCCACACCATCGGCATCGGCCCACATTTGCCGGTATCGGTCAATGTGGTTATCGGCAAATAAAAATGACATTGACCAATGGCAGTCAATGTGTACCTGTTGTCGGTAAGCATACATTTTGTGTTTGTTGTTTCTCTAGATTCTGAACATTTATATTCCTTGTATTGGGATGTATTTGTATCCCTGGCACAAAAGGGAAAACACAAACTAAATAAACATGCATTGCTATTGGCTAAATTTATATTTGAGTCATCTGTATCGGTAAGTTTAAATGCAAATTTGGAACTTAAGACTGAAGAATAGGAGGAATACAAAGTAGGGTGCCTGAGAACAAATTACATTAAAGCACCATATGAAAGCCTGAAGTTCCTGTTATATCCCCTCTAATTGTGCAGGACTACAGTATCACATGTGTATTCTACTGCTGTTGGGCATGTTGACTAGGTAGTAGGTCAGTCTGCGGTCAGTCCCAACACCCAGACTGTCTTTCATGCACTGCATCATTTCTTGGTTGTTGTACTGCCAAGTCAAAAAATACCATCTGGCTGTAATGCCTCTTTCTCCTAAATTGGATCAATTATGCAAATGTCGCTTATTACTGACATGAGTTCAACTTTTTTCCACACACCAGTGATCACAAGTTTAGTTTGCATCCCCAGCTACAGTATTCCCGACAAATGAATATTGTATTTAATTACATTTCTTTTTGCCATACAGTATTTCATAAATAAATTGCATGCTCAGCCAGTCCTCTAACCTTCGAAGTTCCTAGTCTGGGACAGAGGAAGTCTCCCCATGAGTATGCAAATTTTGCAACAAAACTGATGTGACAAGGGACGCAACGATACATTTTAACAGCGATACAATATTATCACGATAGATGGTTGACAATATGATACATGGACGATATTGGGTCATTCTGGCAATACGATCTGATACGATCCAATGATTGGAAATCAATATAGTAACCATTTAAAATACAATGGCATTGTCTTAAACTAAGTAATCAAACCACTCTCTCTTTTTTCTTTTTAAAAATAATACATTTGATGTGGTATTACAATACTACATCAAACTAATAGTAATTAAACCACACTTTACTTTTTAAAAAATGTTGATGTAGTATTAATGCAATCAATTATCTGCAAAGAAAACAATTTAATTTGCATTGCAAAACGATACAATACGATACATAGTCAATGTTGCTGTTTTCATTTCGATGCTTTGAATCTTGAAATTAAAAATCGATTTTTCGGTGCAGTTACTACAGCGTTACACCCCTAGATGTGATGCATCCCCCTCACTTGGTGGGGCCGCAAAAAACTAGTCCTACTCAAAGCAAAACAGTCGATGTAATTGTTCACATTATGCTTGTGCACCAGGCATTGTTGTCGATATTATCCATTATGCTTTTCTTTATTTGCAAACATCATGAAACTCCTGCTCGCTCGTGTCGTCATTACTCTGCTTGCTTCCATCTCGTTTGTGTTTCCAACGGCACTGTAATTACGTGAGCAGTGAGCACCACACTGTGATTGGTCAATTGTCTTTCCGGCATGAGCAGCAGATGCCATTTCCGATACTCCAGTTGCTCCAGGCTCTATATAGAAGTGGTTTACATCCATTCAAGCCCTCGCCCGCGGGCGCCCGGTTTCAAAATCGGGCGCCCGATTTCGAAGCGGGCGCCCGTTTTCGAAAGCGGGCGCCCGTTTTCGAAACCGGGCGCCCGGTTTTCGAAAGCGGGCGCCCGGTTTTGAAACCGGGCGCCCGTTTTCGAAAGCGGGCGCCCGCTTTCACAAAAACGGGCGCCCGGGGGCGCCCGCGGTCGAGGGCGCTTTGGATTTCGCTTCGGTTTTGAAACCGGGCGCCCGTTTTCACAAACGGGCCCTCCCTCCCTCCTTCCCTCCCAGGTGTCTGCTGTTAAGACGCTGTGAATAAATGAGTTGATGTGTTGGAGAAAACTTTTAAAACGAAATATCTGGTATCATCTGTGATCATCTGTGTTGGTGAGTCATTTAATGTACATAATGACAATAACTATTATAATACACAGACGATTATGCCTACTGTTATGTTGATTTAGAGCTGCTGGCTTTGTGTAGATCATTGAGACATTAACCATCGCGTTTTCTTAGACACCTAAATTTGCATCACATTACCAAAACAGATTGACCATTATATCGTAAATATCCCACTTGTGAAAACACATTAGGCCTATTCATATCCCTAGAAGCTCCAAAAGTTGACACCATTTAGCACCCATTTAAATGTTAATGTAACTCTGAGAAAAAGTCAACTAAATCTATATAATTCCATTTGTACACCCTCAGAGTTACAGAACCACAAGGGTCCATTTGGTTCCAAACTATCATTTACTTATAGACTGGACCCCTAACTCAATGTTGGATGGAAGTGTACACGATGGTTAGTTCTTAGGAAGTGAAATTGAGAGACCCTTTAGTTTGAAATCTACCCATACCTGTACATTTTTTCAACCAAATACTTAAATCAAATCTGTACGTATACACCATAGGAGTTAAATTTGCTGTAGACTACAGACTAAATTCAATGCAAACAGATGGTACAATGATTTGTTCTTCCAATGTACCTGTAGTAAAAATACAATGCAGTATACATCATTTTGGGTGTATTTTGTATCTTTCAGGAATTGTGATGACATGACTACATTCAGCATTCGGTGATCTGGATTCCAGCAGCAGTGAGAAGCAGCCGTTCGATTTGGAGAATGCAGCATCAAACTGTTCTCTTCTCTGTTCCTTTTTGAGGGAGGTTGTTGTGGACTGTAGCATACTTGTTCATCTCAGTTATGTACCAAGACAATGAGGTGGCATTTAACTTATTGATTTGATTCACCACACACGTTTTACTTGACCTAACTACTGTATGTGTATACTATAATTACATTATTCAGAACATCTCTGTATTCAATTCCAGTCGCATTATACAAAGAAAATCCACCCAAAATACAACATTCATTCTATTTTCCTCAATACATGGCTAACTATAGATGCAAGAGGATAGTATCTGTATTGTCCAGGTGTATTTGAATAAAGCTGACACTGACAGACATCTATGTGTTTTAATTGAAATGACTGACATGATGGATTACAACATATACTTCAAGTGCATGTAAAAGTTAAAACCATGAAGAGCATTATTGATTTGTATTGATTTGTATTGATGTACATCTCCTGGAGACCATGGTAACCTGAAAGACAAAGAAACAAAAGAAAGTTATTTTTGTTCCTATGTGGAAAGAATTTTGAACTTTGAGGTAAAATGACTGATATGTTCTGTTGTCCAGTGTCATGGCAGCAGAGTTGGCACCTCAATATTGGTAATTTCTACAAAACGTGTGGATAGGTCTGAAAATGAATGTACCGCAGATGTTTACATGTAACTAGTATGTACCATACATGGGTACATTACATATTATTCTCAATACTGAAATACTTTTTTTTTTTAATTTACTAAACATGAAAAAGAAGTCAATACAAACTCTGCTACTTTGAGGACAAAACCAAATTATTATTCAATATTATTATTGAAGCAGGGTACTCTTGAGACTTTGAGTAAATAGTAGTAGTCTAAATGGGTCCCTAGCTAAATATAGCTTGGAACCAAATGGACCCTACATTTGGTTGGATTCAAACTGGGGTGGTTTGGGTTATCCACGACATGAAAACGTTTGGTCTGCTCTAATGTAATTTCTTGGGATATGAATAATGCATTATCACAAGTGGGATATACGGTATAATGGCCAATGGCAGGCAACACTGTCTTTTGTATTACCAAGCTAGTCTGTATAGGTGTCTTAAGAAAACGCGATGGTTAATGTCTCAATGATCTACACAAAGCCAGCAGCTCTAAATCAACATAACAGTAGGCATAATCGTCTGTGTATTATAATAGTTATTGTCATTATGTACATTAAATGACTCACCAAAGCCAAGACAACATTGATAAAAGCAGTAAACAAACGTCAGATTATAGTAGAAAAATGTTTACCTGTTACACAGCAGCCAGCAGCCTAGAGTAGACCAGTGTGGTGGTGGGGGCAGAATCCACATGTTTTGCTTTGTAAATAAACACACAATAACCGAATTCCAATCAAAACGAACGGTAAATTAATGAAGCATACTAATGTAAGTTATGTTACAAAGTGGTGAAAATAGAAATATATGACGCGAAAATAATTGTATGTCTGTAGAAAAACGACTCGGCCAACTCCAGGCTCTGCTCCATGTAAAGTCAATACAGTACTGGATGGTTGGGGACTCAAAACGGAAGTGAAGTGTGAAGCGGAAGTTCCCCCCGCCCACTCCAGCAAATTGTGCAAGAGGGTAATAGACAGTTATGCAAACACCATTCACTTCATGGGGCCAGTCCAATGGCGGCTCTTCTACATAGACTTCTATTGAATTAGCACAACAAAAGGGGACACGTTCTGGAATGGAAGTAGTATTTGCAATGGATTCAAGCAACGGCCCAGCTTTTATGATAGTTTTGTAGTAAGTCTGTACAATACCTTACAACAGTTGTCATGATGAACAGATTCCTAAATTAGCCCTTATTTGTGCCGCCCTCGTTGAGAAACAATGTATTTCCAACAGTTTGTCACTTTATCTCATTTGCGCTTGGCTTCTGGCCCCTCAATGTCGCAACTCTTGTCCACCTAGAGTACACTATAGGCAGCCAACAGAGAAAACAACGGCGCATGCGCGGGCACTCTTCTGGTCATAGAAGAGTTGCGACATTGAGGGGTCAGAAACTGAGCGCTCGAGCTGCTGTTCATGCAGCTTATATGATGCAGCTGAATAGGGACTTTAGGCAGGTTTTCAACAGTCAAAGGTACAGTAACGTTGTTATTTTACCGTTGACATGTTTGTGTTGTACTATCACTAAAAAATCTAATCTAAAATCTAATCTAATCTAAAATAAAGCGATTTAAGATCATTAACGCTGGGCTGTTGCCTGGGTCCTAATTCAGGTCCAGGAGTTGTCCCCATTCTCTATTGAAGTCTAAGCAGAAAAGCCGCCATTGGACTACCCCATGAAGTGGATGGAGTTGTCACTCTGTCTATACTCTATGGCTCTGTTTCAACACAGATGATCACAGATGATACCAGATATTTCGTTTTAAAAGTTTTCTTCAACACATCAACTCATTTATTCACAGCGTCTTAACAGCAGACACCTGGGAGGGAAGGAGAGAGGGAGGGAAGGAGGGAGGGAAAACGGGCGTTTGTGAAAACGGGCGGCCGTTTGTGAAAACGGGCGCCCGGTTTCAAAACCGAAGCGAAATCCAAAGCGCCCTCGACCGCGGGCGCCCCCGGCGCCCGTTTTTGTGAAAGCGGGCGCCCGCTTTCGAAAACGGGCGCCCGGTTTCAAAACCGGGCGCCCGCTTTCGAAAACCGGGCGCCCGCTTTCGAAAACGGGCGCCCGCTTTCGAAAACGGGCGCCCGCTTCGAAATCGGGCGCCCGATTTTGAAACCGGGCGCCCGCGGGCGAGGGCGCTTTTGGATTTCGCTGTCTCTCCTCTATATAGAAGTGGTTTTCAACCTTATTGATACCAGGGCCCACTATTTATTCAGAATTTTAGCCACGGACCACTGACATTTTAGCCCCACAAAACCCCAAAAGATTTTTTTGCATTTGTCCACAATTCCATTTTGGAAAACATACCGACCAAAATGACCATTTCTTCTACATTCTCTAAAGTTGTGTAGACTTGGACTAATTCAGATGGTGAATATTTTAACTCTTGAGAGTGTAAAATGAAACCAAATGGTTTTGTTAGTTAACCAGCTGTCCATTATTTAGCCTGGGGACTTTTTCAAGGACCACTGATGGTCCCCGGACCATTGGTGGAATGAAAACACTTGCTATATACCATTGTATATATTGTAGAATAGTTGTCTGGCTATGTGAAACTAACCACCACCAGTGGAAAATTCAAAGGAAAACTTGTGTTTTTTTTTTTTTTTACCAATAGGTTCCCAGATTGCTGTTCGCAGACAACTCTCCACTCCTGGTCTTGGACAGTGACAAATTGCAGGTCAACAAGGTCCTTAGCACTAAGCTCAGCAATATTTGCACTTGGCTTTTCTGATAACAAACTGTCATTGCACCTGGGAAAATAACAGAATCCATGTACTATTTGGAGGGACAGGGAGTACATTTACCGCAGCGGTGTTTCCTTTGCCATGGCGGTTGCTTCCTAATGGCTTCAGGCCGGTGCCAATGTTGTCGCAACAGCGGCGGATCTACAGTAGGCATGGGCATGGGGGGGCAATGCCCCCCTAAATGCCCTCACTGCCCCACCAAACACAATGGCATGCAAAACAGCACGAGATATTTCAAATTGCTTATATTTAAAATGATTTGAAACACTACTACTGCTACTAACTAACTACAGCTGTGTCACCAATAAACCAACTGCATTTCATCATTGAAAATAGAAAACTCTGAGTCAGACCGTTAGCTTTATGCATGCTGCGTGTCTGTTGCAACTTCAACAACAACTGATGTTATTATCGATGCTCAATTGCTTAATAAAAGTCCTGCAACTAAAAATGGTATGGGTGCGGCTTCGCGCCACGGGCGATGAAGCCGCCCCCTACCATTTTCTCCTGCCACCCCCACAAGGGAAATGTTAGATCCGCCCTGTGTCGCAAGCAAAGAGGCGAAGGTTACCGACTTGTAGTTTTTTTTTTTTTAGTAACAAACCTTCCCGGCAAAGAAACGACATAAAAAGTAATGACTTCGATGGCAATCGAAGAATAAGATCTTTGGGCTGCAGGGCCAACCAAAACAGGCTCGGTTGCTTTCCAAGTTTAACTCCAGCACAGGCTTTGCAAGACATTCAGAGAAGCAGTTCCCAGAGTACACAACAAACTACTTCTCCATACTTATGTACTCCAGGCAGAGTTGTTAATGTTACTTACGGGTATGAAATTTAATGCATTCCACTACACGGCCACAACAGAGTGGAATGTTCTACCAACAGCCCTGGAAGTTTTAACTTCTTCCCCATTAAAGTTTAAGGCTGACCTAAAAGCATGGCTCCACCAACATTCAATTTGGACTTAGCTAAATTATTTCCCTGGCTGGCCTCCATCCCACGGCTCACTCCCTGTGAGTGACACGTCCTCCGTGTGTTGCACACGCGCGCGCACACACACACACACACACGCACACACGCACACACGCACACGCACACACACACAGTGTGTAGTTATTTTGTCCAGCTACAGTGACGTCCAGCTATGAGTGTATGATGTTTAACAGACCACAATGGAAACAAACCATTGTTAGTGTCATTTGGAGAGTTTTCAACATGCGTACTGCTCGTATCACAATAAAGTACAGTTGCAATCAATGCTAATAAAATTAATGTAGATGAAGCATAATTGGGTAAACATTTGCCCAAATAATTGTCATATAGGCCTATAAGAAATAGGCAACACATGCGAAAATGTTTTCACAATATTTAAAGGTAGGGGAAGTGATTTCACTTTTGTCAGATATCACCCAAAAAATATTTTTTTTCTGTTAAAATGCTCTATTATAAGGTGTGGAAACCACATATGGAGTTTCCCCCTCCTCCACGTTAGCAGAGGAGCTAATAAAAGTTCCCCAGGTCACCACAATTCTCCTCCAATCAGGAGAGAGCAGCAGCTTCACATAGTGTAGCTACTTTTGGGGGCCCCTAGTGCACCAGGCTGGTACTACACCATGAATTTCAAATCACTTCCCCTACATTTAACTAAGTCAAACTCAATGGAACGCCTCAATGCCTATGATAGAACAAAGTGTTCTACTTTGTATGTATATGAAGTATTGCCAAACCTTTTCTTTTGTCCCCCCGGGTACCAAGATGTGCACATGCACGCAGTGGGAGGAAGTGCAACAGGCCAACAGCACATACACCAAGGCCCACCCCCACTCAATCCTGATCATCCTCATTGGACAAAAGGCTTTTCTCCCAAAGCACAAACTGAAACAATTTTTGTTTTAACTCCTTATATGGTCACCACACTTTATAGTAGGGAGGATTAGCCCAAAAAAATACTGAATTAAGTGATATCACTTACTGTACCTCTAATGCAGGGGTGGGCAATTATTTTTCTCAAGGGGCCAAATGAGATACATAAGGAAATGGAACCAAATGGTCCATTTGGTTTCATTTTTACGCTCTCAAAGAGTTACATCTGGTTAACCAACTTTCCATATTTAACTGGAACTGTCCCAAGGACCACTGGTGGTCCCCGGGCCGGTCAGGGTCAGCCAAAGGGCCCCATAATGCCCAGGTATGCTCTAATGTATGGTGCTCTGTAGTAAGAGCATCTAAATTGTAAGTTGTAAATGTATTGATCATGTACATCCCTAAGTCAACTCTACTTTTCGCAGACGGAGGGAGAGGAAACCTAAAACGGACAATGAAGAACGTCACATGCAGTTGTTTTCATGCAGTGGTGCCGTGTGCCTTTTTGCCCACTGGCACTGAGTGACACTGACAGTCCACACCTTGTACAGTAAACAGCGACCTCCGCAACTACGATTAATGACTACAGAACACTTTTCAGTTACCGAGGGACATCTATGATTAATGGTTTCATCACACAGTGTCGCTGGAGCCGGCCAAGTACAGGTGGCACCGGGGACATTTGTCTCAGGAACTTCTATTCACACACACAGCGGGAGCTTAGTAGAAGCTTCTTCCTCTCATCCGTATTCACGCTGTGACATCCTTTCCGACGTGTGTTCTCGCCCGAGGGTTTGCTTGCGGAACAGCAAGCGTAATTTTTTGTCTAGGGGGCATATCGCACAACACCTTTTCCAACCGAAACATACAGTAACAGGGTTCGGCGCCCCTCTCACTTGTCTTGCTGACGTTTCTGTCCGTCTTTGATCATGAGCTCGAGGAGGACAGTAACCCACTGAAAAAGCCAAGTGTTTCTATCTAGGGCAGCTAAGAATTGGGTCACACGTGATTCCGCTGGCCCCCGGGGCCGCGTCGAGGCACCACACCTCGACGTTTTTCTTTTAGCGCTCGTCTTCCTTTTCCTCCTCCGCCCCGCGTTTTGTCAACAATGACTGGGCAGAAAGGATGCTGGAGACATCCAGCCAAGTTTCAAGGTGAGGACCTTGACGGAGCCGCATTGTGTGTTCTGCATAATAATATTCACAGTCACAGATGATATGGAAATCAATGGCATATACAGTGCCAAAGCCCTTGTGTTTCACAGATGCAACACTTAAAATGGATCTTTATTGTTGTGTTTAATGAGGGGTGGTGGTGTTTGTATTTCCGGCTGCTGTGTGACAAGTGTCCCCATAGTGTTCTGTATAATCTTCCATTCCTTTGCCCTTTTCAGTTAGCCTTTCCACAGAAGCTTAAATAAGGCCCACTACTAATTTGTAGTGCAGTTAATTTGTAGTGGGGAGACTAACTTTTATGCCCTTACCATAAAGTTAAGTCTCTGAAATGAGCGTCATGTAGTTGGGTCGAAAGTATAAGGAGGCACAGAAAAATACCAACGTAGTGTATACAGGAATTGGGAAAATAAACATAAGAATTGGTCAAATTGACATCAGCCTATGACTTTGTTCAGTCAAATACTTTGTGATCTTTGGGACCGACTGTTATTTGCAAGTATTAAGTTGGTTCTATGCAATGTAGGTGTAGTAATGAAATTACAAGTTGTATTGTAGGGGACATGTACCGTGTTTGAGTAATGCTTAGACTTTTACTCGGTTGAATAGCTAAGCCTCTGCATCATCATATGACGAAGGATAAATCAGCTCAGGCTCATTGTTCCAGGGGACAGTTTTGTTCATGATTTGAGGCATTTCGTTCAAAATGGGTAAAGGCCTCTCTTGCAAATTTTCGGAAGATGTCTTATTCAACCAGGATGGAATCTGACGGTCAGGAGCGGCACTGGCATCTGGCAAGACGTCATTGTATCATGTCCTCCAATGACGTTCAAGACTAAGCCAGATCACAGCCGATATGGGGATGACCCAGGAGGGGATGTAACATTTCCCAATTGGGGGGGCAGGAGAAAACAGTAAGGGGGGCGGCTTCCGAAGTGACACGGGCGATGAAGTCGCACCCTTATCGTTTTCGGTTACATGACTTTATTAGTCAAGTAAAGCATCAATAATAACATCAGTTTTTGTTGAAATTGCAACAGACACGCAGCATACATAAAGCTAAAGGTCTGACTTAGAGAGTTTTCTGTTTTCAATGATGAAATGCTGTTGGTTTAGTGGTGCGACAGTTGTAGTTCAATACGGTAGTCGTGTTTCAAATCATTTTAATTATAAGCACCTTCATTTGAAATATCTTGGGTTGTTTTGCATGCCATCGTGTTTGGGCAGTCTGGGCATTTAGGGGGCATTGCCCCCCTATGCCCATGCCTAGATCCGCCCCTGGGATGACCTTTACGTCATTTCCAGGACGTCGTCACCAGTTGAAATACTAAAGCTATAGCTAAGCTCATCTGGGCCAGATCTAAATAGTTATGATTGATTTAAATTAGTCTGGCCTAAATCTGACTCTCTCTGATTCATCTGTCTTCAGTGCACAGGATTTGTGATTTGTGTTAAAATCAGGTGATATTCTGGCCCAGATTTGACTAGTCTTTTATTGATGGCCGTGATCTGGCAGGTCCTGACTGTGAATGACATAAGGCAGGCGTTTTCAACAGGTGGTCCGGGGACCACCAGTGGCCCCTGAGAGGATTCCAAGTGGTCCCCAGCTAAATGATGGACAGTTGTGAACCAAATGGACCCTTAGATAGATCTATAACTCTTGAGAGCGTAAAGAATTATTCTCTCAAGAGTTAAGTTATATTTAAGCATCTGAATTACTTGTAGAAAATGTAGAATAATTGTTATTTTGACCAACGTTTTGACAGCTATGTCTATCTCTCCTAAATTGTAGACAAAAACCTTTTGCCTTTTGGCTCAGAGAGATTAAAATCAACATCAAAGGTGGTCCGTGGCTAAAACGCAGAAGTATAGAATGCAGAATAGTGGGCCCTGGTATGAAAAAGGTTGAAAACCACTGCTATAAGGTATGAAGTGTACCTACAGAAAATCTGTGAGGAATATAAAAACTAGACAGGTGCAATTCTGGGAAATCGTGGCTCAAGCGTGTGTGACAAAACACCGTGGGAGGAGAATGGTGCACCAACATCAAGTGCATCTACCCCTGCAGGCCACCGGACCCACATTGAGAACCGACGGCTTAATCTCTCTCTCCATCGGCCAGTTGTTCCACAGATGCCATCAGAGCGGCTAGGCGGGCCATACAACATGATGTCATGCAGGACAGCGCTCTCACAGATGTGCCGGTAATTACGGGGGAATAAATAGTGGTGTTTTAAGGGGGAGATCAGGGGCAATTACAGTGATTTAGTGCAAAGGAGCCAGGCCCCGAACACACACCTTCTAATTACCAGTGAGATCTCGGATCACAGGGCAAAAAACTGTGACGGATTTGGCATGCGTTTCCACCACTACAGGGAGGCAGCAGTTTGCACCATCACACGAGGACCGCTTTATTGTGTTGATTGCTTTTCAATATTTGAAGGTCAAGAAGGTCCCTATCCTGACTATTGTGTGTAGTATAGTCTGATGCTTCTGCTGCTGCTGCTGTTGTTACTGTTAATGACTTTGAGGAGCCGGGGTGATATATTTAGACGCTAATCACTCAAATTAATCTGAAGTCATTTGGAAATGTTCTCGCATTGAGAATAGCTCGCGGGAGGGACTGCGCGTTGCGCCCGTGTGTGCACGGCCGCATCCACGTGCAGTACACCCGTATGCACGAGAGGCCGAAAAAAAAAACAAGGACATAATTTTGTTTGATTGCCACACTCATCACGTCCCAAATGAAGATTAATGAACACATGATGGAGGATTGAAAATAACAATATTCTAGTTGTCTTTAGGGCTCTAATTTGTTTGAGAACACGCCGTCACGCTACGCAGGGCTTATTGGCATTCGCTAATGAACTGTTCATTGCACTGGGGAGGAGGGGGGGTGGTGGTGATGGAGGGGAACGTGAAGAAGAGCCATAAGGTATATACGTACTGATGAAGAAAAGCGGGAAACATGGTGCACTGGTAACTATTTAACTCGTTCTGCACAGGGAACCGCTTTTGGTGTTTTAAGCATCAGCTACTGATGCATGCAGCTACTGAAACATTAGCTCAGTTTAGCCATTGAAAAAAAAAAACATACCTACAATCTCCTAGACCTCTTTCTTTCTGAGAGGTACTTCCTTGGCATGGAATATTATTAGCATTGCTGACACAAAGGTTATAATAGTTAACTAAAACTAACTAAAAAAACACAACTAAAATTCAAAAAACATTTGAGTCAACTGAAATGAATAAAAACTAAAAATGTATGCAAAAAATGATAACTAAACTAAAACTGTAATGTGGGTTCGGAAAACTAACTAAACTAAAACTGTAATGTGGGTTCGGAAAACTAACTAAAACTAACAGAAATTATACCCAAAATACCCTTAGTTTTAGTTTTTATGAAGCTTTTATAAATGAGGAGCTTCTAATGAGGTGCTTCTAGTTCTTCTATCCACTAACACTGGGGGTCAAAATTGTGTTCTTGTAGGAGAGTGCAATCATCCAGTCTACTAAGAAACTCAAAGCAAGCGTTGAATACCAACCGCTTCCTACTTTGGCACATTTTTTAATCCTATACCTAACAACCAAAGCACAGAAGAAAATAAAATAACTAAAACTATAACTAAACTAAAACTAACTAAAACTAAATATTTTCACCGAAACATATAAAGTAAATAAAAACTAGCAAACCCGCTCTAACTAACTAAACTAACTAACTAAAGCTAATTGAATTAGAAAATAAAATGTCAAAACTAACTAAAACTAACCTAAAATGAAAAAATCATAACTATAATAATCCTGGCTGACACAGAAACAGATTTTAGACATAGACCGGTAACATGACTGTGACTAATCCTAAACTTCCACACCCAACAGTGGCTGAGGACAGCAGTGGAAGGGTGGTGCGGGGTGGGGTTGTGTTGTGTGAGGCTCAGGGTGTTTGCTGCTAATTCCCCTAAATAACTTGTTCATTGATTGCAGCATGTTAGACGCCGTATTGATAGTGTTGTTCGCCCCGCGGACCCAGATAGCGCTAATAATAATGAATTGCCGTAGAATAAGGGGGGCAAGATGCCCGGACTGTGCTGCATTGCAGCTCCGTGCAAGTACAGTGGAGAGTGATTCCATCTTACTTATACGGAAAAGTAATAAATAACTAAATAAAGTGCTTGCTTGCATACTGAGTTGTGTGTGTTGAACTTTGACTTCTGATGCGCATGAAGAATGCATGCCGTTCGTACTCAACGTGGAAATACAGTCTTCCTCCTATGGAATCAGAATTGTTACCATGGCATTTCTTCACCAATATATAGTGTCTACGTTAAAAGATTGAAATTCAACTACTCTTCATCAGGTCAAAGTCGGTGTACTGGTCCTATAGTAGAAGGCAAAACATGCAAATTGTCATCATGCTTTATGTAGTATGTGCCATTGCAACATTAGTTTTGCAACAACAAAAAACACACTCATTCGGGTGAAAATGGCCATAGCACTTGCCCAAATATGCCGACTTAAGCCCATTTATGATGGATGTTTTTAGCCCAAGGAGTTATCGGAGAAAAGAGGAATGCTTAGAATGGATTCTGCATCGTGGGTTGACATGCTACATAGCGCATGATGACATTTTGAATGTGTTGCCTTCAATTGCCCTGACTTTTACCTGATTTTTTTTACCCACTGGAGTTGAATTTCAATATTTTAGTACATGTTATTAGACGCCATTAGAAACGCATTGGTGAAGACATTTCTTGGTAACAATTTAGTTGCCAGATTTTCATAACTCCAAGCAATTTGAAGATGTGCTGCTGTGATTCTGCTGTCAGCAGCCTGCAGATGGGGAGCATATATACACACGGTACATACATACACAGCGCTCATGGTTGTCTTCCTCCCACACAGTGACAGAAGATCTATACTTCAGATAGAGAGAGAGGGAATATTCACTTCATCGCTGTTAAACAAATTCCTCTGCATGTGCGCTCGCGTTCAAAGCACACGGACACAAACATAACGTAACAAAATATTCCAATCGATGCAGCAGCAGCAGCGGCGGCTACGATTTCCACCACACTCACTCACTATTACCGCTACCATGTTTTTACTGATGAAAGAAAGCCTTTTACTTTATAATAGCATCTCTCATTACATGAGGTTGAGGACCTCCTCGAGGAGGCTAATGCTATACAGCAACACAGAGGGTCATCTTGTATAGATAGGCCTCATGCATAATGGTCCGGAATTACTTCTCTCCCCGCCCTCCTCGCTTCCATTTAAAGAGACTGAACAGAAGTACAGTTGAATGTAGGCTGGGTCGACTCAATAACCATGCCACGCTGGTGCATATGATTTATTAATAAGGGTGCACTCTGAATGCTTATGCTTTCAGCTCTCTCTCTCTTGCTCGTTCTTTGTCTCTTTTCTCTACCCGCCGGGCCTGACAAGCCCCGGCCG
>CM076978.1:34349705-34369705 GCA_039105355.1 Benthosema pterotum | reverse complement strand
ACATCTCCTGAACAGTTAGTCATTCCCCCATGGCAAGCGGTCACAAGTGGTCACATTTCATAGGAGCCTTACTTCACTGGCATTAGAGTACCTACTGAGTAAACCGCAAACCAAAGTTTGCCAGTTCGAACCCAGGCTCCCCCTAGCTTTGATCTACAGGCTCTCATCTGTGCTGCTAGATGAGAGCCTGGATTCACGGTGCCCCAAAACGACTGACGGAAGTCGGGAAGTTGCCATTAGTCATGATGCAGTGCTCCCGAAAACGAATACCCCACGGAAACATTTTATTTCTCCCTTTGTGCTCGCAAAGCTGTTGTAAATGTTTAAAAGATGAAATCGTGTGCACTTGGCACACTTATACTACTGCTTTGTTCGTTGGAATATTTTTTTCTGAAAATAAGTGTGAGTGCAGTGTAGGGCTTTAACCAAAAAATCGATACATCGATGCATCGATTTGCATAACACGTGTCGACTCCAAAAAGCCCGAGTCGATAAGTTGTTTTTTTCCCTTCCTCCGAAGGAAAGGAGGAAAGAGGAGGAATTAAACATTTTTTTTCTTTCTCTGTGTGTGCGACGCGTGTGTATATAATTCAAATGTAATATTGGTTACTGTCACTCACGGACAGAAGTCTCCTTTGAAGTTTCCTTTGCAACTCTATCGGAGTTAAGCTTTAATTACCAATCTTATGCAGCTGCATGCGCTCTTGCGCTCTGGGCGCGCGGCGTTCCACTGATCATTACGTACATACACGGATCAGATTGAACAGCAAACAGTGTCAGAGGAATACAGAACTGCATCAACCACCACCTCCCCGTACAGTGACCGTCTTGTTCCTCGTTTCGCATTACGCACGGGACGCATGCTTCTGTCCGCGTCATTCTCATTAATTTACTGAATGAATCAGAAAAGAAAAGCGGAGGGGTGGTGGTGTTGGAGGAGGAGGAGGCGGCTACATGTAAATGGATCGTATTCTGCGTTCTAACGTGTGGGCTGCTGCGTATTGATAATGTTATGTGTTTTTATGGCTGGCCATAGTGGACGTTGTGCTGCGCTGTGTGCCAATATTGTTTTCATATAAGCTTGTCACATGCGCCATGCGTAGCCTCACAATGTGTTTTGTATAAGCACTGCGCCGGCATATAGCGGCACCATTTGATCCCCCCCCCCCTCGGGGAACCACCACGACGGACCCCCCCGCGCCATAAAACGATAAATCGATACAACTTCGACTTGACTGTCTGACAAGTCGACTTGAAAAAATCTCAAGTCGTTAATGCCCTAGTGCAGTGTGAGTGAACAAGTCAAGTCGCTAGTGAGGACTGAACAGGGTTGTTTCTCTGGGGGCTGTACTTCCGCAACTAACGTTCTCAGTCTCAAGGGTGGGCTCCCCCAGAGATGGTGTTGAAGTGTCCTTGAACAAGACACCTTTGGTTTATTGTGTGTGCGAACAGGTGAATGTGATATGCAATCTATATGTAAAACACCTTGGATGAAGATGCACCATTTACCATTTTGCCCTTTCTCCATTTAGTGAGTTTTAAAGGACTTTTTTTTTTCCAACCAAAGTTGAGGTTTTAGGTTGTTATTAGACAAAGTAAACAATTTGTCTTGTATTTTCTGCTTTCTTCTGTTTTAGGGATTTTAGATATTTTTGACAGGTGGTCAAGGGCATACGGTATTACAGTATATGCTATAGTCCTAGGAAATTACATCTGGTCACAAAAGATCACGGTATCTACAGAATGTGACAAACTGCCATGTTGAGCCTATTATACACCGATGAATTGTTACCGCATTGCTATATTCAGTAGGTCCTATAACTTTTGTAGCCATATGCAATGTCCTATGTCCTAGTAGGACGTTAAAAAATAATAAAATCATAAATATCCATAATATATGGGAAAAATAAAATACATACAGTATTTAGCCCCATGTTCGAATGCCCCCATACCCCCTTTCAAAAAGGTAAAATCTCGAAAATGAAAGAAAGCAGCAAAAAACAGCTGTTACTTTGTCTAATAACAACTTAAAACATGAACCTTGGTAGAAAAGCCAAAGCTGTCTTTAGGGTGCAGGATGCAGGCTATTTGCATTGCAATACTGCAGGCATATTCTTAGTCTTATTTATTTATTTTCTTTTTTCTAAGGATGGCTCCCGCTGAGCTATGGCCTGGCACGAAGCGGGAAGTGCCTCTTCTCTGAATTGTTGTAGTAAATACGCAACATCATCCCTGTCAGTCGAACATCATTTCAATTATGAAACTGCGCTTTTATGGCTTTTATGGGCACTCGCCCGTTTCACCTCGCCTCCTTCCTTCTGTCTCTCCGGCTTCCCATTCCCCTCACAGTATATAACATCCGGAGATGTTGATTTAAAATGGACCTGTAAAATCTTTGCCATATGTTCTTCTCCCCTTAGTCAGTCACCGACTTCCACTAGCACTAGCACTACTCCTTCTCATCTGTTTGGGGGTTTTACTTCTTCTGTCACTCTCACAATCTTCCTTTCACTTGATACAGTAGTGTTGCCATTCATAACAGGTTGTCGGGCGCGTCAGTGCACCACGCATGGGCGTATCTTCTGTATGTGTCCATAATGCGTACCGGCCTCATACATGATTGATATTTGCTGTGGTTAAAGCAGGGCTGCCCTGTTCTGCGCCTGAGGCGGAAATCACTGCATCGGGGCCTGATTTATAATCATAAGGGGCCTCTCATCTGTCAGCAAGAGAACTGAGAGAGAGAGAGAGAGAGAGAGAGAGAGAGAGAGAGAGACATGACAAACTGTGGAGAGCCATCCTCAATGAACCAAAACGCATCCCCCCAGCCTTGAGCTATACTGCCTCATACCATCACAACTAATGCTTCCGCAGTCCCTCACATACTCCTGGAACCGGTGGTGTGTGATCAAACCTAACCACGAGCTGGAAAAAGAAGAAAACAACAACAAGATACATCAAAACTCGTAGCGGGTGCTTCGTCGATAATAAGATATCGATTTGGATCCGAGCCCAAACAAATGGTGATAGACGTCTGGTTGGGGTTTGGCGAATTGACAAGGCCCGGATTCAGTTTAGCGGAGGAGGTTGTTGTTGTTGTTTTTTTTTCCCCACCTCCTTTTTTTCTCTCCACCATGTAATCCGCCTGCCTTTCCATCTTGTACACTTTCCCTATAGATCCAGGGCCTTGCAAGACACCCCCGTCTGTCATCTCTCCAGCCATTTCACTTCCTGGTGTGAAAAGGAATCCTCGTAGAGTGGCACAGGCGTGTGAGACATGGCCATGAATACAAGGGTTACGGAGCTTAACAGACAGAGGCGAGCTGTCTCCAAAGCCCTTGGACAGATGGCCAGCTTCTGCCAGGGAGAGGACCCGTGAACTCCCTCCCACTATATCAGCAAATATACACTACATCACATGTGTCAAAGTCAAGGCCCGCGGGCCAGATCCGGCCCGCAAGATGATTTAATCCGGCCCCAGGCTTGTAGAGCAAAAATGTCTGAGTCTATTAAAAAAAAAAGTAAGTCTCTAGCACGTTCCTATCAAAAGTTATGATCGTTTAAAGAAATGCTTTTGAGCTCTCTTCTGAAAGGCATGTAATGCATGTTGTCCAGCAGGGGGAGTCGTTTACCCAGGCTAGGCTGTTGGCGCTGCAAAGTGAGAACTATACTTCAGCAGTACAAGGGTGTGTAACCGAGAGAACTATACTTCAGCAGTACAAGGGTGTGTAACCGAGAGAACTATACTTCAGCAGTACAAGGGTGTATAACCGAGAACTATACTTAGTTAACTATACATACTTACTTAAATTTAGTATTTGAAATTTAAATGCTATTTTCGTATGATTTATTGATGCTCTGTAAATAAAAATAGCATCTTTCATAGCAAATGTCTTAATCTAGCCTACAAGTATAAAATGAATAATGAAAAGTCATTAATATATATTAATAGCTATTCTTAATAATAAATATGACTTGTGTAATATACTGTATAGAAGTAACGGCTGTGTACGTAAACATGCGTGTGCCGTGCATGCTTGCGGTCTGCGACTGGTTGCACCACGGCGCTCCGGCCCCCATGAAGTCACATTAAGTCCAATGCGGCCCCCACCCCAAATGACTTTGACACCACATATGCACTACATGTATACTATACACTTGAGCACACTATACACAAGTACTGTATACACACAAGAAAAAACCAATAGAAGGCACCAGATGGACATTTGGTGGTCTGAAACGCAAATTGCAGGAGGGGCGAAATCATTTGGCAAATGATGGTCCGTCAGTCGCGGCAGGTGGTAAATGAGTCGCGACCATTAGTAAATGAGTCCCTGCAACGGTTATTTTGCTGTCGTGGCAGGTATCTTATCGGCCGGAAGTTAAGGTTAGGTTTAGGCATAGGTTTGTACTGAGGTTTTGTTTAGGCATTAGCAACCGGTGAAGAACGGACGCAGCCAATGGGCCATTAGGCATGGCTAAAAGCAACGGCCGAATGCTAGTAAAAATGGTCGCCGGTAACAGTAACAGTCGCGACCCTCAGCATCGACTGGAACTCATTCATTCAACACCTGCCACGACCGACGGGCCATTGGTTGTGACCGTCAGTCGCGGTCGCAAAATGATTGCGCCGTCTCTCCCAAATTGTATGAGTGATTGATAGACATATTTATATCATCGTATTATTATAGTGATTTGATCATTATAGCCCAGGCAAAGCACAATCATCAACAGTAGCACTGTCTGAAACTGGCATGGAGAAGTGTAAACCGTATGTGCTTTTCTGTGGCCATATGTGGGTTTTGTTGTCCATCCCATTGTTGGCAAAACATTGGCTGTGAGATGGCAGCATAAGAGTGCTAGGCCGGAGGGGCTGAAAAAGGAAAGAAAGAAAGAGAAAAAAAAAGGATGTCTGATGATTTCTGCCCAAGACTCCCTCCGCCTCTTCCAGGGGGAGATGTAACGGTCCGTGAGCCCCCCGGAATCCACGGACAGATGGAGATCCTGGTTCCTGCTCCCTCCATCCTCCTCCTCTCCTCCCCTATTCTCCCAGGCGGCAGAGCCATGCGGCCTGCCCCGGGGAACATATGCGTGACTTCTTGAAGGAAGTGCAAAATCTCGGAGAAGGGCCAAACCCTGGGACTTGGCGTCTTTCCCAAAGGCTTTTTTTTTTCTTGTTGTTCTGTGCTGGGCCTTCTGGACTTCGCTTTGATGGACAGGGCTTGAATTCAAACGTCCGTGTCGCAAAGGACTCGGGGGCACAGATCAACCTGCTCTGCGGTTCCTGGGGAAAAAGGAACAGCTTAGGCCAATGGTGTCATGTCACTTGAAGTATGACACGGAAGCCAGTATTTCATACTTCCAAGGGGCTCCGCCATGAATTTGACATTTTTCTTCAAGATTTGTGGTCTTTTTAGGTTCTCCAGTCTATTTTATACAACCCCCACAAATAGTTGTTTGAAACAGTCAGACCTTCATTGAGAAATCTGTGATTTTCTCTGAGTGTTTGCCTCCGGATGCATGGATCCCCACCTCCTCCCATTTTGCAAAACCCACTGCTCTAGCGCATTCTAGTGCATTTTGGGAGTGCCACTAGTGCATTTTGGATTTAGGCAGTTGGCAACACTGGTCTGAAACAAGTGTAGGCCTACTGACTCCCTCCCCTAGCTCCCTCACCCTGAGTAAATGTACAGATGCCTTATGGGGTCCACAAATAGGACCACACGGTCCGCAAACAAGACTAACGATCTTCACCGCAATCACAGAGAGATCTCGATTACACCTTACGCTCCAATTTGCCATCCCACTAACAACCTACGAGTGGTCACACTGCTGCTAGGACCTTTGTACACTTCTGAAAGAGATACTGGTTAGAGGCAAGGACCATCTATCGGCAATCTCTTTAATGTACGTCTTGTCAGCAGACGAAACGCCTCGTGTTCAGCCCTAGTGAGCTTGGTGAAAAACCACTGGCCCATTCAGCCTTCTGTTAAAAGCCAATTAGCTCTTTTTTCCAATATTCCCTTCACTTTGGCGATGTCGGAGCATGATTAAAAGCAATTTTCATCCAGGTAGTGGTAGTTATTAAACCACCCCCCATTCTCCCATCATGCTCTTCTTTCTAATGGTTTCTGAGAGAACAATAGAAAAGGAGGAGTGCAAACGCGGGGAAGATTATCGTCGGGCAATCACAAAGGTAATAATGAAGTTAAACTACAAAAAGATTTCAGGGGACATTAATGTGCCTAAAATAGACTCTGGTGAGAGCACTGTGTCTGCTGTAGCTTCTTTCTGAAGCATCGATTGTTCACGGTGGGTGTTGCTCCTTGCTTCAGTCGGGCGACAGTATAACAGCTCTTTATCTCTATTGACCATTTGAATAAGAGGCTGATCATGTTTCCATAATAACCAAGTGGCCAATAACTATTAGCTTAAATCAGTGAGAATACTAGCTGAGGAATGGGGGAATCAATAGATAACAGGATGCCATTGATAGTAATAGGCCCGGCACACCCTCGGGCTGTTAAATACCGTGTACTTGTGAGTTTGTGCGTGTGCGTGGGAGACAGAGCGGGCGAGAGAGAGAGAGAGAGAGAGAGAGAGAGAGAGAGAGAGAGAGAGAGAGAGAGAGAGAGAAATCAGTGGGAACGAGCCGTTGCGGTGCGACATGGTGTACAGTTGTTCATGTGTGCATCTATTTGATTAAAGGTTGATTACTCCTTTCATTGCAATTCAGTTAAGCATGTAAATATCCGACAACCTTTTCTATCGAATCAATGTCTCATTACATCAGCCGATTGCGAGAGACGAGTGGTATTTTAAAACTGATCATTCATGAAATGGCAGAACGGCGCGGTGCATTCTAAGAGCCTCACGGCAAAACCTGACATTAAAGGAACCACCATAGTATAGTGTACTATAGGCACAAGGTGAGGGCTTTGGACAGATTATCCTGGATTATCCAAACGGCCACTATTTAATGTAATCTGTAAGGCACTCAAAACATTTTTCCAACTAGATAAATGAATAAATAATAATAATGCAATTGTTCTCTTAGATTGAATATATTAGCTATTTATATATTATATATTAGCTAGCTATTTAGCTATATCTAATGAGTCCTGGGATGTGGGGAGAGGCTTTTAGATGAGTCCCAGTAACAAGGGAGTCAAACTTCAGTGGCGTTAGGAGTCATATTTTATCAGTTTTACAAATTGCTGCATTTAATCTATTATCATTTTGTTTGGTTATAATGTGGTTATATTCATTTATGATATCTGAAGGAAATGGACACAATTCCAAGTCTGAAAACATTATTTGCAAAGATCCACGGACGGCACACAGCAGCAGCAAAAGTACGTTTTTTTTTTTTTTTGGTGATTGTTTTCAGGGTGGATTATTTTTATTGTACATTTTCAGCATAATTGCTGCATCCCATGCATGCATTGGTTATTGTTTAATTGTGTCCATTAAGTATGAATTGCTATTTGGATGTAGGATGCAGGCAATCAACCTTACTGTACTGGTCTTTTGCAAGTCCATTGCAAAATTGCAGGCTCTGATATAACAGAATCTAATTTTTAACAACGGGGCACCATCGACCGGCATCTTTTTGAGCGACATTGCTCCGCCCACTTTTCAACCATGTTGCTGTTGTCAAATTTACCCGTAGGCATCAGATTCCATAGACAAATAATGTACTTCTGTCTATCGCATTGCTGTTAAAGCGTAGCGTAATGGCAAGTGGCCCTTCACTAAATCCAATCCAAATAATTTAGCAACTGTTGCTATGCAGGTCAAACTTTCCTGACTTCCCTCTGCTAACGTGGCTATTGGAAAAAGACTAGAAGCATTGAACAGCCAAAATGAATTCTACAGTATCCCTGTTTTTTTCCCATCCAAAAAAGGATGAAAGTGCATTAATCCATTAAGGACGGGAATCCATATTTGGATCCTGTATAGTATGTACAGTATTCAAATATTCAATTTGTTTTTATGCTGATATATAAATATTTAAAGCTTTTCAAAAAAAAATCCTGAGAGGATACAAATGTGAACCAAATGGACCCTAACGGGTCCCTTTGGTTCCATTTATACTCAGGAAAAAGGGGTCTGAAAGAAAAATCATTAACATGGTGAAATATATCTTGATGATGTATTTCACCATGTTAATGATTTTTTCAGATTTTTTTCCATTTTTAAGAAATACAGAATTGGGGGAGCTTTTTTTATCATGTCCACACAACCTCTCTAAGGTATATTAATGACATAGTAAAATGTTGAAAATGGGTGGGATTCCCCTTTAAGTGAAGGGATAAAAGGTTCTCTGTACAACCAAAGCCAGAGGCATGTCCGTGTGATCAGGAGTTAAGTCAGATTCATGTTGTCACCTATCCCGCTGGTGAACACCAAACCCTAGAACTCAAACTCTATAACCTCAGGCTTAACCGGCCACATAATTCCCTTAACCTCATATTGGTTTTAATCAGGATAAAACCACCCACCTGCAGTATGTAATTTGACAACACATGTTGTTGCTGCCATAACAGTAGCAGTGATGAATGGTACAGAATGCAGCCTGCTGAGATATTTGTACAGCAGTACAGCATCACTCAATCCCGGTGGGTTTAGCCTACACCATTTGACAAATTCTTAGGTTGCCACTGATGGGTGGCTCTACCATGAGAGATTTTGCGCTCTCTCGTTAGAATCCAACTGATTCTGGGATGACAGGATCTCATGCATGTCATTGCACAGTGACCAGGCCATACCTGTCCTAGTTTGAAAGTCCATTTCAACAAGAAGATGAATAGATAGACCTTGCAGGTGTACTCATTGTGCAAAGGTAATTTAGATAGACATTTATGTAGACATATGACCATCAGCACGACAGTAGACTTCTAGTGAGAGCATTCAGTGCTCTGATAGTCCATTTCAATGCATCGATGACATTCGAAACGGGTGTGGTCTCTTTCCACAAATCATAGGTAACTGTTGAGTGTATGCTACTATATGCTAGTGTATGTGTAACTGACTGGACTTAAATTTAATGCAGTTAATGAACACGTTGCATGAGCCTGCATATCCCTCATCCCACATCTGATTAAAAGTCACAGGAATAACCTACAGTATATTCCCCTGTGTTCACACGGTTGCTACTATGTGCAATTGTTTACAATAACAATAAATTATGCATTAAGCAGCAACGCACAACACAGATTGCTAAATGCGGGACAGTGAACTCATAAAGAAAATAACTACACTTGTTTTAATTACGGTTCTTGGAAGACAATAGTATTGCAGCTTTAGTTTATTTTATTACCAAGCCTTAACCATGATTAATTAGCATATTCCTATTATATGAACATGTGAAAGCGACCAGGCCTACACAGAATAATAATAATAATCAAACAGAATATTCTGCACATACTGATGTGCAGAATATGTTTCTTATATTGTAGGTGTAGAGATCACCACTTGATCAACTATCTTGTACTTCACGTCATGTTGCAGAGTGTGTTGAATAAACATAACTAGATAGCGGTGCTCTACAGCAAACACAATCATCCCACATATTGATGGTCAAGGACTGTATAAGTTAAGAATTGCAAGCTTGCAGCTGTCCTAGCAAACTGTGGGGAGAAATAGAATTTCTACAACACATGCTTCATATTTTTCCCTTTTTCATTTATTTAAGATATGGGATGGGAAAGTCTAACTAGATTCTAGATTCTATCAAATGCATCAACATAGTATTCCTAGAAAACATCCCCCCCCCAACCTCCCGATATCTGCAAGTGAGAAGACTGATAATAATTACCGTAAAAGACATGATCATAGATGCAGAAACATGTTAGGGTCACATGCTAAAATGTTTGGACACCACTGTTTGATAGGCCCCACATCTGTGCTTGTTTATAACAAACAACATTAAAGAAGGTAATTCCAGAAGCATGTCTGCTTGCCAGGTCAGATGACCAGTTCACTACTATAGTCACTACTACGTACTGTATATAGAGATTAAGGAGTGCTCCAGAGACAGAGTGACATGAGCGACCAAGCATTCTATTCCTGTTCTCCGTTGCCATGACGAACAATTTACTCGTTTTTCTTTTCGTGGTAATTCGTTCGGTTGCTTGGATAGTCCATGTTGCTATGCATTATTACATATATAGAATGTAATTCATTGAGCACAAGGGATAATCCTTGACAGTGCAGGAGGTTAATTACCCCCAACTCAACCTAGAAATCAGTGTGTCAACAAGAATCAGGAAGCTGGCCGCAGAAAACGTGTTTCACACACACACACACACACACACACACACACACACACACACACACACACACACACACACACACACACACACTCCTGGTGTCGATATTTTTGGACACTTTATTTTATTACAAAATGTCTAACTATATTTCTCAATTCAGCGTGCATCACAGTACATAGGGTTGCTTTTGGTCTTCCTGCTCTTCAGTTGAAAGCTATGCGGTTAGGTTCATTGGACAGCGACCTTTGCCATGATCCCGTTTCTGGTTTTGATATGAATTTTGACCTGAAGGTCAAGATCCAATTCCTCCCCAGAGCACGCAGGCTTTCTCTATTATTTAGCGGTAAACATTTCCAGCACTGGCGCAGGACATGAACTTTGCCAATGCAGGTCATGCAGGGTAGAGCAGGAATGTGCTGCTTTGATACACTACAATTTGCATCATGCGTATTAGGTATGGGTACTGACTAGGGATGCAACTAATGATTATGTTCTTAATTAAGTCATTGTACAATTGTTTAAACAATTAATCAATCAATCAATTGGATAATGACACTAAAAAGTTTAATCAGATTAATCACAGCTTCAAAATTAATCACCAAATCACCATTCAAACTATGTCCAAAATATGTGTTCCTGTGCAGGATTTGAACATTTAAAAAAGAAACAGAATCTGTGTGGAGGAAAGAAAATCTTTTAAATATTTCAAAATAGGTGATCTACAAGCCCCCAATGCTTGTAGATCCCTCCAGCTATACTGTGGTTACAGGGAGACAGCTATACAGTATGTCTCAGTAAAACCGTGCTCTATCCATTTATTTCCAATGAGAAAATGCTCAGTGGGTTGAGTCAGTGTGCACATGAGTTAATTGTTAATAAACAGATTAATCAACGCAATTGATTTAATCCCATTAACTCATTGTTTTTACAGCCTATTTACAGCCTTAGTATTTACATTACATTACATACATTTGATTAAAGATGTGCTACATGTGTCAGTCAAAAGGAAACATACTCTTCTGTGTATTTTTTTTTAACACAGAAGAGTATCATATATTGCTTTACAGTTGCTAACTTCCCAGATAGCAAAATCCATTGATTCAACGTTGAATTCTGGTTAGATAACCAGAATTCAACGTTGAATCAATGGATTTTGCTATCTTGCTATACTGTGCATGTGCAACTATCACCAGATTGCAAGGGAAGGCCCACATACTTAGTGTAGTTACTAGTTACAAAAACTATGGCATGTGGGAAAACACCCCTGATAAATTACAAAAAAAAAACAAATTAGTTGACAATCCGATTAAACTAAATTAGTTTACGACTATTTGATCCTTAACTCGAGTGTAAAATCATACACTCTCGAGAATTAACATCAGCATTTCTGGTATTACAAGAAATCCACACAACTTAGAGAACGTAGAAAAGTTGTTATTTTGATCAGCGTTTGACTGGTTATTTCTAAAATATCATTTCGTTTTGGGGTCTGAGAGGGAGAATCTCATGAAATGGTGGACCGTGACTCAAATGCTGAATGATTAATGGGCCAATTGGGATGAAAAACCGTGTTGAAAACCACTGGCCTTAGAAGGAACCCAGCACTCACTGGTGCTGTACAACAGGGGTTTTCAACAGGTGCTCCGGGGACCACCAGTGGTCCTTGAGAGGGTTCCAGGTGGTCCCCAGGCTAAATGATGGAAAGTTGGTTAACAAGATGTAACTCTTGAGAGAGTTAAAATATTCATCATCTGAATTAGCAAGAGTAACTGTTTTGTTTGCAAGCCAACAGAATTCTTTAGTCTTAGGTCTTTGTGGTGAGAACTGAAAATGTCATCAAATGGTGGTCCGTGGCTCAAATGCTGAATAAATGGTGGTCCCTGGTGTCAAAAAGGTTGAAAACCCCTGCTGCAGAATAGTACATCAGACCAGCGGTGGGGATGGTAATACGAGGATTGGATTTAAAGGAACACAGGGTTCATTATAGGACTATACGGGCAGACCTGAGGTGAACGCAGATCACAGCACAACACCGAGGTTCACCAGGGGATGCGGGGTTGAGGAAGGGGGGAGAGCGGCAAATTAACTTGGCTGAGTGTGATTAAAAATATTTTTTGTGAAACTAATTTGCACTTACTGTAGCATAAAATTAACGTTGCTTTGGAACAGTTGGTTCAATTTTCAGAGAGCCATCAGGACTTTTGAAAATTTAATGAGGATCCAAATTGCCTCTTTCTCTACCCGTCCGGGGCTCCATGTATTTGTGACACAGCGGATACAGTTTCTGTCCGCTAATGACCGAGAAGTCACACACTAACCAACATGGGCTGTATGTGTATGGGAGTGCGCACGCACGCACGCACACGCACACGCACACACACACACACACACACACACACACACACACACACACACACACACACACACACACACACGTGCACAAGGACAGGTGCATCAGAGGGATAGTATTGAGGTAATGTCAAAGCCTTATTATGATTAGCAGTCCCTATGATGACCCAGTCTGTCAGGCGCTGCTATATGGGAGTTTTCAATACAAATGGGATTTCTTATGTAATTCCTAAGAACCAAAGCCTGCAGACACACACAAGGGAAGCATTTTGGTGGGGGTGGGTGGGGGGGGGGGGGTAGGGGGGTGGGGTCAATTTCATAATGTTGCCCCGGACCACGGCCCTGTGACAAGAAAATCACTAGACATTAAGATTCAGAGGTCAGAGGTTAGTGTCACAGATGGCCGTATGAACTCTTGACTCCCATCTAGTCGTCGTCAGTGTTGTCAATTAACTAAAGTAATGTATTGCTTTCTTTCAGTAATATTACTTTTTAGTAAAACATAATATTTCATATTTTGAGTAATATGTATTAAATTTCAAACTTTTTTCATTTAAGGGCCCACCATTAATTCAGAATTTGAGCCACAGACCAGCATTTGATGAGATTTTAGCCACACAGACCTAAAACTAAAACTTTCTATTGCTTTTGTCCACTATTCCAGGCCGGATTTGGATAAACAAAACACTCAAACATACAGAGCAAAATGACAAGTAATCTTCTACACTATAGTTGTGTAGACTTGGGCTAATTCAGATTATGAATATTTTAACTCTTGAGAGTGTAAACATGAAACCAAATGGACCCGCAAGGGTCCATTTGCTTTCATGTTTATGCTCTCAAAGAGTTACATCTGGTTAACCAACTTTCCATCATTTAGCCTGGGGACCACCTGGAACCCTCTCAACGACCACCTGTTGAAAAGCTGTGATGGAGTGTCAAGCTTTTATGCAAAGTAAGATTTTTGTGGAAAAAGATACAATTACTGGGAGCAAGGAAAAAATAATATGTAATAATTAATTACAGTAGTTACTTTCGGCTGGGAGTAAGCCATTACTTTAACTAGTAATAAGTAATAAATTACTGTTTAAATAATATTTTGGACAACACTGGTCGGCATACCCTCCAAAAAGACACACTGCATGTTTATTGGCCATGACAGCTTATTTTTGGGAAATCAAACCACAAGATTATTGTTGTCCACTGCGGTCAGACCAAGTCTCCTCATTTGCTCAGATGGCATTTAAGTAGAGGGAAAAAAAATCCACATCAAATGTAATATAATCTTAATGAATATGCATGTCATCTACCATGAAGAATGGCCCCCCTAGCAGTGCAATATCAGCAGTCACAGATTTCGTTTTGTAATACCAATTGTTAATGTTAACTATTTGCGACTCGGTCTGAAAGTATAGACCACCGTAATTAATTTGGTTACATTTGTGCACTCTCAGGGTTAAAGGAACACTGCAGGTTTTACTGTGTTATGTGTCATCGGGAGAAAAACTAGGTTAGAAATCCCACCAGTAGCAGGGGCGCATGTAACATCTCCCAATTGGCAGGGGGCAAGAGAAAATAGCATGGGGGCGGCTTCATCGCCCGTGGCGCGACGCGACACGGGTGATCCCATTTTCAGTTACAGGACTTTTATGAGGCAATTAACACTCTCCGTGCCAGCCCTTTTTCATATTTTTGGAGGTAGCCAGTGCCAGTTTTTTTCATCAAAAACTCATATTTCATATTTCGGTCCATGTTTCCCCACGGACAAGTTAGTTGGCGACACACACTTCCGGTTGCGGTTTGGTGGGTCTCTTGTTATTGTCTATCAATGGTGGATGCCGGTAACTACGTCACGTACAGTAGCGTTAACGTCAGCGGCATCAGTTGTTACTGTAAATCATAATGATAACGGGAGACGTAGATCTATTTCAATGGCATGAAAACTGTTAAGCATCAATAACAACATCAGCTGTTGCAACAGACACGCAGCATGCATAAAGCTAAAGGTCTGACTCAGAGAGTTTTCAAGGATGAAATGCTGTCGGTTTATTGGTGCCACAGCTGCAGTTAGTCAGTAGCAGTAGGAGTGTTTCGAATCATTTTAAATACCGGCATATTAAAGCACTTTAATTTGAAATGTCTTGGTTGTTTTGCATGCCATCATATTTGGTGGAGCAGTTTGGGCATTTAGGGGGCATTACCCCCCATGCCCATGCCTAGATCTGCCCCTGACCAATAGTAGTGAGCATGGCGGTTCCTTTTTCACCCAGCCTTATGACTCAGGGTCTTCCAGTGCTTTATCTGCTTTACGCTGAATGTGTGCAGTGGCATTCCTTCATGTGCCAGACACACAGATTGGCCTTTTTTTCCCCTCCTTTTTGGAGGGGTGGGTGGGGGGAATCTTTATTACCCCATCATGATAGGAAGAGGAGCCATTAGGGTGACGGGTGTTCTTCTAACCCCCTCCTCCCCCACAGCCATTGTGTGGAAGAGAAATGTGACATGGAGAGAGCGTGACAGCGGAGAGGGGAGGAAGACTATCATCATTTTTTTTCCTACCCCTGCCCGGATTCCTTCCAGAAAAGAACAGCACTCTTCTTTTTTTTCCCCCTCCAACCTCGTCCTTCTCAAGACATCCTCGGTTTGTCTGAATTGACAGGAAGGAGAGGCTTTGATAAAGTGAGAGGAGAGATGGATGCCTGCCCGTTAGGCTGGCCCAAGCCTGACGCCTCTGGGAGAAAGTGCCCAAAAGAAGCGCCGTGCGACCCACCAGTCAGTCTGTGTGCCACCTCTGGGTTCCAACAAGGTCGGATTGACCACTGGGCGTACAGGGAGGTCTCCCAGTGGGCCATGACCCGTTGGGGGGCCAGTGGTATCACAGCATAATTAAAAGCACTGGTTTTCAAACTTTTTGATCCCAGGGCCCACTATTCATTCAGAATTTTGAGCAACGGAGGACCACCATTTGATGACATTTTAGCCGCAAGAGATCCCCAAAACTGAAGATTTATTTTACTTTTTGGTCCACAATTCCAGGCTGGATTTGGGAAACAAAACAGTCAAACATACATATCAAAATGACCATTAATCTTCTGCATTTTGTAATTAGACTTGGGCCAATTTAGCTGAATATTTTAACTCTTGAGAGTGTTAACATGAAACCAAATGGACCCACAAGGGTCCATTTGGTTTCATGTTTACGCTCTCAAAGAGTGACATCTGGTTAACCAACTAAACAAGGTAGAATAGGTCCATCACACGTTGGTTGTGGTGGGCCAGTCTAGGCCAAATCACGCTAAAAATGTCCGGGACGATTTTTTCGCCCAGTCCACCACTGGGTTCCAATAAGCATTGAAAGCAGTATTGACCCGCGTTCTCAGTGACTCCACCAACCATGATGTGAATGAAGGCTCTGCCAAGGTGCTAGAATGGGTTATATTTGTTTTATTCTGCATGGGGAATACTCTACCGTTTTTTACGACCCACTTTCGCACCAGTGGAAGGGCGGTGGGGCAAGGATCTATAGTTACATTTAGCTGAATCGCCAAACTTTTATTCCACTACAATCAGGGGTGAAAGTGGTTTGAAGTTCTTGCCGGGTCTATAGGAAACAGCATTGTGTGATGCGTTCAGGCCAAATTTTTTTTTGGAGGTTCAAACTCCACAGTGTCCCTAAAATGCATAGGAAAATGCTTTTTGTGGCACTGTAAGCTAACCTAACCTAACCTGGAACATAATATAAAACACAGCAGGTCTGCCTTACACCTGCATTAGGCTCCCTATACTCCATTTCAGCATGATTAAACTGTTTTGTATTTGAGGCATTAGGCTACACAAGAAATAGGTTTCATTTAAGATTTTATTTTGTTACAAACTACTGCAAAACAGCATTATTTCAACCCCCATAATATGCCCTAAAATGAAACCATTTTACTGCTCTCAAGAGTCTCTGAATTATGTAATTTTCAAGAGTCCACACAATTAGAATCTTAAAGAGGAATTCCACTCATTTTTCAATATTTTACTGTCATTAATATACCTTAGAGGTCATGATAAAGTTCCCCCATTCTGTACATGTGTTTTCCTAGAAATGGAGGTCTGAAAAAAAACATTACCATGGTGAAATACATCTTGATGACATCATCAAGATATGTTTCACCATGTTAATGTGAACGGAGTTTGCATAACTCTATCTATACACTGTATAGATGGCGTAACTCTGTCGATACTCTGTCGATACTCTGTCTCTGTCGCTCTGGCTGTGCGAACCGACAAGAGGAGACTTCTCTCCGTGCGGTGACAGGTTATTTAACCTAATATTTTATTAGACCCTGCGGGACCCTGCGTGAAATCTTTTCGAGAGCCAGCGAAATCCAAAAGCGACCTCGCCCGCGGGCGCCCGGTTTCAAAAACGGGCGCCCGCTTTCACAAAAACGGGCGCCCGGTTTCACAAAAACGGGCGCCCGTTTTCAAAAGCGGGCGCCCGTTTTGACAAACTAGGCTATGCCTAAACCTAAACCTAACCCTAACCATAACCTTTTGAAAAGGGCGCCCGTTTGTGAAAACGGGCGCCCGCTTTTGAAAACGGGCGCCCGTTTTTGTGAAACCGGGCGTCCGTTTTTGTGAAAGGGCGCCCGCGGGCGAGGTCGCTTTTGGATTTCGCCCCTGCTGATCTTTTCCCGGGTCCCAGACCTGGGCGGACCCCCTTCACTTTCACCCCTGGGCTACAGTACTACAGTAGCATGTTGAAACTGTGTTGTGACTTGTGTATTCCTGCAGCAAACCTGATTTTACCCTGGCTTGTCGGCCGATAGATGGCAGTATTAACCTGTTCATGCATCTCTGTGCAGAGCGTACGCAGAGGAAGAATTCAGGCAACAACACACAAGCTCCGTTCCGTGAACAAATCTAACACTTCCGCTTTGCGAGTGAGCAAATTTAAGAGTTCCGGTCAATTTCAAAGTAAATATGCGTGCACGGTGCGTCACTTAATGTGGTCCCCGGACACTATGGTTCCTATCTACTCTTATGGTTCCTATGCCTACTCCCACAACGTTGTTACCGATCTAACAACGTCCTCCTGCACCTCCTCCTCCTCCACCTCCTGCACCTCCTCCTCCTCCTGCACCTCCTCCTCCTCCTCCTCCTGCACCTCCTCCTCCACCTCCTCCTCCTGCACCTCCTCCTCCTCCACCTCCTCCTCCTCCTCCTCCTGCACCTCCTCCTCCTGCACCTCCTCCTCCTCCTGCACCTCCTCCTGCACCTCCTCCTGCACCTCCTCCTGCACCTCCTCCTCCTCCTGCACCTCCTCCTCCTCCTCCTCCTGCACCTCCTCCTCCTCCTCCTGCACCTCCTCCAGCACCTCCTCCTCCTGCACCTCCTCCTGCACCTCCTCCTCCTCCTGCACCTCCTCCTCCTGCACCTCCTCCTCCACCTCCTCCTCCACCTCCTCCTCCTGCACCTCCTCCTGCACCTCCTCCTCCACCTCCTCCTCCTGCACCTCCTCCTCCACCTCCTCCTCCACCTCCTCCTCCTCCTCCTCCTGCACCTCCTCCTCCTCCTCCTGCACCTCCTCCTGCACCTCCTCCTCCTCCTCCTCCTCCTCCTCCTGCACCTCCTCCTGCACCTCCTCCTCCTCCTGCACCTCCTCCTGCACCTCCTCCTGCACCTCCTCCTCCTCCTGCACCTCCTCCTCCTCCTCCTGCACCTCCTCCTCCTCCTCCTGCACCTCCTCCTCCTCCTGCACCTCCTCCTCCTCCTGCACCTCCTCCTCCTCCTCCTCCTCCTCCTGCACCTCCTCCTGCATCTCCTCCTGCACCTCGTCCTCCTCCTGCACCTCCTCCTCCTCCTGCACCTCCTCCTCCACCTCCTCCTCCTGCACCTCCTCCTCCTGCACCTCCTCCTGTACCTCCTCCTGCACCTCCTCCTCCTCCTGCACCTCCTGCACCTCCTCCTGCACCTCCTCCTGCACCTCCTCCTGCACCTCCTCCTCCTGCACCTCCTCCTCCACCTCCTCCTCCTGCACCTCCTCCTGCACCTCCTCCTCCACCTCCTCCTCCTGCACCTCCTCCTCCACCTCCTCCTCCACCTCCTCCTCCTCCTCCTGCACCTCCTCCTCCTCCTCCTCCTCCTGCACCTCCTCCTGCACCTCCTCCTCCTCCTCCTCCTCCTGCACCTCCTCCTGCACCTCCTCCTCCTCCTGCACCTCCTCCTGCACCTCCTCCTGCACCTCCTCCTCCTCCTGCACCTCCTCCTCCTCCTCCTGCACCTCCTCCTCCTCCTGCACCTCCTCCTCCTCCTCCTCCTCCTGCACCTCCTCCTGCACCTCCTCCTCCTCCTGCACCTCCTCCTCCACCTCCTCCTCCTGCACCTCCTCCTCCTCCTGCACCTCCTCCTCCTGCACCTCCTCCTGCACCTCCTCCTCCTCCTGCACCTCCTCCTCCACCTCCTCCTCCTGCACCTCCTCCTCCTCCTGCACCTCCTCCTCCACCTCCTCCTCCTGCACCTCCTCCTCCTGCACCTCCTCCTGCACCTCCTCCTGCACCTCCTCCTCCTCCTGCACCTCCTCCTGCACCTCCTGCACCTCCTCCTCCACCTCCTCCTCCTCCTGCACCTCCTCCTCCTCCTGCACCTCCTCCTGCACCTCCTCCTCCTCCACCCCTCCACCTCCTCCTCCTCCTCCTGCACCTCCTCCTCCACCTCCTCCTCCTCCTGCACCTCCTCCTCCTCCTGCACCTCCTCCTGCACCTCCTCCTCCTCCTGCACCTCCTCCTCCTCCTGCACCTCCTCCTCCTCCACCTCCTCCTGCACCTCCTCCTCCTCCTCCTCCTCCTGCACCTCCTCCTCCTCCTGCACCTCCTCCACCTCCTCCTGCACCTCCTCCTGCACCTCCTCCTCCACCTCCTCCTCCTCCTGCACCTCCTCCACCTCCTCCTCCTCCTCCTGCACCTCCTCCACCTCCTCCTGCACCTCCTCCTGCACCTCCTCCTCCTCCTCCTGCACCTCCTCCTGCACCTCCTCCACCTCCTCCTCCTCCTCCTGCACCTCCTCCTCCACCTCCTGTCTCTGTGGCTCTGGCTGTGCGAACCGACAAGAGGAGACTTCTCTCCGTGCGGTGATATTTTATATTTTATTAGACCCTGCGGGACCCTGCGTGAAATCTTTTCCCGGGTCCCAGACCTGGGCGGACCCCCTTCACTTTCACCCCTGACTACAATCTAATGGTCGTTGGTCTAATGATTCCACCATCGACCATCAGTGTAAAGTCAGTGTTTCTACATTTGATGTTCACACTACACTAGCCATAATGGTTTAGTTTTAGTTATTATAACTTATACTAGCCGTATAGGCTGTTCTTCTTGGAAAAATATAAAAAAA
>CM076978.1:33989705-34347205 GCA_039105355.1 Benthosema pterotum | reverse complement strand
CCGCATGAGCGTGCACGCTGATCACCACTGTTTCATCTAAATGCTGGAATTAGTGCCCAATATTAGGGGTGGGATAGCCTCGACACCCAGGCTTTCATTTTCGTTCGCCTTGCGCGAAAACGGAAAGCCTGGACTAACGCACGTTGGAAAGTGGCCTTCAAGTGGGAGTGAACCTTCCGGGGTGGGCGTCGCTCTAAATGATGTGACGTAGAACAGCAGTGGACGGGCGCGGGAGGGGCCGGGGATGACGACACGTTAGTGAGATCAAATCAGAGCGCAGCACTTCCGCCGTGTGGATCCCACGACACCCCCGCCCCCCAAGGCCAAAATCATTGAGGGCTAGACCAGGCTAGGGGTGGGACGATTCACTTACCTCACGATACGATAGCGATATTTAGGGTGCCAAATCAATTTATAGGCTTTTGTGATTCTTAATTATGTTGCAATTCGATACTACTCACAGATTTCTTTTTTTTTGCTTTTATCATGCCAGAAGATTTTAAACCAATTCTAAAGAATACAGACGGTGAAACGTTCAATCGACTAGAACATTTTAAAGCAATTTTAAACAATAGACCATGAAAAGTTCAATCCTACACTTAAATGCGGCCAGATATTAAACTGTCAGTCAACCTTTCTGACATGAACAAATTACCAAATATATAAATGTCTTGATTTTAAACCTGTCGATTCAATATTATGGCAGTAAGAATTGCAATATATTGAAATATCGATTTTTATTTTCATTTTGCCCACCCCTATCTAATATAAGATGGATATTAAAGAAAAATGTTTAGAGAGCTACGGACTTCATAACATTTTTGATCTGGTATCTCAGAGTCAATATGTCGTATGTTCTCTGAAGCCAGTTCTCTGAAACGTGTTTAAAAATAAATGAGAAAAAAAAATGGCCACAGCAGAGAGCTGACCTCCTCCAGGGAGGCAGATATAGACCGGTGTAAGGTGTTGCGGTGCCATGGAGACTGCCGTGTGCATTTTAGGGAAAAGGTCAGATTTCATTGTATTTTCACATGATTTCCATCCAGATTTGATGTTATACTCTTTGCCTGTGTGTATTGTTGTGATTTATTAGTATTACCGGTATTTTGTTTGATTTTGTTGGCACAGGAGGTGCATGACTTACACTTACACGCACATACAACCGGGATTTACAATTTAGGAATTTAGCAGACACTCTTAAGCTACTTACATTAGCCAATGAACAGAAAGAAAACGCATGGAAATAATACATCATTATACAGACAAAGTAGCTAGACTAAAATCATAAGAGTAACAGTAAGTGCTTTAAAGTGCTGTGTTTACATGACATGTTATGTCATACATAAAAATGCTCTATGCAATGCTATCTAAGAGACTTTGCATATGCAAGTAGGTTTAGTACTATTGTAAGTGCTAAGGGCTATGATGGAGTCTGAAGAGGTGCGTTTTCAAATTGCCGTGGAAGTTCGGGGGTGAATCTGCACTTCTAATTGCAGTGGAAAGTGCATTACATAGTTTTGGGGACAGAAGGGTAAAGAATTTGGGGCGTGTTGAGCGTTGTCCAGGAGTTTTTGGCAAGGGTATACTTTGAGCTTCTCCGTGTCGGCTGATCTGAGGCGCCCAGGAGGGTTTGTAGCGTGTGATCAGACTTGAAAGACACGGTGGTGCCATAACCTTTGGTTGCTTTGAAAGCAAGCAGGCCGAAAGCCAATGGAGGGAGCAGAGAGAAGGGCGCATGGATAGGCTACATTCACCACCACACTGCTTGGATGTGCTCCATAAGTTCTTAAATTGGAATTCCACCTATTTTCAACATTTTACTATGTCATTAATGACATAGTAAAAAAAATGTTGTGTGGACATGATAAAAAGGTTACCCCACTACGTGTGGAGAAATGGGGGTCTGAAGAAAAAAAAGAACATTAACATAGTGAAACACAGCTTGATGACATCATCAAGTTGTGTTTGACCATGTTAATGATTTTTCTTTAGGGGACCTTTTTTCTGAGTGTGTACAAATGGAATCAAATGGACCCCCTAGGGTCCATTTGGTTCACATCTGTACACTCTCAGAAAAAAGAAAAGAAAATTTGTGGAATTCCCCTTTAAATAAGTTAATAAATGAACTTTTGCATTTTTCTCTGAATGCAGAACTTTGTTAAAGCAGGCCATTGCAGCTCTCCAAAGCTTTGGCCTTCCCCGACCTTTTTAATTAACTGAGATTAATTTCTTCTTTCAGCTTGACCATAACTTTTCCTATTGTGAATTTCCATGTGCCTCTGTCATTGTCCTGTTCTGACTGCATGGCCACTCCTTCACTGTTACAGCTCACTGTAGCTGCTGAAAGGAAAGAAAGCCTTGGTGCTTGATGTCCCCTAATGATGATGTCACCGGGTGAATAATGGAACTAAACGACCTCCTAGGACCTGTAAGGAAGTTCATTGTGTGCTGTCATGGAAACGGGTGGGCTTAACCGAGAGTGGATGGGTCAGTGGAGGTGAAGCGTCTGTGTTGTGTTTCTGAATGAATTCAGTGGGAAGTAAGGTTTCCCAAAACTATAGCCGCCAGTCGTACAGGCACAGACACACCAGTACACACAACCAGTGTGTCTTTTCTCTTAAAGCAATGTTCTTTTTTGGCAAAACACACACACAAACACACAAACATTAAAATCAATTGGCCAGGAATGGGGAGAGAATACATGTATTACAAGAAAGTGAAAGTTAAAGAAATGCGCGTCAGTCTTTCGCACTCATTTACTGCTCTAAGAGAAACAGTAAGGTCCTTTTCCTTGACTGACAAAAACACATCCCAAAACAAGCATTAAAGTCCAAATGGACGGGGAATTTATAATAAAGATATTTTGTATTATCTAACTTATCTAACTTGTAATAAAACTAAGAAATCATACTAGCTCCAATTTCTGTAGATCATATATAAACTGTGAAGCGCACACAACATTGCATACAAGTTACGGCAGTACACATTTTCAGGGATGGAGATAGAGTCTTGAAGTTGAGTGGAGAAGGCTAGTTAATTGTATACTCAACTGCAATGATGTCTTATATATATATCTGTTCTCTGCCAGCACGAACACCTGGTTCCTGGCTTGTTTTGACAATAATGAAGGGGAGAAAAATAATGCAGCTGTGCCTTAGTGGATTTTACACTGTATATAAATAAATATCTCCTCCATCTGATTGCTGAAATTGATTAGACAGTTAACAGGTTGCATCGCTCCTCTCCAATCTGGGAAAAAAGATGTCATATTTTCTCTCCTATACTACACGTTTGCTACAAGAACATAATTACAGAGCAGAGTGATGAAAAGATGAGAAAATCAGTAACTGATGAATGACCATATTGCATATTACATAAAGGAGTGGTCAGCGTTGACTACATGTAGTATTCACTGAGGTAGAATACCTGAGGGCCGCGCATTATGACGGTATTTTTGAAATTATACAAACATGTCAACACTTTCAGTTGGGTTTTCGCAGCTACATTTCTATTAATGGACTATACCTGTAAGGACATAAGGACATTGAGGACACAGACAGGCAGTTAAAACCAATTAAATCTGGTCACTCTGGGGCCTAGATAAACATCATGTAAGGCTAATAACTCAGTTTAAAATTTGTAATTAAATCATTGCTGTTATGACAACTTCTGGATGAGGTTCAACAAAGGTCTATCTATCTATCTATTCTTTCCTCCGGGTACTGTTTAAGCAAGTCTTGGAAGACAGTTAAATGTAGAGATCACTTGCATCGATTAACCCAACAGTTTTGGAACCGTTTACTGAAGGAATATGACATATTTGGTAAATCAAAAACATTATATACGAATCACGATACATGTACTTTATATGGACAGCATAAATACCCACAGGCTAATAATTTGCATTTTTTTCTGACCAACATTATTTTCAATCACAATTTAAAAAAAAAGATACTTCACAATATTACTTCACATGTGAGCTCTGATTTGGTGTAGCCTATAGAAAATGTTGTTCTATTCACCCCCTCAAACTTTCAGTTGGTTGATCACACCTTTCTGCTCAAACTAACACTAATAGGCTAACACTAGCTGTCAACCTGTCGACAACACCCACAGAAGCAGACGTGCGTAATGGCTGAGCTCTGTCATTACAAGTTCCTCCCTTTCCTTTTAAGTGATTCATTAGGAAGCTCGTTGAAAATGGCATGTTCACAAATTATACTGGGGGGATGGGGGCATCTGAATATAGATTTTTTAAGTGGTATCATTTAAATTAAATAGCATAGAGGTTTGTTTTTTTGTGCACACCTAATGCTTTCAATGGATTCAGAATCATGAAAAAACCCTATTTTGACACATCGCATGCTAATTAAAGAATGAATTTTAGATATTTTTTCCCTTATAGGTTGTCAACGGTGGCGATATGCACTTGGGCACTGTGGCGACAGTGGCCAAGTCCCTAGCTAAATCATATGAGCATGCACTCCTATAGCTCCTATATCTCTTGAAAGTTCTACATTACAAATTTGACTAAAATGACATGAGGCACAGTTTTTATTACCTCTCCTGTAGTTCATCAGTTCTTGCTGGGGTTCACAAATTAATTAAAATACAACATAACTTTGACAAAGAAATAACTGCACCCTTGCAGTCCTTCAAACTGTTTTCTTATTTAGTCAGTCTGTTTTAAACCACCTTCACTGACATCCAAGCAGTGTATTACTCGGTTTCAACATAAATCCCCTGGGGTCGCTCCACACCACTCTGTCACATTTGTTTACCAAAGAAAATAACATTGCGGGTACCAGAGGCGGAAGTCACCATCAAAAACCCCATAGCCTGGAGGTGTGTGAGCTCTGAGTGGTTCAGAACCTTAAGAACCAGTGCTTCAGGTAAAATTTGAAGTCTGAAACTTCAAAGTAAAATGCCCTCTGTTTCCTTTTCAGTGCACCTTTAAACGCTTTCTAAACTAGAGGTTTGTGTTGGTCCCATGTCAGACTAGTGTAGAAACTAGGGCTGCAACTAATGATTGTTTTCATTATTGATTCATCTGGCAATTATGATTAATCGATGCTAAATTAGACAACTAACTAAATTATCGATTTGATTATGATTCATCAATTAATCGTTGCAGCCCTAGTAGAAACGTAGTAATTGGATATACACACCTGGCATCGCAATGTATGGTGATATACCAGTGTTGTTTTTAGTAGCATTTTTTATTTTAGTTTTAGTCTTTGGACCGAAAAGTCATATTTTAATCACATGGATTGACTCTCTTAGTCTAGTTTTAGTCGATTAAAAGCGTTACAGTTGATTTTCAGTTATTTAGTTGACTAAAATGGCCCTTCATGAAATCCTGTACATTCAAGACACTGCTCTCGCTGCCACCCTTAGATCCCCATATACTGTACAGAGCTGATCTGTTCTGACATTCCATATTTTGATCTGACCTCGTCGCGCACTGTACACTCAAGACACGTTCCATATATGGCCACTGCCCGCAACCACTTCTTGCCCTTGCCCTTGTATTTTACTGATAGGACACAAACAAAATAGTAGCAATAGCTTGTCACTAAATAATAGCCGAGGATCTGGTGGAAGTTGCAACATTTTCCCCCAATCTACTGAAAGTACAAGTTGGGTAAATATAAAAGGCAGGCACAAGACATGCAGAACTGAAGAACCGAAACATAATCAGTTGTGACATTATGAAGAGGAATTCTGAGAGCTATAATCATGTCCGCCCCTGTGGTAGCTTATTAGTTAGCATAACAGAGAGCTTGTAGCAGTAAGCGCGAATATTGAATAATGAATAAAAGGGAGGGAATGAATGTGAATGAATGATATAATACTTGTTAACAGGCGTTATGTTTTTCCACGCAGCCAGAGGGTGTGTGTGCGCGCGCGCGTGTGGCAGAGTCAGTGTTCAAGAGCACTATCCATTTATTCGATGTGATTTTTTGCCCTCTCTCACAGGGAGGGGAGGAGGTCTGATGGCGCCGTTCGCTCCGTCTTTTCCAATAAGCCCAGTGATGTCGCCTCCTCTCTCGCTCAAACTCACGGTGTGGACTGACTGTCAACCAGCCAAGAGACCCCGCCGTTGGCTTGCACACAACAGCCCCACATTAAAAAAACTCCCTGCACTCTTAAGTCTGCGTGTCGACCCCTCCTCCTCGCGGCCCTCCCCGTTTCCCGGTTTGCGGTCACGTTTCCCGGGCTTTGAACTTACGATTCAGATTACCTCCACGTTTTCAACCCTCAGCCCCGTCGCTTTTCCTCCCTCCCCCGTCTTCCCATCCCCTCCTTTAGCGAATCTTCTTGCTCACCCCCGCCCCGCCCCGCACCACCCCTCCGGTTCCACCGCGGGCTACATGATAACACACTTTGGAGGGAGCTGCTTTACCCCCCCGGAGCAGCCCCCAAACTGTGAGCATATTCGCTCCATCACTTACAGCGCTGTAGCAAAACTGCTGTCACGCCGAGTTTGCCATGGTAATGTGGCTCTGGGCACCACTATCCTGCCTTTTAAAAAATGCTGCATTGTGTGTGCATGTGTGTGCGTGTTGGGGGGACATGCGTGTTTGTGTATACTGCATGTATTGGTTTGGTTTTGGTGGTCGTTTGTTTCCGGTTAAGCCGCACAAAGTGGCGGTTCCGGGGGCACAGGGCGATGGAACGAGTGCCCGCGTGTCGAGAATAGGGGTGGAGAAAGTGCTTTGAAGACACTTCACATCAAGGGAAGTGTCGCATCTACCTCTCACGGCTGAAAAGCAATTTAAGTTCCAGCAAGGTAAACAGTAAACACTGCACGAGGCATATTGAAAAAAAAAAAGATATATACTGTATTTTTTTAAAGTAGTACTTTTGCATCCTCTCCCTTTCTTTCTCATCTACTTCTTTAAGGAAGGGGGGCAAGAATAGAGGCTTCAAAGGCGCGTTGCTCTGGGAGTGGCTGAAACCTTGCTTAGGCTTTGAAGCGTGTCTTTGAGCCCCAGCTCTCTCCTGGTGACTGTCATGCGTACCGACAGACACTCTGTTTTATCATCCACATATAAACGTCATGCGCGGTGACAGGTGCACACTGGTAGGAATGACAGCTCGTCATTGGCTCACTGCCTCCACACTGCGGGTCGTGCACGCATGCACAAACACATGTACAGTACACACACACACACACACAGTGTTACCAACTTGGTGCATTTGTCGCTATATTTAGCTTTTTTCCCTCAAACTACCCCTCCCTAGCACCAAAATTAGTGAAAAACTCCTGGCGGATAATCTAGTGCTTTTTTTTCTGGCGAGTTGGGGCGACATTGGTTGACAGGCACCAGAGATAAAACCCTTGTGTTTTAGCATTTTTGTTCATATGATACAGTCCTCCTTCCTTCCTAGAAAAGACCATTGGTAACCAAATGGGCCCTTATACTGTAGATCTGTAACTCTTTACATTGTAAAATGAAACCAACTGGACCCTTACGGGACCATTTGGTTTCATTTAACACTCTGAAGAGTTAAATTATATGTAATTAATTCTGAATCACCTAATTTTCAAGAATCTACACATTTAGAAAATGTAGAAGAATTGCTATTTTTACCAAAATTTTGCCAGTTATCTAAACTCAAAATCAAATGGCGGTCCGTCGCTAAAATGCAGAATAAATAGTGGGCTCTGGTATGAAAATGGTTGAAAACCACTGCTTTAGCGCATTCTAGTGCATTTTGGAAGTGCCACTAGTGCATATTGGAAGTTGGCAACACTGTGTACACACACACACACACACACACACACACACACACACACACACACACACACACACACACACACACACACACACACACACACACACACACACACACACACACACACACACACACACACACACACACACACACACAATAGGTCTGTGCCTGGCTGCGGCCAACGTGCAAAGACATTGACGGGTATGAGCGGAGGCATTGCTCTTCCTCCCTCTCCACATGAGCAATTGTTTCTTATCAGCTGAACACGTGAATAGCTTACATTTGTCAGCGGAATCGCCACGACAGCACCGCGGAGGACAATCAACCAATTACCATTCATATCTGGTGCTATAGCCTTCCGGGGGCTCCTCTAGCTCCTTCATCTACTGAAATGCACCTATGGGATGCATGAATAGGATTCATCCCCGTCAGGGGCGGATAAACATCTCCCAATTGGGGGGGGGCAGGAGAAAATGCGATGGGCGATGAAGTCGCACACATACCATTTTCGGTTGCAAGACTTATGTTAGCATAAGCATCAATAACAACATCGATTGCTGAAGTTGCAACAAGCACGCAGCATCCATACAGCTATCGGTCTGACTCAAAGAGTTTTGTTTTCAATGAAATCCTGTTGGTTTAGTGGTACCACAACTGTACTTAGTAGCGGTAGTAGTGTTTCAAATGATTTTAAATATAAGCACTTTAATTTGAAATATCTTGGGTTGTTTTGCATGCCGTCATGTTTGGCGGGGCAGTCAGGGCATTTAGGAGGGTTTTGCCCCCCATTGCCCATGCCTAGATCCGCCCCTGATCCCTGTTGCCCATTGCGTTCCGCCTTTGATGTTTCATAAAACACAGAGTTACCTCATAAAGCGTATAGTTGAGAATGGCCCCCGCTTGGGTTTTTTTTTTTATGTCTGCGGGTCCAACGACAACCTAGTAACCCTGTAGCCTCAGACCATCGGACGGAATTCATTTCAGTCTCACACGAGGTGATTATGAATCCGAAATCGAAAACTTTTTTTTTAACCTGTTAAAGCTATAGCTGCCAAAAGGTGGCCCATTATTACAGTATCATGAATGTTTTAAAAGCTTACTGTGGCATTTTTTCAAGCCTCGAGTTATTAATAGCAGTAGTGGAGCGAGACATTAAAGGAGCATTCAGTGATTTGGGTGATTTGGAAAACCTCTGGTCCCCCCCCACCGGTAACAACCAGGAACAGGCCAACAGCACATACACCAAGAGCCAGCCCCACTCGATCCTGATTGGACGAAAAGTTTTTCTCCCATAGCCCAAACTGAAACTAGGGTTTTTTTTTCCCGCAGGGGCTCACTGGGGACAGGGATGAACTATTTATATGGTCACCACATGCTATAGTTGGGAGGCTTAGCAAAACAAATTAAGTAGAATCACTAACTAGTAACTACTACGGCAGATGAGCAACACGTATAGCACCAGCACAATGGGTTGGTTCAGTTCGGCTGCGCCAAAGTCTGAAGCTTAATGGTGTGTGTGTGTGTGTGTGTGTGTGTGTGTGTGTGTGTGTGTGTGTGTGTGTGTGTGTGTGTGTGTGTGTGTGTGTGTGTGTGTGTGTGCGTGTTAATGTGTTGAGGTCACTTACTGTACCATGCACCACACACATCTGTGTTTATTTGCACCATATACAAGCTGCTGCCTTAGAGCTGAAGCGGGTTCAGTAAAACTAGCCATCAGATTGTTGGTGGGATGGAAAACTAAATAATTGTTAATTAATGTAGCTGATGAATAAGTACTTTGCCCCAGCATTGGGGCATATGGAGGAAGTTTATAGGGAAGGGAACACAGATGCTCCATAGGGCTAGAGGGTTGATGGGGGAAAAGGAGGGAGGGCAGGGGCGGATACAACATGTCTCATTTGGGGGGGGGGGGGGGGGGGGGGGGGGCAAGAGAACATGTTGGAGGGGCAAGAGAAAACGGTATGGGGGCGGCTTCATCGCCCGTGGCGCGAATCGAACCCATACCATTTTCAGTTACAGGACTTTTATTAGTCAAGTAATGCATCAATAACTAGAGTTGTGCCCCTACGGGGCACAGGTCTCCACCGCCCGGGCTCAAGAATTGATGATATTATTCTAATATATATAAAACACTAATGTCTTTTTTCCGGCTCAGCTATGAGATCTATGACGTCATCATTACATCACACATGGGACGGAATGACGGGCTACAGACACGGGCGGAATGACGGGGTGCGTTCCATAGTTACCACCTTACGATGGAGACAACAACAATAACCACCGTGTACACGGGCAGTCGTTTGTGTGCACATTCAATACTTTTACTTGGACATGTGTTGACCATAGTGCCGTATCACCTTGTACAGCCTAATGAAGCCTATTACAGCCTAACACACACCCCTACAGCCTATTAGAGCCCATTTGAGTACGGCCTAGTATGCCAAAGTCTAGCCTAGTCCTCTCCAATGGGAGAATAGAGTAGTAGAGGGAAGTACTAGTCTATATTATGTCACACCATTGTGAATAACCACCGTGTACACAGGCAGTCATTTGTGTGCACATTCAATACTTTTACTTGGACTTGTGTTGACCATAGTGCAGTATCACCTCGTACAGCCTAATGAAGCCTATTACAGCCTAACACACACCCCTACAGCCAATTAGAGCCCATTTGAGTCTAGTGCATTACAGCCTAGTATGCCAAAGTCTAGCTAGTACAGCGGCTTAGAGAAACCATCGTTCATTTTGTGATACAGGTGTGAAAATTGGCATGGACATTCTTCTTGGCCATCTCTTTAACTTTTTAAACCTAGACATCCAAAAATCCAATATGGCGGCTCCCAAAATCCAAGATGTCCACCCAGAAATGTGGTTTTCCCTTTATAACTTCAAATGCATTGATTTTAAGCACCATAAATGTATTGAGAGTGAATACAAAGTCTCTAGTTGCGGATATTTTGGTACCAAACACATGTCTGTATCTATTACGGTTCTTGAGATACAGCATATAGGTACTTTTACAGACTTGGGAGAGCAAGACATTTGTAATATTGATTCTTAATTAATGTAATGGTGATACAGGCATGAGAATTGGTACACACACTCTTCAAACCCCACTATTCACAAAAGCACTCCGTGCCATGCAAAATTTCAAGATGGCCGCCCCCAAAATCCAAGATGTCTGTCCAAAAATGTGTTTTTTCCTTTATAACTCAAAAAGCAACAATTTTAGGCCCCATAAATGTATTGATAGTGAATATAAAGTTGGACATTACGGACATTTTGGTACCAAGTACATGTCTGTATGTTATACAGTTATTGAGTTACAACATATGGGTAGTGATGAGGCAACATAATTGTAACATTTTGGCACGTTTCACTCTTTTACTCAACGATCCTTTTATCATCAGATCTACCATTTTCAGGAAATGGACCCACATGGGTCTGCTATCGTAAACCACTTCAAGTTTTTCAATTGATGAAACAGGTCGGGAGTTATTAAACCGAACGTGAATGCTGTTCCAGTGTTAATTTTGCTGCGCATAGTTTGCGAATATAAGCCACACAGGTAATGTCTGTTTGAGCATCACACTGTGTCTGTGCTTCACAATAAGTGTATATGGGACGGGAACGTACCAAGTGTAGCCTGTGTCATGGTGTAATATGATAATAAGTGTAGTAGTGTAATATGTCAATGTGTGCAATAGTGTAATAGGCGACTATGTGTAATAGGGTATTAGTGTAATACATACAATAGTGTCATAGTGTAATAGTTTAATAGTCTACTATGTGTAATAAATGTAATAGGCTAATAAGTGTAATAGTGTAATATATGTGAATAGGGCAATAGTGTAATATATGTAATAGTGTAATAGGGTAATAGCTAATAATAGTAATAGCTAATAGTGTTATAGCGTAATATGTGTAATAAATGTAATAGTGTTATACGGTAATAAGATATGAGTACATACAAGTGTAATAGTGTAATAAGTGTCATAGTGTAATAAACTAATATGTGTAATAGTGTAATATATGTGCAATAGGGTAATAGTGTGATATATGCAATACTGTTATGGTGTAATAGCCCATGTGTAATAGTGTCATAGTGTTATAGTGTAATAGCACAATATATGTATAATAGTGGATAGGGTAATATGCATAATAGTAGCATTGTGTAATAGGCTACCAAATGGACCCTTACGGGTCCATTTGGAAAGGGGAGGCTTAGCCTATTACGCCCCCCTCCCCCCATGGCGCCCTGGCAATGGCCTAGTCTGCCTAATGGCAAAAACGCCCCTGTTCTAATATATTCCATTATATAAGTGTAATAGGACAGTAAATGTAATAGTGTAATATATGTACAATAGGGTAATAGTGTGTAATATATGTATTAGTGTCATAGTATAACAGGGTAATGTCTAATAGTGTAATATGTGTACTCATATCTTATTACCGTATAACACTATTACATTTATTAGACATATTATACTATAACACTATTAGACATATTACCCTATTAGACAATTACATATATTACACTATTGCCCTATTCACATATATTACACTATTACACTTATTAGCCTATTACAATGTGCCACTAGTATGCATATTAGCCTATTACTCTAAATGCTATTGCACATATATTATACTATTACACTATGCTACTATTACACTTATTAGCCTATTACAATATGCCACTATTATGCATATTACCCTATTACACTATTACACATATATTGTGCTATCACACTATAACACTATGCCACTATTACACATGGCCTATTATACCATAACACTATTGCATATATCACACTATTACCCTATTGCACATATATCACACTATTACCCTTATTAGCCTATTACACTGTGATACTTATTACACTATTAGACTTGTGTGTACTCGTATCTTATTACCGTATAACACTATTACATTTATTACACATATTACACTATAACACTATTAGACATATTACCCTATTACAGAAATTACATTTATTACACTATTGCCCTATTCACATATATTACACTATTACCCTTATTAGCCCATTACAATATGCCACTAGTATGCATATTACCCTATTACACTATTACACATATACTGTGCTATCACATTATAACACTATGCCACTATTACACGTATTAGACTATTAAGCTATTACACTATGACACTATTGTATGTATTACACTAATACCCTATTACATTATTACACATAGTCTCCTATTACACTATTGCACACATTGCCATATTACACTACTACACTTATTATCATATTACACCATGACACAGGCTACACTTGGTACGTTCCCGTCCCATATACACTTATTGTGAAGCACAGACACAGTGTGATGCTCAAACAGACATTACCTGTGTGGCTTATATTTGCAAACTATGCACAGCAAAATTAACACTGGAACAGCATTCACGTTCGGTTTAATAACTCCCGACCAGTTTCATCAATTGAAAAACTTGAAGTGGTTTATGATAGCAGACCCATGTAGGTCCATTTCCTGAAAATGGTAGATCTGATGATAAAGGGATCCTTGAGTAAAAGAGTGAAACGTGCCAAAATGTCACAATTATGTTGCCTCATCACTATCCATATGTTGTAACTCAATAACTGTATAACGTACAGACATGTACTTGGTACCAAAATGTCTGTAATGGCCAACTTTATATTCACTACCAATACACTTATGGGGCCTAAAACCGTTGCATTTCGAGTTATAAAGGAAAAAACCCCATTTTTGGACGGACATCTTGGATTTTGGGGGCCGCCATCTTGGAATTTTGCATGGCATGCAGTGCTTTTGTAAATAGTGGGGTTTGAAGAGCGTGTGGACCAATTTTCATGCCTGTATCACCATTACATTAGCTTAAGAATCAATATTACAAATGTCTGGCTCTCCCAAGTGTGTAAAAGTACCTATATACTGTATCTCAAGAACCGTAATAGATACAGACGTGTGTGTGGTACCAAAATATTCACAATACCAGACTTTATATTCACTCTCAATACAGTTATAGTGCTTAAATCAAGGCATTTGAAGTTAAAAAGGAAAAACCACATTTCTGGACGGACATCCTGGATTTTGGGGGGCGCCATCTTGGATTTTTAAGTGTCTAGATTTCTTAAATCAAAAATTGACCTCCAAGGATGATTTGTACCAAAGGTCACGCTTGTATCATCATTTGAACGATTCTGCCTAAATATGTCTTCTAGCTGCTATACTAAGCCTAGTCCTCTCCAATGGGAGAATAGAGTAGTAGAGGGAAGTACTAGTCTATATTATGTCACACCATTGTGAATAACCACCGTGTACAGGGGCAGTCGTTTGTGTGCACATTCAATACTTTTTTTTTTATTTATATATTTTTTTTTTATCCCACGATTTTGCAACCCATTTTTTTCACCCAGTGCCAATTCCTAATGTGATCCTGGGCTCTACACACCCTCCACCAACCTGGGGAGGCAGCGGACTGGCCTCATGCTTCCTTCAATGCATGAGGAGTCCAAGCTGCCTTCTTTTCACCTGACAGGGGGGAGTTTCCCTGGTTGGACGTAGCGCGTGGAAGGAACACGTTATTCCAACCAGTTCCTGTCTCCTCCATCAGGCGCCCCGGCTGGCCAGGGGGAGGCAGTTTAGAGCCCAGGATTACAGCATGTTTTTGTGAGGGTATCTACCCAAGGGGACACGGGGAGAACATGCAAACTCCACACAGAAAGGCCCTTTCACCAACCCCGCCTCGGGTATGGGCACTGATGACGCGGAGGAGCAGACACGCCGCCAGCACCCACAGCAGCGCCCCTAGCGGGAATCGAACCCAGGACCTTCTAGCTGTGAGGCGACAGCACTAACCACTGTGCCACCGTGCCCCCCCCACATTCAATACTTTTACTTGGACATGTGTTGAGTTGACCATAGTGCAGTATCACCTCGTACAGCCTAATGAAGCCTATTACAGCCTAACACACACCCCTACAGCCTATTAGAGCCCATTTGAGTACGGCCTAGTATGCCAAAGTCTAGCCTAGTCCTCTCCAATGGGAGAATAAAGTAGTAGAGGGAAGTACTAGTCTATATTATGTCACACCATTGTGAATAACCACCGTGTACACGGGCAGTCGTTTGTGTGCACATTCAATACTTTTACTTGGACATGTGTTGACCATAGTGCCGTATCACCTTGTACAGCCTAATGAAGCCTATTACAGCCTAACACACACCCCTACAGCCTATTAGAGCCCATTTGAGTACGGCCTAGTATGCCAAAGTCTAGCCTAGTCCTCTCCAATGGGAGAATAGAGTAGTAGAGGGAAGTACTAGTCTATATTATGTCACACCATTGTGAATAACCACCGTGTACACAGGCAGTCGTTTGTGTGCACATTCAATACTTTTACTTGGACATGTGTTGACCATAGTGCAGTATCACCTCATACAGCCTAATGAAGCCTAGTACAGTCTAACAAACCCCCTATATTCTATTAGAGCCCATTTGAGTACGGCCTAGTATGCCAAAGTCTAGCCTAGTCCTCTCCAATGGGAGAATAGAGTAGTAGAGGGAAGTACTAGTCTATATTATGTCACACCATTGTGAATAACCACCGTGTACACAGGCAGTCGTTTGTGTGCACATTCAATACTTTTACTTGGACATGTGTTGACCATAGTGCATTATTACCTCGTACAGCCTAATGAAGCCTAGTACAGCCTAACAAACCCCCCTACTAGAGCCAAACAAACAACCCCACCCTATTAGAGCCCATTTGACTCTAGTGCAGTACAGCCTAATATGCCAAAGTCTAACCTAGAACCTATGGCCTTTGTACATAGTCGGACCCACAGAGGTCCGCAAACCACAATTTTGGAACTAGCCATAGCTGTACTGTAATAAAACTTTTGGTTGTGCACACATACTATTGCATGTGTACATGTACTCCCAGTGGACACTTTGGGAACCAGACATGGCTGGATTGTACTATAGCCTTGAAATGTTTGTGGAAAAGTATTGGTCGTGCACACAAAATATGGCCTATGTACATAGTTGGACTCCCAGAGCTCCCCAAACCGCACTTTGGGAACCAGCCGTGGCTGTACTAGGCTGTCGTGTAATGTAATCTAGAAACTTTTATGTAAAACTACTGGTCATGCATACAAACTTTGGCCCGTGTACATGGTTGGACTCCCAGACGTCCCCGAACCACATTTTGGGAACCAGCCATGGCTATAGTAAGCCTGTAATATGTCCTGTAATATGACCTAGACATGATCATGTAAAAGTATGGGACATGTACACCATGTACACATGTAGAGTTTTGGTTAATAGCCTGCCACCCTGTGGAATTATGCTTGAACTGCAATATAAGGCCCTAAAATGGACACAGAGGAAAAAATAGCAGTGTGGGTCATCTGAAGGACTGATCGGTGAACATGTGGTGTCCACACGAAGAGGAGGGGGCCCAGAAAATTTAGAGACCATCCGCTGATTTTTCACGCCCCCACAGTCCGCACAGTGTGGACTGGAAATTTCTGGTGTACACCGGCCTATATCGCATTGACCCGGTGAGCACAAAAAGCGATAGGGGTAATAATAATAATAATAATAATAATAATAATAATACAGAAAACATGGTGTGTTGATCATCTGTTGTATTATGAGCCATTATAAGTTCATACATACTATGCTATGGGCTATTAGATGGCAGCAGGTTTCGACAGTGGGAGTACGGGCTCACATTTGAGACTAAAACTTTCACAGTGCGACTTGTAAAAAATCAGGTAATAGTACCGGTGTGTCCAGAGAACTTGACCATTCAGTAGTGATGAAGACGTGGCGTGCAGTGTACATTCTATGAGTTGAAGTTCTATACCGAAATCTATACTACTGTAGTACAGCGGTGTTCATTAAAAAGATCAGATCTACAAGATCGTTGGTTTGAAGATCTGTTCTCCCACAGCCCCGCCAATCCCTCTTGCAGCACACAAGAGCATCAGAGCACCAGAACAGCCGACACAGCATTAAGGAAGGAATTACTTCTTACACTTCTCCGACACATTGAATAAAAAAAGTTACATTGAATACAAAAAGTTAAGACTTAAGACTTTTAACCAAACATGGGAGGAAACAGCATGCATGCACACATGGAGAATGAACGCCTGCACGAATGACTGATTCGTAGTGATAAAACCAACCCTTAGTACCTTGCTTATAATCCTGTCTGCATAGGGTGAATGGTATTGGTAATCGCCGGCATTGCTGGTTAAATATCAGTGATGCATATATTGTGTGAACTTCTTATTAACGTGCAATGCAACGGTAAAGAGGCAAGTATTGTCACTGCACCTATCCCTCCAGAGCCTTATAGTATAGTCAGATTATGCAAACTCCGTTCACTTCATGGAACCCAATGGCTTCTGTCTAGATAGACTTCTATTTTGGAGGACAACAAATTGCAATTGGGACAACAGATGTTAGAGTTTATGGGCTCACGTGAGTACATGAGCCACGTGACCATGCTGCTTTCTGCCCCCTCAATGCTTCCACCGCCAACAGCAGACTGGGGTACCTTGAAATGAAACGTTCTATCTGCAAGTAGTTTATTGGCATAAATACAGTACAGTATTCAAATATTCAATTCGTTTTTATGCTGAAATATAAATATTTAAAGTTTTTCAAAAACCTTAGGTCAGGCCTAAATGGGTTAAAAGTGGCCTCGTCTGTCAATGTATCAGTAAAAACCACCATACACTTCTCCAGGTCGGTTCTTATACATTTGAACAAATTATCCATTTTGATGTATCTTCTCGGGCATTGATGTATGTATGTATCTTCTCGACCGTTGTTCACACCGTCAGTCAGTCAGTCAGTCAGTCAGTCAGCCAGCAGTTGGTGTTGTGAAAACTGCAAGCATGCATTTAAGAACAACTTGGGCTGCAGGGCGACACTGTGCAGCTCGATGACGCAACTCAAAAACTGACTTCAACGCTGATTGGTTAATTTTTTAAACCCCCCTCCAGCCCTGTGTTGATTTTGAAGGGTTTTCTCCTACCCACTAGGGGGCAGTGTCTCTTAAGTTTAAGAAATACAGTTCTATCTTATCTTTTTTGCTCATTTGCTCATTTGCTCATTTTCTTATTTATCTCCCCCTCTGTGGGTACGCATGTATATATATACATATATATTTTTTTGTTGTTACCAGTCTGCTGATACCTTGGGATAGGCAAAATAAGCCACTGGCTTCAGCCTAAACCCTTTTGGTCATGAAAATTGTCTGATTTATGACTTATGATGTCATGAAATGCCCACTGTATGACCAAAATAAAACTGAACTGAACTGGATGAACTGCTTTGATTACCGATTAACTACAACTTAGTCACTAAAACACCAGACCATAGAACTCAATGGAGTAAGCGGGGCCAAAACGCAGTGGGCCCAACAGAGTCTGCGAGCTGAACCAGGCTACCCTGCTATGGCCTATTAGATGAGTATGGGTACTGTACTATGGGGCTATAGATGCCAGCGTGACGTCATGTGACCTATATCAGGCACTATATCAGGCACAAGCCGCCACACTCAATGGTGAGACTAGATTCCAACTGCGGCTGCTGTTATATTACCATAATAGATCTTCAGGAGAAATGATCTCCTCAGCTGACCGTCAGCCGACCATCGACTCCGGCATTGTCCAGAAACAAGCAGGCACTGAAGTCACCGGAGAAAAGCCCTTGATCTCCTGTGGATGGCCCTTGATCTCCTGTGGATGGTGTAAGAAGAGGTTCGATTTTAGAAGTGAACTTGAGTGTCACCAGCGGACTCATACAGGAGACAAACCCTTCCACTGCCAAACATGTGATAAGAGATTCACTCAGTTAGCTAATCTACAAACACACCAACGGACCCACACAGGAGACAAACCCTTCCACTGCCAAAAATGTGATAAGAGATTCACTCAGTTAGCTACTCTACGAAGACACCAACAGACCCACACAGGAGACAAACCCTTCCACTGCCAAAGATGTGATAAGAGATTCACTCAGTTAGCTACTCTACGAACACACCAACGGACCCACACAGGAGAGAGACCCTTTTCCTGCAAATGGTGTGAGAAGGTTTTCATCAGTTGCCTAATCTAAAGAGGCACCAACGATCCCACACAGGAGAGAAACCCTTTGCTTGCAGATGGTGTGAGAGGAGTTTCCGTCACATCAATAATCTTAAAAGACATCATCACCGCATCCACACAGAAGTCCAAATGGCTGCTTTAAGCAGAAACCTCACACCGGGGCTGAGTCCACCTGATTCACCATGACTGAGTCGTCCCCATCTACTTTCAGGAGAACCTCTGTCTTCTGTTGACCTTGACATTTCCCTTTCTTTTTGCCGCAAATTCTTCATGAATTTCATTTGGAATGCAACCTGGCCGTGATGCTTTACCACTTTACCTTGGTGGCGTCTACAGCTCAGTGCTGGAAGGACAGCCGGCAGCATCATAATTAGGTTCAAGGTTCAACGTTTTTTATTTGTCATGCTTTTCCACAATAACAATACAATAGACAATGACAGGACAATAGACAAAAGGACAAACAATAGATCAGCAAGTAGCAAGTTAGCACTTATAGCACCTGAGGAGTTGACCATGGAGCCTCCGCTAAGACGCTGAGTGGTGTGATTTTTTTATTTCCTAGATTCCTTTGATCGTGATGTGATGAAACTCCTCATACCCGTGTTTGCCCTAAAATATATCTTCCATATTCATTATGTAACTGAAATCGCTGTCTCCTCATGCCAAACAATTTTGAACTTTGACCTTTAGCTCACCCCCATTTTGAAGTGAAAAAAACATATGAACTGAAATCACACCCATGTGAAGTGAGGGGAGCTCTTATCATCTGTGCCAACCAGTCATGTCATGCAATAATATTACATGGAAAAGTGCTGGCACTGAGAGTGTTTTAATTACATATTAAATACAAGATTGTGCCCCTACGGGGCACAGGTCTCCACCATCCGGGCTCAGCAATTGATGATATTATTCTAATATATATAAAACACTAATGTCTTTTCTCCGGCTCAGCTATGAGATCTATGACGTCATCATTACATCACACACGGGACGGAATGACGATATTGATGATATTATTCTTTAAAAAAAAAGGGTTACAGTATCAAATCGGTATATCATATGTATAGATGAGATATCAATGTTTTTTCTAAATTTAAAATTTATATTTAATATCAGTTGTAAATAAAAAACCATTCAAATTCTATGTAAGAGTTCAAGAAAAAAAGGTCTGCACCGTCCGTGCTCAGGTTTGAATGTGTTCTAGCAATATTGTGTCAACTATTCAGAACTGAAAAAAAGGCTAAGAATTGATGATATTATTATAATTTATATAAAATATGAATGTCTTTTCTGAATCTGAAATTTCTATTTCATTTCAGTTGGAAATAAAAAATCATTCAAATTCTATGGAAGAGTTCAAAAAAATATATATCTTTGGTCACGTTTGGATAAGTGCAGAATTCAAAATAGTTTCTAAAAAAATAAAAAATAAAAATAATGAATATAGTTGACGATGCTGTTATTATTTGAACAAAAGAGAATAAAGATAATAATGCAGGTATTCATTATTATATATAAATTAAATTCAGTCATTATATAAATATGTTATTAACATCAATTTTTCTTTGGGATAAAAAAATGCTAAGAATTTTATTCTTAAAAAAAAAATAAAAGGTTACAGTATCAAATAGATATATCATATATAGAGAAGAAATAGTCTTTTCTGAATTTGAAATTTCTATTTAATATCAGTTGTAAATAAAAAATCATTGAAATTATATGTAAGAGTTCAAGAAAAAAATATTTGAGGTCAGGTTTGGAGAAGTGCAGATTTAAAAAAATAAATAAAAATAAAATAAAAATAAAAAATAATGAATATAGTTGTCGATGCTGAGTTTAACGTGAGTTACAATATTGAAGAAAAGAGATCTTTTATGTAAAATGCCATTATGCGATCTTAAAACATGAAATGATTGGGTGAAAAAAACTTATTCAAAATCTGATTCGTCATTGAGCGAATATTGCTGATCAGGTTTTTGTTGTATCTATATACCCCTACGGGGTATAGGTCTCCACCGTCCGGCTCAGCTATGAGATCTATGACGTCATCATTACATCACAAACGGGACGGAATGAGTGGGTACACCGGGACGGAATTACGGGGTGCGTTCCATAGTCCCCACCTTACGGTGGAGACAATAACATCAGTTGTTGTTGAAGTTGCAACAGACACGCAGCATGCATAAAGCTAAAGGTCTGACTCAGAGAGTTTTCTGTTTTCAATGATGAAATGCTGTTGGTTTAGTGGTGACAGAGCTGTAGCTAGTTAGCAGCAGTAGTAGTGTTTCAAATCATCTAAAATATAAGCACTTTAATTTGAAATATCTTGTTTTGCATGGCATCGTGTTTGGGGGGCATCGTGTTTGCATGGCATTGTGTTTCAGACTGGGTATTTAGGGGGTCATTGCCCCCCCATACCCATGCCTAGATCCGCCCCTGCGGAAGGGGGGAGGTGGAGAGACACACGTCCACCGACCAAAGTCTATTCTTACTGAGCAGAACCAAAGCCCCAATTTAGCCTCTGATAACATGGCCTCTGAAGTGCAACTTCACAACAACAAGGGCCTGACGATCGTACACCTTGAGAAGACGGACTATCTCTGAGATGCAGCAGCGTCGTCCATCCCAACTTCAAATAACACCAAACAATTCAAAGAGAGCCTGTGCATCACTGATGTGATATATAGCATTTCATTGTCAGTTGTTTGCACTGAAATTTATCTCGCGAGTTAAAGTCCGACACAGCGGACTTGTTTTGCAACACAGTAAACAAAAACGACATGCATAAACATTAGGGCAAGAGCAATGTCCACAGCTCCATGCAGCTAGTCCTGGGTAAACTTTACAAAATTACCTCTGCAGTCTGAGTCTTGTATGCTGGAACACCATTAGGCCATTATCTCCTTCCTGAAGGCAGCAGCCTGTCCATACAAAACATAGCTATAGCATTTGATATTCCTTGCTAACCATAGTTAAGGAGGCATGAGACCAGTCCACTGCCTCCCCAGGATGGTGGAGTATAGTGGCCAGGATCACAATAGGATTTGGCACTGAGAAAATGAGTTACAGAACCCATAGGGCCCTATTTTGATTATCTTAACAGGGGTTGACACTAAGGTCTTTGAGGCACTTGCCCATTGAGCAAGTGCAAGTCAGGCTCTACTTGCCCTCAGGTCATGGTCACTTGCCCCACAGATATATCGCAAATTTTGCATTTAAGTTTACTTTCTACTTGGGTGCTTTAAACATTTCCTTTTGCAGGCGTGACTATGTTTTGTTTAAGTCACAATCAGCTACAGTCAATATTCAACTTGTAATAGTGGTCCCATAGTGGTTACGGACTCAGGGGTCTGTGATGCCAGCAAAATGATAATTTGAAACCAAATGGACCTGGGGGAGAGATTGTAGAGACAGCTAGAAAGCAGGGAAAGACGCCAAGGCAGGGCACAATCACTCCCTCAAAACAAATATATCTTGTGTTGTGTTATAGCGCACTTGCCCGATCGGGCAACCAGGTATCAGTCTTGACTTGCCCGGCCATTTTTCTTACTTGCCCCGGACAAGCGGGCAAGCGTTAGTGTCAAGCCCTGTCTTAAGTATCAGGTCTTAAGTCTTAAGTCAAAACTTGGAGGTTTGGCAAAGCCGTTTGGCCACTCAAAATAGCCAAACTGCAATCAAAATAGGGCCCATAGTCTCTGAAGGGGTTGTCCATCAATATTTGAACAAATGCTCAGTTGTTGCAGCAACTGTGACTTTAATGCTACAGGCAAACATCCATACCAGCTGGTGGTACTACCCCCACTGAAGAACACTGATTACAGAAGTCAAAAACAAAAACAAACAAACAAACAAACAAACAAAAAACGGGCTGACTCATAGCACTTGAGCAGAAAGAAGTACACTACACACAGGCCTGGAGACTACAGAGAGAGGCAGTATGCAAATATGCATACTGGTTTCCAGATGCACATGTACCCTGTTGAAAAATCCTCTAAATCATGTGTGGAGCTAGATCCCACCATGCATGCACATGCATGCACAACAGCAGACACACAAAGCACACCAAGCAAACACTACCCACACACATAGAGAGGATCTCAGCTCCATCTACTGGTGGGGTTATGAATGACCTAGTCATGAATGAAGTACTGCAGCCCAGAGAAATAATGGTATTTTAACCCAGTGGAATATCAGTTCAAACACTAAATATCCTGTCAATAGAAAAGGGAAATGCCTACGTACTTGTGTAAGACTTATAAAGCCTAACATTTCAGTTAGTTCATTAGTTCACTGTTTTGGGGGAGGGGAGGTCAATTGGCCGCTTAACATAAGCATCCACAGACCGCACACTAACATTAACAAGTATTCATTTAACTCTGAGAGTGTACAAGTGGAACGAAATGAATCTGCATAGTTCCATTTGGTTCCACTTACTGTGCTCTCAGAGTTACAAATGGGTTGGTGGAAATGGTGTTGCAATTATGTTAAGCAGAAGCTGCATAGTCTCCAGTCAGCTTCTATTTGTGAAAATGCTCTCTGCAACATCAACTGTTTGTTGTACTGTACACGTCGTGCATTGTTTGTTAAACAACTGAAATTTTGCTTTTGACTTGTATTAGGTATTGGGAAAATGTATGTGTATTTGAAAGCAATTAAGTTTTGTTTGTTTACGGAAGCTTTCAGATAACATAAGCTTACGGGACAAAGTTGGTCCCACTTCCAAACACCAAACCTTTTTTTTCACGGATATAATACAGACCACATACTCATGTCTAGCTTGTAGCTCTCCACATCTCACTGAAGATAGATTCAATAATCAAGTTGATCGGAATTTGTATTGGTTCATGCTCTAAATCATACATACAAGAAATGTCTAATAGCTGCTATCTCTGAAGCTATCTCTGAAGCGAGATGTTGATCAGTTAAAGGGGAATTCCACCCATTTTCAAAATTTTCCTCAGAGGATACAAATGTGAACCAAATGGACCCTAGCGGGTCCATTTGGTTCCATTTGTACCCTCTCAGGAAAAAAGGGGTCTGAAGGAAAAATCATTAACATGATGAAATACATCCTGATGATGTCATCAGATGTATTTCACCATGTTCATGATTTTTTCCAGACCTCCATTTTTAGGAAATACAGAATTGGGGGAACTTTTTATCATGTCCAACAACATCTCTAAGGTATATTAAAATGTTGAAAATGGGTGGAGTTCCCCTTTAATACTAATAATATATCAATTTACTTCTGTTATTTATAGATGATGGTTGGTTAGATGACCCATAACTATCCTGTGATAAAAAATAAAATAAAACAAATCACACATGTGTGAAGAGAGGGGCACCGTTATAATCTTACAACAACGCTTACACCATAATGTCTGTGTAAGTAAAAGGTCATAATGTTTTTTTTTTGCATCAAAACAAACAAATTTCCCCCTAAAAAAATTATCCATATGTTCCCATGTTTAAAGACAAAAACTGCATAATTAATCACAATTGTTTGTGCGACAATTAGAGTGTGTAGTGTGGTTGTGCCGAGCTGTCCTCATTCATGCTGAATGAATGCTTATCAATATGGCTATAAAAAGGGCTGGTGAAAGTCTTTAAAACACTGTCCGCTCATCGCCAATATCTGAAAACGAATATTGCTGCTGAACTTTAGCTCCAATACTGTACATTTCCTGATAACACTTCTGTTATCTGATATTTGACAATTGACAAAATATGTAAATAAAAAACATAGCATTGTTTTTGACAGGCACAAGCCCTCCTAGGAGCCATTAGTATAGCTTTCCATCCTACACAAAGATTAAATTCCCATTGATATTTAAGGTCATTGTGTCTGAGCAAGCAGACATGTTACATCATGATGATCTAAGAGCACACCTCACTTCATTTGACACTTTTCTTCTCTGTGGCTACTTCAAATAATAGAATGGTTTACTATTAATATTGTTTGTTGTGGCTGAAATACACATCATATTTAACTAGCCTAAATAGCAAATAATGTAGGCTACAAATACCTTGCATATATTTTTAATAGCCTATGTAACATATGATATCAGAGGTGTATCAGACACATGATTACAGACACTGATCGATACAGATTACTTAAAGGGGAACTCAGCCCATTTTCAACATTCTAATATGTCATTAGTATACCCTAGAGGTGCTGGGTGGACATGATAACAAAAAGTTCCTCCATTCTGTGTTTCCTAGAAATGGAGGTCTAAAGAAAATCATTAACATGGTGAAATACATCTGATGACATCATCAAGATATATTTCACCATGTTAATGATTTTTCTTTCAGACTCCTTGAGAGGGTACAAGTGGAACCAAATGGACCCGCTAGGGTCCATTTGGTTCACATTTGTATCCTCTCAGGAAAATTTTGAAAATGGGTGGAATTCCCCTTTAATTTTATTAGTATCAAGTTCCAACACTGATAAATCTGATCCAATATCCCCTCCCTAACGGAAAGGTTCTACATTCTGACATCAAACCAGTCTATCCCTTTCCGACAGTGAAGAAACCAAGAGATCACTGCCGAAACAACATAATTTCGTATGCCATTTGAGCACAGGCTCTTAATGATGCCCGTAGTAGTATTTCGCAGGAGTGTTTTGTCTCTGTCAGCTTAGTTAATTCTTGTGCAAATGAAGAGAATTCCCTTCCCCATCTCTATCATAATGAAGAGAGTCGATCGCTCCTTGATAACATCACACGTACACAGTACACACACGCACTTGCAGAGAGAGAGAGGGTGAGGGGCTAATAGCTTCTCTAAGGATGAAATCCAGCCTAATTTGCAGCATGGAAATTCCCTCTGGTGACTGGTCTTACATCGAAGCCATACTAATGTAGGCCTACAGAGGAGCCATACTCTGTGTGTATGTGTGTGTGTGTGTGTGTGTGTGTGTGTGTGTGTGTGTGTGTGTGTGTGTGTGTGTGTGTGTGTGTGTGTGTGTGTGTGTGTGTGTGTGTGTGTGTGAGAGAGAGAGAGTGTAGTATTTTGTAGAATCCTCCGCATCCAACGGAAAACGTCCAAAAACACAAGCAACACAAGCACAACCAGCACTCTCCCCCAAGAAACAAACTAAATCATAAGGAAGCAAAAAGAAAGCTTAAGAAATCTTACACAATGGAAAAGATCAATTCAAAACCAGGGCAAAAATGGAAATGCTACTTAGCTCGAAATAGAGAGAATAAAAAGTAGCAGAGTACTTGAGCACTGTAACTGATCCAAAGCTAAGAAAAACATTAAGTCGGTATAATAATAATATAAAAAAAAAACTCCCATACCTATTGGGTGAAGTACAACAATCTGCATAACAGCAGTGAGATTTGTGAATTGCCGTGACAGGAGAATGATAGCAGATGGAACACGACCACCCTAAAGAACATCAAGAGAACTTGACACAGAAATTGAAGATTCTGAATTTGAAATGTACATCATTGAGAGATAGAGAGAGAGACAGAGAGAGAGATGAATTAGTGTTGCTTACACTATCTCTGATATTCATGCTGTGATCATTATGATATGCTAAAGCCTCAAATTGTGTTGTGAGCCTGAAACGCTGTTATGATCATGTACACTATACGGTGTCATGGTGCTATGGGTTTTACTATCTCACTGCTCCGCTATAGTCCAACTTGATCACTGCGCCCTTGGTGCTCCTATTGTCTCCTTGTGTATTCTTTCCATTCTATCATCTCCCTCTGTGATACTGTGATTACTTACAGCAGGGGTTTTCAACCTTTTTGATACCAGGGCCCACCATTTATTCAGAATTTGAGCCACGGACCACCATTTGAGGACAATTTAGCCCCGCAGACCCCAAAACTAAAGATTTATTTTGCTTTTGTCCACAGTATCAGGCTGGATTTGGGCAACAAAACAGGCAAAACATACAGACCAAAATGACCATTCATCTTCTAGTTGTGTAGACTTATGGGCTAATTAAGAGTTAAAATATTTTTAACTCTTGAGAGTGTAAAAATGAAACCAAATGGACCCGCAAGGGTCCATTTGGTTTCATTTTTACGTTCTCAAGAGTTACATCTGGTTAAGCAACTTAGCTGGGGACCACCTGGAACCCTCCCAAGGACCACTGGTGGTCCCCGGACCACCGGTTGAAAACCCCTGACTCTGTGCGTGGCTTTACGTTTTATGTCTCTTGGATTTTCATGATTCTCCATCTAAGATGACGATAGGACAGGCTTTGAGAAAGGACACATCAGAATGGATTCTTGAACCTTGTGATAAGCTGTGACCAGTTCTTGGTGCGTGCTTGGAAATGTTAAATAGAAGGAACAAAGTGGCTACTGTAGCTGTCTGGTCGAAAACCAATCATACTTAGCAAAGTCATGTGTTCATTGGTTCATTATAAGTCAATCATCCCCAACAAGGATTATTGTGTTTACAGTCTAAGGTATTTGCAGATTCCAGAGAATCCTGGAAAATATTTATTTTGTAACAAATATATTGTTAGAATTACAATTGTCTTTTTGTCTATAGGTGCTTTCCATTTGACCTCTTGGAGAAATTAACGTAAACACCTGCCTGTACCACTACCAGCATCAAAAATAGCGAAAAACATTTGCATGACTCAAAATATTGCACTCTTTTATATTGCCATGTTATCCAAAATACACCAGAGCAGAAACCATTACAATCTGAAGATTGATTTAATTGGGGGGAAAATACTCCAATTCACAAGTTCAAGCACAAAAACTGTCAAAAGGGACAATGGAACTGAAATGTGGTGTTTATCGAGCGTTTTAAACATGATAATTATTATGTAGTGAATGCCAGAATTCTGCAAAGATCTACTCATCTGATTTCCCTGAGTTCTTTGTCAAGGTAGGATAATGGATCAGATATTAGTTTCAAAGCGTTTCTGTATTCACCCCCAGTTTTGGGAAAGGCTAATTTGTCAGCTCTCCACACGGTAAACTTTACTGTGTTGCCATCATAAATGCATTTGTTCTCTATGCTGTTGAAACACAGATGGATGTGACAGTTGCACAACAGAAAACAATACAGAAGCCTGTAACAATGGAGCCAATCGGATGTTAGTAAATGTCAGATCTGTATTGTAGACACATGGTCGATGGAAGCAGACATTTGATTCATTCGCTTTTCTAGGCCCATACAGGTTTAAGTCAATATTCTCATTGAGTTTCTGGGCAATTGGTATTGATAATTTGACAAGGAGTTCTCACAAGGCACTTTTACCATTCTACACGTTTACGGTTTGTTGTCTCTCTCTGAAGTATTCCAGGTTGTCCTGACAAGTTCATGAGTGGGTCATCTGTGCACATTTTCATTCATGAGTGTGTGCTCAATACTAATAGTCTGCCAAAAAACACCAACAGGGGTCATCTACCTTGATCTGAAGATTCGGATTTGAAATAGGTTTTATGCAAGAGAAGACAGTGAACTGCAGCAATACCACCACAATTAACCTAAAGCTTTCTAAAAGGTTTTTAGCGATTGCAGTGCAAATGCAAATAACAATTTTATACATGCCAGGGGACTGCTTGCCAATAGGTGATGAAACAGCATGATAATTAAGATTATGAAAAATATAAAACACCTTTATGTTAGAAGCATGAATTTTTACAATGAATTCACTGCATGAACTCTTGCGTCACATTTCTGAGTGTGACATAAAATGTGAGAATTATGCAAAAATAGATTCATTCATGCGTTTGTCAAAAACAATATATGCTTCACATTGCAAGTTTGCAACATGAAAAAAATGCAATTGGAAGCACAAGTATAGTATATGTAATTGGATTGGGGGTGCATCATGGCCATGGCGACAGTCCATGGCCAGAGAGTACATCTATATGGGACAATGTAAAAAAAAATAAGACTGCAAGGCCACAAAGGTGTTTTTTGCAAAGTTAAATACACCTAAGGCCACCATTTGAAGAATTTGGGGGAGAGGTTCTTCCTTGGCCTCCTGGGTGCATAGTAGTTTTATTTTTCTGTACAGCACTTTGCAAACCTTGAGTTGTATTGGATCGCACCTACTGTACCAAACCAACGCCCCTGGAGCCAGTTGCACCACCCCACACATAGCCAACTTATAGGTTATTATAGTGGCAACCATTCCACGCCAGCCACGAGATATCTTGTGGAATGCAATTAATCATTGTTAAACTTATAGGAGAATTCCACCCCAGAAGTCTTTCTTACCTTTATTTTCAGTTGATTCATATAAAGTGTGAGTGTCAACACACTATCGACATGGAAGAGAGAGAATATATGGCAAAAGGTTACATTTTTGAGCGATGGAAATAGGTGAATTTTGAACAACATCCCATAGCACCATTCTAAGCGTATGGTGGGGTAGAGGAAAACAGCCAATGGGCCAAGGACTTTTTGGACTGGAGCACTTCTTCGGAAATAAATCAACTGCAAATAAAGGTAAGAAAGCTGCTTGGGCTGGAATTCTCCGAGGCACTTGCCCATCGGGAAAGTGCAAGTCCGGTTCTACTTGCCCTCAGGTCATGGTCACTTGCCCCCCAAAATATATTGTAGATTTTGCATTTAAATTGACTTTCTACTTGGGCGCTTTAAACATTTCCTTTCACAGTCAGCTACAGTAAATATTCAACTTGTAAATCAGTGGTTCCCACAGTGCACAGCAAAATGATTGTTACTTACTTGGACCTGGGAAAATGATAGAATGGACCTGGGAGAGAGAGGAGAGACAGCTAGAAAGCAGGGGAAGACACAGAGGCAGAGTGCAATGACCACCACCTTAGACAAATATATCTCATGTTGTGTTATACCACACTAAGTCGCACACTTGCCCGATCGGGCAACTAGGTAGCAGTCTTCACTTGCCCGACCATTTTTTTTTACTTGCCCCGGGAAAGCGGGCAAGTGTTAGTGTCAAGCCCTGGGTAAGTTTGAACACAGTGTGAGATGTTGCAACTGGCTCCTGCAGATATACTTAACAGACGGACACACTGACGATGCACAGGGCGAACACAAACGGCTTTCGGCAGTCCAGCCTGGCGGAGACAATAAATCTCTTATGTTAATACTGCAATGAGATACCAATTAGCAAAGGTCAGCAACCCTGTGTGTAGATAGACAGCGGAATTTCTATGAAGTGATTAGATGTTATGTCTATGTGGTAACTTGCTTTGTCCATTAATAAAACAATAGAGCGCTGATGCATGAATACATAAACAATACCTGGCTGGTGCTATATACTGTATAGTATTTGTTTGTAATTGCACAGTGTAATGTAGACTACCTGTAAATAGTTACTGCACCATGCTTACAAATTCATCTGTTACAAATTCATCTGTGTTTTCCTAATCAAAACAATTTGTTAAAAGATCTTGAAGACAAATGGGAAATAACCCTAAGGGAATGCATTCAATAAAAGGCAGGGTAAAGGGTACATCAGAGTAGGTTTCATCCTCCAAGGAATATTATGTGCACACCTCGGCACATCTCTATCAATTCCACAACGCTCCAACGAATCATTTTCAAAATGTCTCATATGGGTCTAATTAAAGTATTGCACAGGATCAACTCGCAGCGATGCAATCTTTAGAACTCTGTAGCTAGCGGCACTAGAGGTTTTTTGGTTTCCTTTCAAGAGCATTAGCTATTTGGTTAAGAGTAAAGACATGCAGGGGCGGATCTAGGCATATGCATGGGGGGGCAATGCCCCCCTAAATACCCAGTTTGCCCGCCCAAACACAATGCCATGCAAAACAACCCAAGATATTTCAAATTAAAGTGCTACTTTAACTTGAAATACTAACTAACTACAGCTGTGTCACCACTAAACCAACAGCATTTCATCATTGAAAACAGAAAACTCTCTGGGACAGACCTTTAGCTTTATGCATGCTGCGTGTCTGTTGCAACTTCAACAACAACTGATGTTATTATTGATGCTTTACTTGACTAATATAAGTCCTGTAACTGAAAATGGTATGGGTGTGACTTCATCGCCCGTGGCACGAAGCGACACGGGCGATGAAGCCGCACCCGTACCATTTTCTCTTGCCCCTCCAACATGTTCTCTTGCCCCGCCAAATGGGACATGTTACATCCGCCCCTGAAGACATGTGAGATTTTTAATTACACAGCCATAACTTATTTGCCCTGGCCTGATCCTGCTGGGTCACAAGTCCCTTCTGACCTTGTTTTCTCAGTATGCACTCTCACCTGGTCCACAGGGCCTGGCTCTGACGCAGGTGGCTGGAGTGTTGCCATGGTGATGAATGGGTCACCAAGTTCCCAGCTGGCCCTCCAGTCTTTAGCACTGTCACTGCTTGAATTAACAACTATCACCTCTGTCACTTACTCTTCTAATTACAAAAGGGGGCAAATATATTAATGTCATTCAACTCGGGCTATAAAGTATCCTGGCATCGTCCTCTGTCTGAACACCGGCAAGTAGCATCTGTGTATTCAGATGTCACATATCTCATAACAAAAAAAACAAGAATATCTAACCATATGTGATCTCAGAGGGGAAAAAAGAGAAACGCATTCCAAATTATGGTGAATTCAATCAAGTACACTGCTTGTAGACTCAGCTGTTCGATATGGATAATGGTGTTGTTTTGGGGATGATGACATCTTACTTTTGTTGGCATAATGCCTCATATATTACACAGTTAATCAATCAAACTGTGTTCAAACAGCATTTTAACTTAACAACTGTGGTGCCAGATACAGCGAGGGCCAGAGTATAGATTGTTATCTCCACAAGACCAAAGGCACAGCAGAGACTATGTTTTGCAGCCTGTCGGTCCGTCTGTGTGTGGCTGTGCCCCTGTCCGTTTGTAGACAGCTAATCTCTGGAACCGATCGACTGAAACTGTGCACACATACTGCTCTGGCAGCAGGAGGCCAATCTTTGCAAAACATTTTCTTGAGGGGCCGCTTGCCCCCTCAAAGTGTCCAGCTTTGATGTTTTTTGTAAACACAAACATTTAATGCCTTTGACAATGAACGGCCAGTTTTGAGTGTTTGTGCAAAAATTGAAGGCCTTTGACAAGTAAATCAGCACTCAGCAGAGTGCAAACTTGCGTGTTGCGCACATTAGTTGTGGGTGAGCGGAGAGAAACGAGAGCAAGTACCCTGACACCTCCAGAAGATAATACTCCCAACAATACTAAAAGACCTCTTAATTACGTCACCATTACGTTATCACCTAAACCAGCCAATCAGAGTACTTTAAGGGACGGTTAATGGTCGACGTTCGATAACCACAAACCGATCACTTAACTTGTGCCCACTCCAGCCATGCAAGTAATAAGACGTTCTGTTGGAGAATGGTTGGCCAAAAGCAGTAAATACTCCATCATTTCCACTAAAACCGCTCATGGAAGGAACTGCCGTCCGGTAATGGTTGCCATGGTAACATTTAAATGCAGGACTCTTTGTTTTTCTGCTCTCGGTTCCCTCCTGGCTGGTCCTCATCCGGCGAGAGGCCGAGAGCGAGACTCCGAAAAGACATGGGAGCAAACAGGCTCTGCTTAATTATTATTCCTTAAGTACGGTGATCGGTTTGTGGCCATCGACTGTCTCTCGGTGGACTCCAATTGGCTGTTTAGAATCTAAACAGCCAATCATCTAAACTTTAGATGATAATGTAATGATGACATATTTATAACTATTGTCATGAGTATTATCTCCTGGAGGTGCCGGGGTACTCTCTTCAAGTTGGCAATGGCCTACTTGTATATGTATCTATGACATATACCCGTACAGTCTATATTTGGGCATATTTTTTTCAGCATATAATAAGCCAACCTGACAGTTGAATAGAACACGTTGGTATACCTCAAATGCCCACCCCTACACTCCCTTGCTTGCTTAAAGGGGAACTCCACCCATTTTCAACATTCTAATATGTCATTAGTATACCTTAGAGGTGCTGGGTGGACATGATAAAAAAAAGTTCCCCCATTCTGTGTTTCCTAGAAATGGAGGTCTGAAGAAAACCACTAACATGGTGAAACATCTTGATGACATCAGCAAGATGTATTTTCACCATGTTAATGGATTTCTTTAGACGCTTCTTTTTTCTGAGAGCAGAACCAAATGAACCTGTTAGGGTTCTTTTGAGTGCATTTGTACACACTCAGAAAAAATGTTGAAAATGGGTGGAATTCCCCTTTAATACTAGAGCAAGGTTGTTATCCACTCATCACTCCTACTATCTCCACATAGGCTACTGTATAAATACATCCTTGTGATCGTGCACCATGCAGACACTTTTTTTTACTCGCGCAAGGAATGACCCCAGCACAATAGTCCCTTTCCATTGATATCGGCAATGAATTTCACCTCATGAACACACAATCTGCTGTCTAACAAAAATTTCACATCCGACACGCACTGTAATCTGTTCCTACGGTAAATGCTTAAATGTACCTGATTTTTTTCCACGGAATCAATAAAGCTCTTTATTGATTTTTTATTGATCTATTGTCATTGTTTTAGAGAGCTGTAGATCATTTCGCTGGCTGTTCCAAATGCTAGTAGCGCTGTAATAGCTAAAAGTGACTTCTACTGTACACAGTTACGATAATAAAGATCTAAATGTCCTGCTGTGCACAAACCTCGAAAGCACTGCAGACTAAATACAGTAAGCATTTCCATTCAGTCATTTAAAAGAACAGTATCTTTAAATGTAAAAGCTATGAGTACAGCAACACCATGTCAGCTGACTCAGTCACTTTACGGTTTATGCTGCCCTTGAGGGAGGGACATCAGCATGGAAACAATCTGATAATAAATATTACAGAACGTCATCTCTCCTTGCTTTAGGTACAATGGGAGGAAAAATGGGAGGTAGAAGTCAGTGGTTTGGACACTTCATGCATTGAAGGAAGCATGAGGTCAGTCTGATGCTCTCACTGAATTGGCAGAGGGACTGTAGAGTCCATATAATTGACATGGATGAATGTATATAAAAAAGGAATGTCATCTCGTTATGACTTGGCATCGCAACAGCGGTGGCTTCACAGTTTTTAATGGAGTAGAATACAAATTGACCACAGAATTGATCATCTAAATGTCAGTACATAACCTGGGGATTTGTTCTTCCAATCTGCTCTAACCTAAAAACCTACAGTACCTCGCTAAAACATCTCACTGCGTGTAGTCTTAAACCGTCCATCGGGTAGGGGGGGAGCAGATTGTAGCTCAAAGGCCATCAGACCCTGAGTGTAGACTTGGGAGCTCCAGCGTTGACAGCTGAGCTAGCCTGACCCATGTGGTTAGACATTTGGTGCAGGTTGACAGTAACTGGGACCTATGCCATTAGGATACCTGCGCGGGGATGCCTTCTGTCTCACTTCTAACCCCCTGACACATCCGCGGGATGGCTCCAACTTGCTCGCCCCATCTGTGGCGATATAGACATGCACACATGCACATGCTAACAAACACTGATCCACCTTTGTAACCAGAGACAAACAGCCAGAGACTATGAGCTACATTTTCGTTACCGCTAAACCCCTTATCCCTTAACTTTTTACCTTTTCTAAACCATTAAAAAAACATTTTCAGTAGTTCAAATAGTCAGTCTACATGCCTACAACGTGTTAATAGATTGACATGTTGAAATATTCCAAAACGTTTTTCAAAATAGTAAAAACGCAATAAGGGATTTGGGATAAGGGGTTTAGCATCTAACAAAAATGGAGCCCTATATTTGCAAATATATTCTGAAAAATATAGATTAAAGAGAGGATAAATTAAAGCCCTAATTTTCTGATAGTATAACAACAAGCTCTATATTTCACCACATCTAAATACATCTTGGACAAAATTGTCATCCTGAGCCAACAATGCATTTCTGTGCAATGAAGAGCACTATAGATTAGAATATCAAGCTATTTAATACTTTCGCACTTTTCTAGTTCAACATGACTATAAATTATTGCTACACCATTTTATGAAAGTGTCGCTATTCTAGGCTGACTAGCAGGGCGGAGTACTGGATCATAGAGGACTTTAGTCTTCTAGTCTACTAAGTATATAGGGTTTAAGTAGTTAAACAACTGTGCAATGAATCTTGCCCTGTGGGATGGCAATACATGCAAATGACAAACGTAAGACATTAGTTTTCTTTACCAAAAGACGGACAAAGGCAAAACACAAACACAAAATAATACTACCTCTGCCAAGTATTTAGAATGCAGCGCGCCTCCTGACCTGCATAGGTCAGCTACAGCCAGATGCTCATGAATACAGTCGTAATTCAGAGACATAGGAAGTTATTTGCAGTGAAAGTTTTGGAAAGCCAAGGTCACTTCCAGTTTATCTGTTTCTTCCTTGTGCAGCTGTCCAACCCTGACTATCTAGCGGAACCTTTGCCCCAAACAACTGTGACAGCTGAGCTAATACACTTCTCTGGCAGGTCTTTATGTAAGTCATGCCCTTTTTTTACCATCATATATTAGGTGACCTGTAGTGGTGGGGGTAGGGGCAACGGTGTAATTCAAATACGATTTTTATTTGACAGGTAAGATAAAAAATTCTTTATCAAGTTATAGAACTTAACTAAAAATATATTTTTATCAGATCCGAGCAGCATGTGATATCCCTCTTCTGTTGGTTGGTATCCAGTTTTTACAATAACATTCATTCAGTCATTTTCAATAAGAATTATACACCATATAACAACAATTTGCATCATTTTCCTGTATATTCGATATTCCAAACCATTTTTTAAAACAATATTGAAATCTAATTCCTGAGGAACGTTAACAGCTCTAATAGCTAGTCCATTTTCCAATGTTTGAAATTTGGGGATATGTGATTACTATTTTGCTAAATGAGTAACATAATTAAGGCAATATAGGCAACTTAAGTGTGTACAAAGTCTGTTTGAATCCAACTCCACTTTCCACTCTATTGGCCCATTATGAAACTACTGTGCTGTGATTGGCTAAAATAGTACAAATAGTACACACACACGCACACACATACACACACACACACAGACTTGTCATGAGCCCGACAAAAGGAATTTGTTGACAACAACAAAAGTTCTGGACCGTCTGCAGGGCAAAGCAAGTGTCTGTCTGCAGGGAAACAGCTGCAGTATCAAGGTACAAGCAACATAGAGGGGAAATGCAAATATACTGTATGTAGAGAGAGAGAGAGAGAGAGAGAGAGAAAGAGAGAGATTTTGGGCCATCCCTGGGCTAACCCAGGGATAAGCAAATGTGTTAGTTTCCTCAAGTGCATGGAAAACATGTTTTGTGCATGAATTGTCAAGAGGATACTGTATATCCTCTGCAATCCTCTATATCATACTGTATATAGCCAAATACTGACAAAAATGGCAGACATGGCAGTTTTTTTTCCTAGGGATGATAGTTAATTACATACAAGGCTTACATTTAAAGTCCATTGTCATGCCTGAACGTTGGCATATCCCAGTGCAACATTCATTTTATCCTTCCGTTGTCACTCTTTCTTGATTCACTTCTTTGTCTCCCTGCATTTTAAGGGTTACGCAGCATAATCATTTTGACCCTGTATAATTTCCTCAGTAATCAGGCTGTTCTCTCTCTTGGTGGCAAAGCTTTAATCAAGCGACTCGCAGCCTGCGCCGGCCAGAAAATGCGACAGAAACACAAAAAGGCATGCAATTACTCCCGGAGGACCTGTCCCTCCTTCCCTTCTCGACACTACAGCTGCAGGAACGAGGGCACCATTCCAATCACGTCATCCTCCTTTCTTTTCCGTTTCCCTTCTTCTCTGCCGCGCCAGACTAATGAGAGCAGCCCAGTCCTGCCATAATGACAGCGAAAGCCAAAGGAAGGGTTACACAAGTTCCCCCGTAATGTACAATGTACATAGACACCCAGGGGATGAGCCGGCTGCATGTCTCTCCTCCCGCGGAAGCATCACCTGATGATTATGATGAATAATGAGGCTTTACACTGTTATAATTGCATCTGTCGTTTGTAAAAAGGTCAAAATCTAAGTTTTATGGACCAAATATAACACATCACACTCTTTCTTTTATTTGACACTTAATTAAATGTCAGCTGGAAAAGAACAAAAGTCGCCATTTTATATGTGTGATATCCCACCGTAGATGATAACTATGTCATTGCTTTTTCTCCCTCCTATGAAATAGTGCTTGTGGTGTGTGTGTGTGTGTGTGTGTGTGTGTGTGTGTGTGTGTGTGTGTGTGTGTGTGTGTGTGTGTGTGTGTGTGTGTGTGTGTGTGTGTGTGTGTGTGTGAGTGTGCGTGCGCGGTGTACGTGTGCGAGAACATACACAAAGGCAATTCAAAACACATCCCTTAAGGAATGAATAGGCATTTACTAGCATAAATACAAAATACGTAATTAGATAGATTAGACAGACAGATTGGACGGACAGACGTACAGGCTGGCGGACAGGCGGTAGATAGATATAAAAAATTCCTTGGTGTAATTATGAGGCATGTGGTACTTTAACCCTGGCTCCAAGGGGAGAAACAAATCTGTCTTGTCCAACAGTGGTGTTTCTTTGCACACAGTCACACACATCAGCAATAAAGCGCCAAAAGAACTGGCATCACTCACACATCCTCAGCTGGGTCATGGATGGATCTCCATGGAGAATACTGTGGGGTCATCTATGAATCATGTCATATAACAATTGTGGTAAAAAAAATAAATAAACAAACTGTTGGAAACTAAATGCGGCCTCAAAATGATTTGTTTTAGCTTAGTTTGGGAATGGTCCCATGCATATCCCCTGTGAAAGCTAGTCAAAGGATGCATTTGTCTTTACAACACTGAAGGCAATATGCTCAATATCGCAGTGACTCAATGGAAGCCTGCAAGGGATCTGGTAATTGGTGTACTTTAGTTCTAGTTAGAGCTCTAGTAGCTGCAAACTGAATGAGATGGAGCTGTCTTGATAAAATAGGGAGGGGGGTGAGTCCTGAGGGAGTTGGGCCATCATTATTGCATTATTTTTAATGATAATAATTTCACTTTGTGGTTGACATGATGCGATTTTAATTATCTGAATGTGTTTATTACAGTATCTGAATCTATAATTACAACAACAATCTTTTCTTGCTTGGCATTCAGCCTTCAAAGATAGTCATCAAGGTGAGTACTATCTTTCTTGGCACCAAAGACAAAATGTATTTCTCTCTTTTTTTTTTGCATGTTTAGTTGAAGGGAACATCCAGGGATTGATTTGTTTACTGCACTGACACAAAAAAAATCTATGCAGCCAATATAAATTGTCAAGGATGTACATTTGTAAATGTCAGTCTCATTCACACAATTAAGAAGATACATGGTTTTAAATGATGTAGCCTGTGTTGCGTTTTTATGATAAATATCCAACCCAGTCATCCAGTCAGTTAAACGGTATTATTCTTTAAGGTCTCTCCAGTGTTGAAAGCAGTGTAAAAATCCAGTAGTATTAACATGGATGTTTTGCAGTAAGTAAATACTTCACTGTCATTTATAACCTACTATTCAACAGGTAACACTACTTCTCAGTCCATGCCAAAGATAACTAGTCAGGTGTTACTTTAAATATTATATTTAGTTTTATTTGGTCCTAGTTTAGCCAAAAGTCTTATTTTGCATAAGGCCCACATTTCTGCATCTGATACTTCACCCGTACTACAGACAAGTGTGAATCGTTCTTTATCTGCTGTATAGCATCTAGACCAGATCAACAGCCTGCAAAGCAACTTCACACCAACCCAGTCTACCATTATAAGCACACACTTGTGCTTGTGAAAACAGTAATATATATTTTTTCTGGAAAAGGTAAATGTAATACACCGGTATTACTTAAAATGTGAAATACTAATATTATCTAAAGTAATGGTATATTACTGAAAGTAATATCTGACTTTGGTTACTTGACAACGCTGCACTCAATATTAACCAGAATTCAAAGCTTGTGTGTGTTTAACACCATTCAGAATTTCAAAATGAATGTTTATCTATTTATCTCCTACATATCTGACGTTTGGTTCCTACGTACAGCTTCTGTACAAACTTCACCCCACTAAAGATGGAAACATCATGATGTATCTGTCTCAGTGGTCAGTGCTCAGAGAGAGAGAGAGAAAGAGACAGAGAGAGAGAAGCGAACAATCACATATTCAATTGTGTTTGTTGAAGATGTGACATTTAGCAAGTTTTATAGTATCTTCTCAAGTGCTGCTTGTATATTTTTATTAGGCTAAATTAGGCTGTAGCCACTTGCCCAAATGTGATGACCTCATCACATTTGTGATGATGGCAGCCGACTATGGCCGTTGTTAGCCCAAGGACGATTTTTGTGCAAAACTAATGCTAGCAAAGGATTCAGAATCATGAAAATGCCCAAGTTATACTTAACGACTTAACGCACAATGAAAAATGTAAAATGTGTCTTTACAGAGCATGAAATGGTACTACAACTTCCCATTAATTTAACATGACCGACTAATTATTTAATTATTATTATTAGGATAACCTTAAGGATCATAAAGAAACAAACTTGAACCATTTATTTTGGGTCACAACACTACTGTAAATAGCAATGACTACAAAACATATCTCTTACTGCACCTACGTATAATGTATAGGCAGGATAGATTAGCTCTAGCAAGGGTCCGGGTAAAGCCTTCATATATTTAGTATCTCCCAACTATAGCTCCACTACCCAGACAGACATGCATCACAGACTTAGTAGTGAAAGCCACCACTGGTGCCAAATAGAAACCAATCCTCAAAACAAATTATCATCAGCTGTTATAAATTAAATACCCCCAAATGAGCCAAATCATTGGTTTATCCAGGAAAAAAAACATCTGCCTTAGTTTGAATTCAACATAAACTTTCATATGCAATGATTTAAACATCTCAACATCAGGGATCGGTGCAAGACTGCACGTAGTAATTAGTAATATTATTACTTTTCTCAGTAATGAGTAATATACAAGATTACGTCCTACGGAAGAGAAATGATATACACAATGATATATGTAACGCCTGGGATTCGAACCCGGATCTCCCACGTGAAGGTCCAACATCTTAACCACTACTAGACCAAGAGGACATTCCCTTGGTCCAGGGGCAGATACTAGACTTTGGAGGCCATCACGACAGAGGCTGTAGCCACCTGCTACATATATACAGTTACTTCTAAGGGAAATGAGCTAACATGACTCTGATTAAGCCTAAAAGATTTGCTCAACAGCAACCTATAATTATTACAGACCAGACATACAAAGCCATCTAGTGTCAGAGTCGCACACGTTGTATTACTATCAGTCGTCATTATAAATTGATAGTGTGTTGATTCCACACATTCAACTTGGAATAGGGTCGCCAACTTTCGACTGGCAAGTCACCGACCTGTGGTCGATTGTCACCCTTGAGGCGTCTTACTTGTATTAATATATTATGATACAATATTTGTGTGCCAGAGACATTTTACTATGTGGCCTACCTGGTCTCCTCTGCTGGCTCTCTGGGCGACCTCTGCCTCAGTCTTCTTCCCCTGTCATGAGAACTGGATTAGCATTTATACTGCCATCAAATTCTATTTCGATAATATTCCATTTGAAACTAATAGAGCTGCGCAGTGACGTCACCGCCCCTGTTCCGGAAGTCTTTTCCCAATTCATTTTTCTCATAGACTTTTCGAAAATAATTTATATCAAGACGATTACGCCGCGGACAAAGCCAACTCGAGTCGTGACGAATCATGATGACACACACAAACTTTTGAACAATAAAATAATTTCTAAGATGAAAAACGAAACAAAAAGTCTTGTATCATGCCGTTTTCTACTTCTTCCCAATTGTATATTATATATGACGATATTGTGTTTGTTGTCAAGATTTGTCACGACCTGAGTTTGCTTTGGCCGCGGCGTAATCGTCTTGATATAAATTATTTTCGAAAAGTCTATGAGAAAAATGAATGGGGAAAAGACTTCCGGAACAGGGGCGGTGACGTCACTGCGCAGCTCTATACCCCAGACAACAACCTCTGAGGCTAGGAGGTATAAAGTATGTATATATTGCCTTGTTTCATGGCTTATTTTCGTTTCAAGAGCATTTCATTTCTAAAAGCAATGTTCAGTTGCATACCCAAGACAGCATATTGTATCAGAAAAGCATACATACATACATATACATAGCTTATTACAATGAAATGTAGTGTTTGCCTTAGGGTCACAACGGGAAGACAAATAACCCCTTATTCTTGTATCTTACTGTAGTAGGCTACAGTTCATATTGTAATGTTTAGCACCTTGAGCTGAAGTCAAACCCCGGCCTCCAACTACCAAACAAGCAACAAGTCATGCCAAGAGAGCTAGGTCTCTTGTTGCTTGCCTTTTCCACTGACTTGGGGGCCTGGGTTCGACTCCAGCTAAGAGTGCTAAACGTTACAATATTTATGAACCACCATTCTGTGGCACATGGCGCCCATTCTCATACCCAGTGTTGTCAAAATATTGCTCAAACTCAAACACTTACAAATGTACCACAGGCAAGTGTGCATCGCTTCCATAGACCTAGAATGGATCAACAGCCTGCAAAGCAACTTGCCCCCAAACGCAGTTTACCATTATAAATAAACACTCAAAGGGACGTAGCCCCAGCACCACTACACAACCAAAACACGAAGCTTAGAATGTCAATACTAAGACGTTTCACCTCCTTGTGTCTGTCGAGAGAAACTACTCTAGAAACTTCATAATGGTCGACAGTCTTCTCTACCCCCCCCCCCCCCCACACACACCCACACCCACACACACACACACACACACACACACACACACACACACACACAGGGTTATCAACATGGTGGTGATCGTCGCTGTGAAACGGCACGGTCGTTATAATGTTTCAAATCCGCCAAGTGATGCGAAACAAAGAAGCACTCCAGTCGTACACGGTGGCGGTGTTGTTGTTGTGCGGATGTTTAGTACAGGCAATCTAAGAAAAAAAGGGGGGTAACCTCAAACAAATTGCAACAGAAACTCTTTCAACGTTTTTTGTTTCCTTAATATGTTAGGAATAACATATCAAAAGTCCTAAGAAATCCAAGTAGGGGAACATAGTGAAAAATGCTGAAATAGATGATGTCACAATTTCCGATTTTCGCCTAATTAAACATTTGATTTATGGAGGTTTTCTTAGCTGGTGTCTAAAGAAAAGGATTAATACTTTGCAGAATTACACAGAAAATGTGTCTGATGCAGTAAAATGACTGTACAAGAGTTTTTTCAGTTTTTGCAAAAGGAAATTCTTAATATTAATGCATTTTCTGAGCTAAAAAGGGACAAATTTTACATAGAGCAGAAAATCAGAAACATGGTTGCAATAGGGCAAAACAAGTTGCAACAGAAACCTTTTTAACTTGTTTTGATTCCTTAATATGTTAGGAATAACATATCAAAAGTCCTAAGAAATCCAAGTAGGGGAATATAGTGAAAAATGCTGAAATAGATGATGTCACAATTTCCGATTTTTGCCATTTTAAAATTAGATTTATGGAGGTTTTCTTAGCTTGTGTCTAAATAAAAGGTTTAATATTTTGCAGAATTACATAGAAACTGTGTCTGATGCATTAAAATGATTGTCCAAGAGTTTTTTCTTTTTTTTCTCTTTTTTTGCAAAAGGAAATTCTTAATAATGTATTTTGTGAGTTAAAAGGAACATATTTCACATACAGCAGAAAATTGGAAAAAAATGGTAGCAATAGGGCAAAACAAGTTGCAACAGAAACCCTTTAACTTGTTTTTGTTTCCTTGGAATAACATATCAAATTAATACATTTTGTGAGGGGGGAAAGGGATACATTTCACAGACATGAAATGAAAATGTTGCAATAAAAGATAAACCTATAAACATACATTTAATATTACAAAACATAAAACTTACAAAAGCAATGCTGTCATAATATATACACTATTCAACATCTGCATCATCACTTTGAACCAGACTTGTGTTTGCACACCCTGTGTCTTTGCAGTTTACACATGCAACAGAGTGGCCAATGCTTCTTGCAATTGCCCCTCAGGTTGCTGCAGTCGGTCTTGCAGGTGCATCTGAAGACCCATAGCAGTTCCTGAGCTGGAGGTATGTCTGTTTGGACAGAGATAAGCACCCCATCTTTCTCTTCCCATCCTCATTCTTGTAGCAAGAGCATTTATGCAGTTCCCTTTCACTGCTGTACTTGGTAGTAGACACAGAGACTGTGGCACTTTGCTGCTGTGGCTGAAGGTGGCAGACTCTCTGCCTTTACAAGAGATGCCGCCTTCTTACAAAAGCACTTGTTAAGACCCTCCTCAGACTTTCCATTGAACAGCCAAAACAAATTCTTCTCTCCTCCTGAAACAACCTGTCTTGCCACAAGAATGGAGATGGGAAGAGAATGATGGGGTGCTTATTTAACGCCCGGGATTCAAACTCGGGTCCCCCGTGTGAAAGTCCAACACTTAACCACTAGACCAAAGGGACATCCCATTGGTCCGGACCGGGGGCAGATATTAGACTTTAGAGGCAATCACAACAAAAGCTGTAGCCAACTGCTACACTTATCCTTGTCCAGACAGACATACCTCCAGTTCAGGAACTGCTATGAGACAGGTCTCCCGATGCACATGCAAGACCGACTGCAGCAGAATGAGGTGACTTGCAAGAAGCATCTCTTGTAAAGGCAGAGAGTCTGCCACCTTCAGCCACAGCAGCAAAGTACCACAGTCTCTGTGTCTACTACTAAGTACAGCAGTGAAAGGGAACTGCATAAATGCTCTTGCTACAAGAATGAGGATGGGAAGAGAAAGATGGGGTGCTTATCTCTGTCCAAACAGACATACCTCCAGCTCAGGAACTGCTATGGGTCTTCAGATGCACCTGCAAGACCGACTGCAGCAGCCTGAGGGGCAATTGCAAGAAGCATGTCATTGACTGCTCTGTTGCATGTGTAAACTGCAAAGACACAGGGTGTGCAAACACAAGTCTGGTTCAAAGTAGCCTCGACACCCAGGCTTTCATTTTCGTTCGCGTTGCGCGGAAACGGAAAGCCTGGACTAACTTGTTACACACAGTGGCCTTGAGGGGGGAGTCAACCTTCCGGGGTGGGCGTCGCTCTAAATGATGTGACGTAGAACAGCAGTGGACGGGCGTGGGAGGGGCCGGGGATGACGACACGTTGGTGAGATCAAATCAGATCAGCTCGATCTGCCGTGTGGATTCCACGGCACCCCGCCCCCCCAAGGCCAAAATCATTGCGGGTTAGGCCAGGCTAGGTTCAAAGTGATGATGATGATGATGATGTTGAATAGTTTATATATTATGACAGCATTGCTTTTGTAACTTTTTAAGTGTTGTAATGTTAAATTTATGTTTATAGTATTATCTTTTGCAACATTTTCTGATTATTTCTTGTCTGTGAAATTTGTTGCTTTTCCACTCGCGAAATACATCAATATTAGTTAATATAGTTTGGCAAATGGAAATATAGAATTTCCATTTGCCAAAATAAAAAAAAATGAAATTGAATAAATTTAAAAAACTATTGGACAATCATTTTACTGCATCAGACACAGTTTCTATGTAATTCTGCAAAGTATTAAACCTTTTCATTGGACCCAAGCTAAGAAAACCTCCATTAATCTATTTTTTTTTACATGGGCGTCAATATGTCAGCATGTTCCCTTCTTGGATTTCTTAGACTTTTAATATGTTATTCCTAACATATTAAGGAAAAAAAACAAGTCAAAAGGGATTATGTTGCAACTTGTTTTGCCCTATTGCTACCATTTTTCTGATTTTCTGCTCTATGTGAAATTTGTCCCTTTTTAGCTCACAAAATGCATTAATATTAAGAATTTCCTTTTGCAAAAAAAGAAAAAAAAAAAGAAAAAACTCTTGGACAATCATTTTACTGCATCAGACACAGTTTCTATGTAATTCTGCAAAGTATTAAACCTTTTCTTTAGACACAAGCTAAGAAAACCTTCATAAATCTACTTTAAAATAGATGGAAATCGGAAATTGTGACATCATCTATTTCAGCATATTTCACTGTGCTCCCCTACTTGGATTTCTGAGGACTTTTGATATGTTATTCCTAACATATTAAGGAATCAAAACAAGTTAAAAGGGTTTCTGTTGCAACTTGTTTTGCCCTATTGCAACATTTTTTCTGATTTTCTGCTCTATGTGAAATTTTTCCCTTTTTTAGCTCAGAAATTGCATCAATATTAAGAATTTCCGTTTGCAAAACATGAAAAAACTCTTGGACAGTCATTTTACTGCATCAGACACAGTTTCTATGTAATTCTGCAAAGTATTAAACCTTTTCTTTAGACACAAGCTAAGAAAACCAGCATAAATCTAATTTAAAAATAGGCGAAAATCGGAATTGTTACATCATCTATTTCAGCATTTTTCACTATGTTCCCCTACTTGGATTTCTTAGGACTTTTGATATGTTATTCCTAACATATTAAGGAAACAAAAAAAGTTGAAAGAGTTTCTGTTGCAATTTGTTTGAGGTTAAACCTTAGATTGCTTGCACTAGTTGGGCTTGTTTGCAACATTGTGGCGCTTCTCGTGTTACTTTATAACTGTGTGTCGCCTCTTCCTCCTCCTCCGGCAGGGATGGAGACAATGTAGCCATGTCATGTAATGTGTGTGTGTGTGTGTGTGTGTGTGTGTGTGTTTGGGGCAGTGTTGCCAACTGACAAGATCCAAAATGCACTAGTGGCACTTCCAAAATGCACTACAATGCGGCTAGATGCTCTGCCTGGAAGGGAATATATAAACATACAGATCAAAATGACCATTAAAATTGTATATTCTCTAGTTGTGTAGACTTGGGCTAACACACATGATGATTATTTTCACTCTTGAGAGCGTAAAAATGAAACCAAATGGACCCGCAACGGTCCATTTGGTTTAATTTTTACGCTCTCAAAGAGTTACATCATTTAGTCTGGGGATAGCCTGGTCTAGCCCTCAATGATTTTGGCCTTGGGGGGCGGGGGTGTCGTGGGATCCACACGGCGGAAGTGCTGCGCTCTGATTTGATCTCACTAACGTGTCGTCATCCCCGGCCCCTCCCGCGCCCGTCCACTGCTGTTCTACGTCACATCATTTAGAGCGACGCCCACCCCGGAAGGTTCACTCCCCCCTCAAGGCCACTTTCCAACGTGCGTTAGTCCAGGCTTTCCGTTTTCGCGCAAGGCGAACGAAAATGAAAGCCTGGGTGTCGAGGCTAGTCTGGGGACCACTGGTTGAAATCACTATCATAGGAGGAAAAATGGTGAAAAATGAGGGTTTTATCTCTGGCGCCTGTCAATCAATTTCCCCCCAACTCACCAGCCAAAAAGCACTAGATTTTCCGCCAGGAGTTTTTCACTAATTTTGGCGCTAGGGGGGTCTGAAAAGCGCTAAATATAGCGACAAACGCGCCAAGTTGGCAACACTGACTCAAACGCACTTTTCTACCATAGCTCGTGAAAATAGTTGTTTTGGGAGAAAAAAAGGAATATACACTGCTCAGTGCTCATACGACTACTGTGCTTTTCAAAGTGTGTACGGTACGTACTGGCCATATCCGGTCCAAAGCCCAGAGACTTTCCGTATCCGCTTTGGAACGGATCTACAGCCCGCAGAGCAAATTACTCCTGACTGAACGCTGTATTTTTTTTATTTGATAGAAGAAGCAGAAAAAAAACTTACAGGACGATCATGGGAGATGACTTGGGCGACGAATGGTGGCAACACGAGGGCAACTCAGGTATTTACCACGATGAACCCCCCTTATGCTCCGTGGAGTTGTGCGACTCGCGCGAAGTCTTCACAGTCGTGAATGCTCCGCTCGTTATTTACAGACATAGACGCAGCTGTGTTCGTGTTTAGCAGTGAGCCGTCGAGAAGAGTTGCGATATTTAGGGGGGAGAAAACAGAGCTCGCGCGCTGTTCATGCAGCCTGAAAGAGGGACAAGCTGGAGCTGGAAATGCCTTGTTTTCAACGAGGGCGGTGCAGATAAAAGCTATTTTCTACGTGTACAAGTGTGCAGTCTGTGCACCACGCCAGCTGTGTTCAAGTGTTCAATATATGTTGTACTGTACAAAATGGTCTTGTTGCTGGGCTTGTTGCCTAAGTACAATGCATTTCTGCCTATTCTCGCTCCAGAACTTGTCCCAATCTGTTGTCTCCATTCAGAAGTCTGTGTAAAAGAGCCGCCATTGGACTGAACCCATGAACTGAACGGGGGTTGGCGTAACTCTGAGTATACTCTAAGGCTGTGGTCATGGCTAAGCTAGTTAGCTGTTCAAATCAAATGTTCGCTTTACTTTTGCAGCAACAGCTGTCAACGAAATTATAACACACTGTCCGTTCACGAGCACTGCGACGCACAGTTTTACGTGTCTTTTAAAGCGTGGTATTATTTCGACTGGAGTTTAATATGTCCCATGCGTGAAGTCTTCAGCTCACACCACCCGGCTTGTTGTCATGCACACACGTGGGGGCTTTAGGGCAATGATGTTTCAGGGCTAGGGCAATGATAATAATAATCAATCACGAACAGGGTTACGTTAGATGGTACATCATTATTCGTCCCCGGTCTGCATCGCCTTTTATTTTAAACCTAACTGTCTTTTGTATGGCACATTTAGTCGGTCAATAACTTTAGTTTGTGCATCATATGATGATTATATTCTTCCAGGAACTGCTATTTTCACAGTCACTGTGTGGTGCATGCCAATAGAGGGCAGCCCTGCACTGTTAGATTATGATTTATTCATTTAGCCTGCCCTGCCCTGTGCTCAGGCAGGTTTTGCAGTTTGCAGTGCAGAAGATGATAAAGTCACGTTTCATTCCATGCATTCATGTATTATTTTACATTTATTAAAAGCATTTATTTGGATTGGCTGTACAAATGTCTTCTAGGGTCACACAGAGTAACATACAGGAGGATATTGTATCACATTCTGTAGGCTAGATCTTGTTGCTACAGACTCTGGTTGTTGAAAGATGCTCATTATATAGGACAAGTATTTAATAACTGCCTGATTGCTGAAAAAAAGACTGCATTGTGTGTGTCTGTTATGTTGTTGACGTAGCTTTAGGCCTGTTTGGCATTCTCAGGCCAGTGCTTTTCCCTGTGCACATGGTGGGATGTTTTATATTATTATTCTGTGCAGTATTCACAGCTCTGTTGGTCCCTCTGTTGAAGTTGCATCCTTTAGGCTTGGGAATCCTTGTTGGACCTGGTTTCTGGAGGGACTCCATACTAGCCATGGGGATCTGAACAGAGGAGACAGAAACATGGCAAACTATTAAGCAGTGTTTTCTGGAGACATTCCTAAATACACTGTTTAAATTGTCCCTGGCTGTTGTTGTCCCTGAAGTTCGATTAAGGAGTGATGCAACTAAAAGAGGATCCTTGAATGTGGACGCATGCTTGTGTGCTGCGCTGCGCGTGTGTGCGTGCACGTGCATGCACACACACACACACACACACACACACACACACACACACACACACACACACACACACACACACACACACACACACACACACACACACACACACACACACACACACAGCTGAAAGTAGCCATTCACATTATTTTATTCTTGTTTATAAATCACACACACACAAGGTAAGGATGAATGGCATGGATGATGTGAATGCATAATAGTTTGTGGACATGGAACATGAGAATAACTACTTGAAGCTGTAGGTTGGAATAAACTTTTTAAGAGCCCATGCCGTAGACTACTGCGTAGAGAATGGATTTTTGGGCTCATGAGAGCAAGTCTGCCTGTTACACTGATGTGTGTGTCTTGTGGCTAAATGTGCAAATGTCACACTCTTAACGCAGTCGCTCCCCTGAGGCTTTCTGTCACGCTATAATCAGACCAAAACTGTTGTCAAATGCCTCATCTGGCTTCGCCAGCCAGCCAGCCAGCCATCCAGCCGGTGATGTCAGGGTGGTAAAGGCTCCTTCACATTTGTCATCATCTATCTGTTAGGGAGGATGGCTCACTTTCTGGCAAGGATCGCTCCCTCGGGAGGCTTTTTAATGGCCCCTTATACAGCCCTATGGTCTGTTTGTTATCACGATGACACTCCGTCATGCAACAGGGGCAACCTTACAGTGCGCATAAACTGTAAGGAAACCTGATTCCACGTATTCGGTCGGAATTAGCAAATTTATTAGGTATGACTCAGGGCCTTGTGTTAAAGTTGTTCTTGCCATAGCCAATAATACTTGCAGTTGCTGGGCTGGTCTGCTGCGATGGAAAAGTTGATGGCAGATTTGTTAGTGTTGTGTGCATACTGCTGAATGAAAATAAAAGCATAACGCCCCGTTTTTCTGAGACAGAAGTGGGGGAAAAACAAGGAAATAGGCCAGAACTTAAGATATCAATTAACATATGATTTCTCCCTGGTCAGTTCCTCACAGACATGATTGCTTACAGTATACACCCAACAGTGAGCGTTTGATGTTCGCTGACTTTTCCAGTGTATCATGGGATAAGACTTCAGCCTGCACACATGTGCAGTGCATGTTTCCCCTGCGACTGCATACTGCGCACGTGCACGTACATACACACACAATTGCAGGGAGTTGTAGTGTAGTTAAGGGGAAATCCACCAACTTTCTACTAATATACTGTATCTTAGAGATGGTGGACTGACATATGATAAAAAAGTCCCCTCATTCTGTGTTTCCTAGAAATGGAGGTCTGAAAAAAAAAACATTAACATGGTGAAACACATCTTTGTGACATCACCAAGATGTACTTCACCATGCTAATGGATTTCTTTAGACTCTTTTTTTCCTGAGAGTGTACAAATGGAACCAAATGGACGCACTAGGGTTCATTTGGTTCCATTTGTACAATCTCAGAAAAAAATGTTGAAAATGGGTGGAATCCCCCTTTTAAGAAGAGAGATGGCTGGTAGTGACATCAGCCTGTGTTTCTTAAAGCCTAACTTAAATAGCTTGCAGCACCTTGTGTGGCAATGGTTAAAGGGACACTTCACACCCTTTTTGCAAATTAGTATGACATTAGAAGATTTATGAGGTTTTAGATGTTGTTAGACTGTGAGCCCAGTGTCTCTGACACTGTGGACACTACAATCCCCATAATGGCTTTGGTGCAGTGCTCATCCTTGTGGAGAGAGGGGCAGCTGTCTTACAGCATGTGGTAAATGACTTTAACTACACCAGAGACAATGAGCTCACTGCTGAAATTTAAAATATCTAAAACCACAAATTAAGAATGATGCATAACTGAGCACAGCAAACACATGTTTGCGTTAATAGTCATTGTGTTTCTCCGGTTATACTGCAAATGTGTCTTTGATGAGGATTCAAATTGGCCTCTTTTGAAAAATGGCTGAATTGTTGGCTGATTCATGTATTTTGTGAGTTGCATAAAGGTTGTAAATTCTTGCCTCGACCGTACTGTCTCAGAGGATGAAGTGCTCAAACATGACAGCTGTTATCTAATATCTCACTAGAAGAAGTACTTATAAAAGTCTTTTATACTGTGTGATCGGCAAGTTGGGACAAGATTGCATGTTGCACTATGATTGATGTCATTCTGTCCACCTACTAGAGCTGTGCAGTCCCGCCCCTTTCATGACATCGCCCACGACCCTGAAATGAGTTCCCCATTCATTTTCCTCCCATAGACTTTTCCAAAATTATTTATATAATGGTGATTATGCCGCGGACAAATAATCAAATGATTTGTAAGAAGAAAAATAAAACAATACGTGTGGTATCCTGTTGTTGTTTTTACTTCATAGTAGTTAGATATTGTATGACATTAGTGTGTCATGATTGGGCCACAACCTGAGTTGGCTTTGTCTGTGGTGTAATTGTCTTTATATAAATACTTATATAAAAAGACTATGAGGTACTAGATCAGGGGTGGGCAATTATTTTTCCCAAGGGGCCACATGAGATACATAAAATATTGCGGAGGGCCAAGACTAAAGGCTAAACTAAAGTCTGTGTAGTATTAATTTAATTTCAAGACGAAAGTAAGAGTAAGACCAAACTTTTTGATACCGGGGCCCACTATTTATTCAGTATTTGAGCCACAGAGGACCAACATTTGATGACATTTTAACCCCACAGACCCAAAACTAAAGATTTCTTTTGTTTTTGTTCAGGATAACAGGCTGGATTTGGGAAACAAAACAGGCAAACATAGATAAAAATGACCATTCTTTTACATTATCTGATTGTGTAGATTTTAGGTAATTCAGATGATGAATATTTTAACTCTTGAGAGTGTGAAAATGAAACCAAATAGACCCGCAAGGTCCATTTGGTTTCATTTTTATATTCTCAAAGAGTTACATCTGGTTAACCAACTCTCCACATTTAACTGGAACTCTCTGAAGGACCACTGGTGGTCCCCGGGCCGGTCAGAGGGCCGCATTTGGCCCCCGGGCCTCATAATGCCCAGGTATGTACTATATGAATAGGGGAATTACTTCTGGGTTGCGTTGCAACGTCATGAATGAGGTGTGACTGCCCAGCTCTATTGACACTCAGTAGTCAGTACATGTTTAATATTATAAATAGACTTCAGTTCCGATAATGAGCTTGTACTAGAGGACAAACTAGGAGTGTTGATGTGTTTACTTTCTTGAGGTCAACTAATAAGGTCAAGTGTTATTAATAAAATACCACAGTCACATCAGATTTTGTTTCATAATGAATATTCTTTCTGCACAATGTATTGATTTGTACACAGTCGATGGTATTTGGTATTGTGGCGCTTATCCAATACATGTTTTAAACAAACACATGCCAAAACTGCCAAAAAATATAATGAAAGAATGAAATAAATGAAATCAAGATAAACCACTTTTAATGAACAGGGAGGCAAAAAAATAATGAACATAACATGATAAAATGATAACAGTCAGGCACACATTTTGTTGGTGGTTAGGCTGAGGATTTCACACAAGGATTAGTTGAAACATTTCACGTACTGCACACAGGGTTGGTGTGTAAGTGAGTTAATCTAGGCAGAATTCTAGCCCATTTCTTAGGTTAAGAATGCTTTACAGATGTTGTTGTGGAACAAAAGCCAAATATATATTTTTTTTATGAATTGTTTGATATCTGTGTGTGTGTGCGTGTGCGCCTGTGCGTGAGCGCAGACATGTGCGTACGGAGGGGCACTATTCTAGTAGGGAAAATGGTGTAGGGCAGGCATGGGTGATTTTTAATCGGGGTGGGTTTGGACTTGTTAATCATAAAGGCCACTTACTGTAATATTTGAGGGGTGTGAGACTGGGGAGGTAGTAGGAGTTATAGTGATGCTACTGGTAATCTTGCCGCCACCCTTGACGTGACAGCCATTCGTCAAAATCTGAGTCCTTTGTTCTTGACGGAGAGAGTAGTATGGCGCACCGCCTGCAGGATGGGGATTGCCATTGGCCATACCACTCACTCCCTGTATGTAGGGGCTTCCTAGGTGGATGTGGATCTTGTTGTCCTCTGTGGTGAAGACACTGGGACTGCCGCCGGTGCTGCTGGACCTCTGGACGTGCCAGCTGTTTTGGCGCTCCGGACTGGTCCTGAAGACGGCCTGCCCCGCCACGTCCGAGGGCTCCGGGGAGCAGGAGGTGCTGACCGTGACGATCTGCACAGGGGGGGTGGTGTGATCGGGCGTCACGGAGCGCGATGAATCGGGACTCGTGACCTGAGACGAGTCCCGTGTCACGGGGAATATTGGTGACAGAGCTCTGTCGGGGCTGGAAGGGGAGCTCCTGGTTTTCACCGTTGACAAGTTAGAGTTTTGTATGATGGTGATTCTCTGTTTGGGAGGGGCTCCGCTTGTCGGAATGACAGCCGTGCTGGTGTAGGAAGTTGTGGAGTCTGCAGTGGGGCTGCTGATCTCTAAAGTGGCCGTGTTGAGCCCGTGGTCGGGTGTCACTTTGATTTGCAAGGGCTGCCCCGGCGTGTGCGTTAGCACCACGTCCCCTTTCTTGACAAGGTTACCATTCATCACCTCTCTGTTGGTGGTTAAGTGCATGTCTATGCCATTTGCTGATTGGCCGCTGTATCGCCTCACGTTATTTGAGTGGTTCAGGCTTTTGGAGTCTTTAACTGGAGTCGAATGCCGTCTCTTTTTGGCCACATCCTCGTTGTGGTTGGGGTCCTCCTCGTCGCTTCCGTCAAACTCTAGAGGAGGCAGGTTATTGTACTCTGGAGGCAGGCTCTCTGTTTGCTCTGTCTGTACCTCCTTGTTGGACCGGTGGAGGTCTGAAAAACGGCGTCCATTCACGCCAGGCCTCAGAGTCTTGCTGAAGCGCCTGTACCTCTCGAGCTCACCAGAGAGTTCCTCCATCTCTCTGGCCAGCTCTCTGTTCCTGGCCTCCTGGTGCAACAGTTTCTTGTGCAGGGTGGAGTGGTCCACCTGGACTCTGGAGATGGACTCCTCGGTCCCCATCAGCTTGTGCAGCTTGTCCTTCAGCGCTTCCACTTCCCTGGCCAGGAGTCTGGACTTGACCTGCTCCTGCTGGAGACGACGAAGGAGGTGGTGCTCCTGGTTGACCTCCTGTTTCTCTGCTAGCTGGTACTTGGAAAGCTCATTCTTGGCCTCCTCCAGCTCTTCCGTCAAGGCCTTGGACCTCTCCAGCTCCTCCCCAAAGCTCAGTTCCAGGGACTCAAAGTCCTCCTGTACCCTCATCAGATCCCCCTCCACCACCTCCTTCTCCTGGAGCCTTTTCCGCAGCATGTCCACCTCCTGGCTCAACTCTTTGATTTTATTATCCTCTTCTTGGCAGCCATGGGAGGAGTTATTTGACAGAGGCTCATTAATGTCCATCTCTTTCTCATCTGTTTCTCCCCTCCCCCTCCTACTTTCCAGGACCTGTGCCCTTTTCCTCAGGATGTTGACTTTGCTCTGCAGATCTCCATTTTTCTCCTCCTCTGCTTTTAGCCTGGCAAGCAGCTCACCGTTTTCCTTTGCTAAGCTCTTTATCCTCTCCTCCAGACCTGCCTTAGACCTCAACACCTGCTGTCTCTCCTCTCTCATTCTCACTGCTGTGGATACCGTTGGGGCATTTTGCTCCTTTGGTTCATCCTCCCTCCTGCTGAGTTTCTGCTCGGCCTGTTGGAGCCTCTCGGTCAGAGCCTTCCTGTCTTCCACCAGCGCTACGGTCAGCGTTCGGAGTTTGGCCAGATCTTGCTTCAGTGCCCCCTCTGTTTTTTCCAGGTGTGCCTCCACGGCCTCCAGCTCTCTCACCCTGACCTTCAGAGTGTCTATCTCGCCAGACAGTTGCTTGGTGATTCCTCTTTCTTTCTCCAAGCTGCTCTTCATCGCGCTACATTCTTGTCTGCTCTTGCCCAAAGCCTCCTCTATCCTGTCCAGTTCGCTGATTCTGCCGTTGAGCTTATCCACCTCTGCCTTCAGGCTGCGGCACTGACTGCTCTCCCTTCCCAGCCTGCGGTCCAGATCCCTGCACTGGTCTCCCACGCGAATCAGCTCCTCGTCCTTCCCCTCCATCTCCACCACCCTCCTCCTCAGTGCCTCCACCTCCGAGAGAAGGCCCAGCGGTGGTGCGGTTGCCGCTGCTGTCACCCTCTCATTGGCCTCCTCGCCGCGCCTCACCCTGTCTCTCAGCTCTTGGAGCTCCTCCCCGGCTCTCCTCAGGGCGTCCCTCGTCCCCTCCAGTTCGTCCAGCTGACGGCTGAGGGCCACCAGCCGCTGTCGGAGCTGCTGGTTCTGGGCGTCCTCGGTAGCCAGTTTTGCGGTCATGGCTTCTTGAGTCCCGTGTAAGACCTCAGAGGCCTGGCTGCGCAGCTCCGCCCGCAGTTGCAGGGCTCTCAGCTTGCCCTCCTCCTCCGCCTGGGAATGTGTGGCGGTGAGCTCCTGATTTGCGTGGCCGGTGGCGGCGGCGGTGAGCTCTTGGACGCGGCGACGCTGCTCTTCCAGCTGCTCCGTCAGACTTCGCTGCTCATTGACGACCAACAGGGCGAAGGCTTTGAGCTCAGTCAGTTCCCGCTGCAGGGCTGAGACCTCTCTTTTACTTTCCTCCTCCTTTTTCTCCTGGTATTCTCTGTCCTTTACAATCAGCAATTTGAGTCTGTGGAGATAAAGGACAAATAAATCATGTTAGAAAAAAAAGTAAAATGCTGGTTTATTGGTCTGGTTTATTGTATAATTGGCTTGATTTATAGTAGACATTAAGGGAACTTTCTTCTGTTTACAGTTCACTTGGACAAACTTTTGCGGGACAATTAACCATTCCTTTTTTCTCTTTTCCACTGCGAATGCTTCTTACATTACAAACCGCTTTAAATGCTGAGCTTTTCCTCCTCCAGGAAATAATACAGCAATTACATAATTTATTCCCTACTCTGTAGAGTAGGTGCACACGCTTTAACTTTGCTCACATAATTTACTTTCCCTGTTCATTATGTTTGTATCAATGTGTATGTAAGTTCATTTCCCTGTTGTCTAGGAAGTAGTAGGAACAAGTCATCATAGGTTTGGTGTTTTCTTGTTGCTCCCCGTTGCTCGCTCTCGGGTGTGTGTATGCTCTGTACATTGTTTTGACTGGCACGACAGATGGTCCCATGGCAGGGAACATTTGTTAATTAAGAAGTTCCTCAACCCTGGAGTACCCTCCCGACTGTCACTGCGCCCGATCACCCTCCCTCTGTGCCACTTTATATCGACCCTCTCTCTGGTGCTCAGCGGAGGCAGGAATTCCCCCTGTTCTCTGGGTAATTACAGACTGGCTACGTCTCCTTACTCTTGTCACTACTTACTTACATTTCTCCACACACATATCAGCATACACACATAGTTATTATTACATACACACTTATTGACTTCATCTTATGTCCTGGACCTAGAGTGGATGGCACATATAGCCTTTTGTTGGATTCAAACCCAGCCAGCTGTAGAATGGACAGATTAGGCTTATTCATCTAGTACAGTGTTTTTCAACCTTTTTCATACCAGAGTTTTGTGCCAACTCTGTATGAGTTTATTTATTCAGCATTTGAGCCACATTTGACCACCATTTGATGACATTTTAGCCCCACTGACCCAAAACCTGTTTTTATCTACAATTCCAGGCTGGATTTCGGAAACATACTGTAACAGGCAAACCTAGATCTCTAGTTGTGTAGACATGGGCTAATTTAGATGATGAATACTCTTGAGAGTGTCAAAATGAAACCAAATGGACCCGCAAGGGTCCTTCAACTCCATCATTTACCTGGGGACAACCTGGTAACACTGGTGGTCCCCAGAACACTGGTTGAAAACCCCTGATCTAGTATGCCAGAGGCCCTATCAGCTATCCTTTCACTTAAGAAAAAATGACTTTAAGGTATCAGTAAGGCTATGTGGTATGGAGTGATGGTAGAACAGTGTTGTATGTGCAGTGACCCTGATACATTACATGCACAGCATTGTTTCTTTCTGTTTAAATTATTTGGATGCTTACTGTACAGTATATGTTCCCTTAGCCTGCAAAAATCTTGGCATATAGCAATGAAGCTGCTGTGAATTATAAATCGTATTTACAAGTTGTATGTATTTCACTTCAGGCTACTCATATTTACGTTAAAGTTAAAAGCATAGATTAGGTATAATATATTTTAATGAGTTGTCATTCTTCACAATTGAGAGGAAGTAAATTGCTAGCCAGCTTGATGAGAATTCAGTACAAAAATGTGTGAGTTCACATTGATGAACGTTGGTTAATAATTAAATGACATTTCTGCCAAAGGCATGCATCACATTCCAATGTTGAGAGACTAAATAAAACAAGTACAGTAAAGCATTTTTTGTTCAAACCTCAAACACACCCTTAATACTAATGTAGATCAACTAAGGAAATATTCATATCTTAGATTTAAAAAAAAAAGTTTGTTAGTTTATACAGGTTAATAAAGTCGTTTAAGTCAGATATGCTTTGTTTGTGTCCGTCTTTTCAAATGCTTTCCGATAAGCTAACTGGTGTTAAAGTTGTAAAGTTAGGACTGCAGACTGACTAGTAGGCTGCACTCAGTTTCACTGTCACATTTTTCTTAATATTTATAATTCACCCAAATAGCACATATGACTAAAAGGCTTCAAGATTCATTTATTTTTATTTACTTAAACTCTCCATCCCGAGTTGTTATGTAACATAATTTAGACTCACTTGAGGATATGTAATTTAGTTTCTACTAGGTTTTGTAAGACACAAAGAAGCCGCAGATGGCTTGGCTGTTATAGTCTGACTTCTAAAGTTTTGTTGTCATATTTCCAAATGCGGTTGAAGGCTATACTTTTCTGCTCTTGTTCACCAGTCCAGTGGTTTGTTCCTACCTGTGTTGTTGGACTCAATATCCGTAGAGAATAGATTCTATTTCCTATGTTCTCCCACCTCTCTCTCACACACACACTCTCTCTCTCTCCCTGTCCCGGCGTTCCCAGCAATGTGGACATTCCATCCGGAAAACCAAACATTATGAGAAGTGCTCTGCGCACTGAGCCCCACTGGCAGCCCAAGGCGCCCATTACATCATCAGCAAGACCTTATATGGGACTGTACAGTCTCCTCAACTCTCTCACTCTCTCTCTCGCGCTCCCTCCCTCTCCCCCCTCTGTGTGTGCGTGTGTGCGTGCGCGTGTGTTCAGCCCATTCCAGATGAGGTCATGGTGCAGCCATGCCAGATAGGGCTGATGGGAAGGACAGAGGATGTGTGTGTGCGTGTGTGTGTGTGTGTGTGTGTCTGTGCACAGGGAAGCCTAACCCTCAATCAGAATTCAAACTTAAAGAGCCCAACACTTTTCAATTTGCCGGATTAGCCTGAGTAAACTTGTTAACAATGGAGCTGACTGCTACATGACTGTGGGGTCTTCTAGCATGCCGCCTCCTAATAAAAGGACTTGTATCATGTGCCTTCTGCGTGTGCGGAGCATGTGTGTGTGTGTGTGTGTGTGTGTGTGTGTGTGTGTGTGTGTGTGTGTGCACACCGCTTAAAGAGAAGGACATGTTTTGTGTTGTAGCTCCTGCGCCTGGGGCCTGATAACCTGAGTGAGAGATGACATCATCATCTCATCGCCACACAATTACATCCATATGTCTCTCTCTCGCTCACTTACTCACAGTCTGGCTCTAGCTCTCTCGCTCTTCAGCTTTGCTTCACCCTCAGCCTCCATCCCACCTCCATGTTTTTCTTTTCTTTTCATTTTTTTTAAATCCTCGCTACTCGCATCTTTTTCTTTGATTCTTCTCTTTTCCTTGTATAGTCCTGCATTCATCACAATTCTACTCCAGCCACCCCTTGCCTTGACACCACACTCTGATCTCTGCTTTTTTTTCTGATGGATTATTCTAATCAATGCAAGGTGCTCGGTGGAAAGTAAGGGAAGGATGACAGATGATACCCCCGTTGCTCCCACTACCAGTCATGCCTGTCATGATAAGAATGACAAAAATCATCATGGCGGGGGGAAAAAAATGGTCCTTCTCCCTCAACCTTTACGCCTGGCTCGATCACACACTCCTACAAAAGTGCAGCAGAAGGAATACAAATGTCACAAAGTCTGACTCCAGCATTGCATTCCCCAACTGGGAATGGTTAATACGGCTGGTCGTTTCTTGCTTTACGGGAGGAAATACACGTCTCTTTTTTCTGCGCAAAACTCTGAAGTCCACTCCCCAATTAAGGGTGAAATATTTCCCCTGTGACGTTTTCGTCATCGGGCAACTATTTGCAAAACAGCCCAAAGACCTGCTGGAAACTTCTATTTATAGACGTGTCAGCCAGCTGGCAGCCTTATCAATTAGAGCGGGTTGGGGTGGGGGGATCATCGCATAATGAGTCACGACGCATTGTTACTTTCACTACTTTTGTGTGACACTCTTGTATGAGGAAGTGTGGCGTTATTAACTAGAAATGCACTCTGTCAAGCTGCCAACTTGCGTTTTGCATGGCCATACTTGTGCACAAGCAGAGCATACAACCTACTGCTAACTCAAAAAGGTCTTTTATCTGCCCTTTTTCTAAGTCCGTCATGATGACCTCTGGATTGTCTGTCTGGTAACTGGTGTCAAGTCTTGTTATTGTTAGTGAGTGTCTCTGAAGCCCTAAACCACACCAAAGGGTCACCAGCATGCAACTCCTTGGGTCCAAGTGGTTGCAAGGAGTTACCGCTCAAACCGCCTCGACCCTTTGGTGTGGTTTGGTCTATTGGATTCCATGTGTGTGTATGTCACTAGGGACATAACAGTACACACAATCATGCACTCACACACATACCTAGCCGTTGAAACCTACCATTCTATATCAACACAAGTGTCTCCCAACAGCAATGATATGTGCAGTATGTTGTGCAAATTGATGCTATTATTTGGACACTATCCACGAGTTTTCCTGCCAAGGTACTGGGGCTTGTTGTGTTTTTTTTCCCTGTAAAGTCACTTGCAACTAGTTGTTGGTAATGCATGATGTTTTTTGGACTTGTTTCTAAACTGTACATACAGAACTTATTTGGGCTTACTTCCTATGTGTTGTTTATTCACACAAGGATCCCCATATGTCCTCACTCATCCATCTGAAAAAAAATGTTTTGCCTTCTTCCAATTAGTTGTATTTATTCTCATTGTGTTTTTAAATTACACATGTACAACCTCACAATGTGTCGCTGTGATCTTGTAGGTCAGCTATTTTCATTTGTACTTGATTTCATATACCTGGGCACTTATTTCTCTTGCAAATCTGGCAACAAATCAAGATATAACGGGAACTTATGCACACACAAGCGCAAAGACTTGAATGAATTGTAGGAAAATTGTGGATAGTCTGGTGCTATAGAAAAGACAAGGCTTCAGTAAAGTGTTATTTCTCTGAACCTATGGAATGTGAGAAAGCGAGTCCTCCACATTGCTAACAGTTTCTGTCCACAGACCCGACTCTTAAAACCAGGGTTCATGAGGTCCCGTTTCCCCCTCGAGGAGGGACTGGCTGGCCGCTTCATTGCTTATCCTCAATTACAGTACATGCATGATGATTGGATCCCTCAAAGGCATTTCCAGGAAATCCCTCAAACATGGCGGCATGTAATAAGCCATAGTTGTGCGAGACTGCAGGCCTCTTACTGCCTCTCGATTCTCAGTCAAAAAAATGTCAAAAAGGTTGACTTTCCTTCAGACCACTTCCGGTCTTGCGCCGCCGCCTTTGTTTTCATTCCTAACAACTCCACAGAATGGGAGTTGCCAACAGATTCAGCTGCTGAGCTCTGTCTTGAGATTAGTTTTTCCACCCATAATATTAATACCCTACTTCATCATACACAGATGACATCACATCACATTGTGTTGTAAGCTGGTATTTTCACTATTACTTTAATATAAAAGAATATAAATGCATATGGACTGTAAGATGACCACTCTAAATCAGTGGTTTTCAACCAGTGGTCCTTAAGAGAGTTCCAGGTGGTCCCCAGCTAAATGATAGAAATTTGGTTATCCACGTGTAACTCTTTGAGAGTGTAAAAATGAAACCAAATGGACCCTTGCGGGTCCATTTAGTTTCATGTTTACACTCTCAAGAGTTAAAATATTCATCATCTGAATTAGCCCAAGTCTACACAACTACAAAATGTAGAAGATTAAAGGGGCATTTTGATATGCATGTTTGACTGTTTGGTTAACCAAATCCAGCAGGGAATTGTGGACAAAAGCAATCTTTACTTTTTGGGGTCAGTGGCTAAAATGTCATCAAATGGTGGTCCGTGGCTAAAATTTTGAATAAATAGTGGGCCCTGGTATCAAAAAGGTTGTAAACCACTGCTCTAAATCACATAATGAGTTCCACCGGTGGCCAACTTGACCTTTGTACTGTGTCAGGGACGTGCACACATAAACATCAAAGGGGGCTTCAACTCCTGCCCTTTTACCCATCTGTAAAACAACTGCCCTTTCCAGACCATGAATACAGCATTTACTATGGTGAAAGAAGTGCGAATGCCACTCCTTTCCTTGCTGGGTTGTGCCGCAAAAACGGCAGATCTACAAGCTCTCAACGAGACCACCATTTGATGACAATTTCAACCCAAAGACCTAAAACTAAAGAATTCTTTTTGTTTTGTTCACAATTCCAGGCTGGATTTTGTAAACAAAACAGTAGACTTCTTAATTAAGTGGTGCTAATTCAGATGATGAATATTTTAACTCTTGAGAGTGTGAAAATGAAACCATTTTTACATTCTCAAGAGTTACATCTGGTTAACCAACTTTCATTTAGCCTGGGGACCACGTGTGGAACACTCTCAGGGACCACTGGTGGTCCCCGGACCACCTGTTGGAAACCCCTGGGGGAAGATATCCCAAAAGGCAAGACCTTTTTCTCAGGCCCTTATCAGCAGGTTGATGAAATTAAATGGAGCTGTGCCTGACCTCCCCTGTAACCCAGCAGAGCTAATGAATGGATCCAAGACAGTTTGAGACAGGGGCGGATCTAGGCATAGGCATGGGGAGGGGGGGCAATGCCCCCCTAAATGACCTGACTGCCCCACCAAACATGATGGCATGCAAACAACCGAAATTTCAAATGTATTTCAAATTAAACTGCTTATAATTAAAATGATTTGAAACACTACTACTGCTACTAACTACAATTTTGGCACCACTAAACCAACAGCATTTGATCGTTGAAAACGGAAAACTCTCTGAGCCAGATCTTTAGCTTTATGCATGCTCCGTTTCTGTTGCAACTTCAACAACTGATGTCATTATTGATGCTTTACTTGACTAATAAAAGTCCTGTAACCGAAAATGGTGTGAGTGCGGCTTCATCGCCCGTGGCGCAATGCGACACAGGCGATGAAGCCGCACCCACACCATTTTCTCTTGCCCCTCCAACATGTTCTCTTGTCCCGCCAAATGGGACATGTTACATCCGCCCCTGGTTTGAGATCCAAGAGGTGGTTTCTGATCTGGCCGGCGTCAGACACTCAGACAGCCACTTCCAGACTCCAATGGTAATTTATGCGTGACTCTCCCCTGCTGACACATTACTGGCTGGACCAGGCTGATGGTAGATGGTGTGTACAAGTGTGTGGGATGGACAGAGCAGCTGTGGGTATATTGCCAAGTTTACTTTGCCCTGTTCCCTTTCGGGCAGAATCAGCCCCTATAGACCAGTGGTTTTCAGCCTTTTTTCATACCAGGGCCCACTATTATTTCAGAATTTGTGCCACGGACCAACATTTGAGGATATTTTAGCCCCACAGAACCCCAAAACTACTACTACTGTGTAAGCCAGGGGAAAAATGTCTGTGCGTGTGTGTTGTGTCTGTGTATATGGGAAGCTCCATTCGCAGTTATTGCTGTTATTGTATGTGGTTGTACTGTATGTTTTGTTGTTGGTCGCATACGCACAGTGCTGTGGAAAGGAAAGGAATGTCCCATTTGGGGGACATTAGAACAAGCTAGTATCGTCATCGCATGCCTTCTTCAAGTGCTTGCTGCATCTTTGCCTGCCTGACTGCTGCATTTCTGACTTCTTTAAATAACTATATTGAAATTGATGAGTCATCGCCATAATCAGCGAGGGGTGAAAATATGAAAGAGCCGGAGTGGTTTGCGGGTGCAGCTTTTAGCTTGGGAAGTGTTGGTGATTCACAGCTCGAGTGCACAGATGGGAGAACATACATGTTTTATGCCTGTGCGGCGAACATGTGTGTATGGTTAACATTGAGAACCAGTTAGCTCAATGACAGATCAGACGATGCACGCACACACACACACAAATGCACACAAGCTTAAAGCATGCACCCCAATAGCTGAGGTTGAAACGGTCTGTTGGGCCGCATTGTGAATTGATGAGTCAATGTAATCACCCTTAGACACGCAACAGGGATCGTATCACGTGACACCGCTATTATCATTGACTAGTGCGGTTTAGTTAGTGTATTTATTTAGCACATAGTTAGGCTGGAATAGACGATACATACATCAATGAATCAAAATTACTGTGCAGGGAAAGGAAGAAGCTAGTCAGCTTCTTCTTGCTTTTACTACATGCAACGATCTGCCTGTGCCTCTTAAATTAACATCCAGGATGTTGCAGTCAAGAGTGTTTTTATTGCCTCTGTGGGTGAGTGAATGAAGAGACATGACTGGGCTATGTATTTGTCCCAGCTGAGTGGCGCGCTTGGCTCTTGAAGTCGAAGCACACTTTGAAAAAGAGTAAAAAAGCGACCGAGAACAGCCCTCAGAAGAGGAGGAAATTGTTTCTGTTAAATATTTAGGATACTACTGTCCAGATGCAATGGCAGCGTGTGATGAGCTGGTGTGTGTGTGTGTGTGGGGGGGGGTATAGATCAAAATAAAATGAATGTTAGGCAGAGTGCCACATATGTACCCTGTGGACTAATGTGTGCATCGTTTACTCACTTAGGGCTGCCACAATATGGAAGACGTCATACAGCAATCACAATTGTTTTGGTCATTATTAAAGGGTGACAAAAGATTTTTGGTGTTTTTGCGATACACTCCAAAAAGTTCTTTTTAAACAGTCAGACCTTTCATTGAGAGTCTGTGATTTTCTGAATGTGGACATTTTTGGTACTGCAGCTGCAATGGCTCATATAAAGAGCTATTGAAGGGCCATATTTATATAATACATTGGACTTTATTTTGTGCTTGTATACCCTTTGCATTCGAGTGTTAGGTGATCATATAGGTCACATTGCCTTGTAATACAAACAAACGGCTGCATTTGTTTAGATTTTCTTGTTGACGTTGGGCTCTCTTTTCACCATCTTGTCTTGCCTTGAGATGAACTAATCATAATGGTACTGGGTCCAGTAGACCAGTACCACTGGCGAGTCCTAGCTAGACCAGTCTTTAGCCTACCAATGTTTTGGCTGATATTTTGTAAGTCATGTTTTGGTAAACCTTTGAAGATGTCTAATGACAACACTTAAAATATCCAGACCATGTTGGAAGTAGTTAAAATCTGATTCCGGGCACATTTGCTGCACAATTACGGATAAAAGTAAATTCTGGATATGACAGCCAAACCAATATACCGGCTTGGCCTTATTATTTATGACTCGAGACAAAATTAGTTGGTGTATTATTATGATGAACCGGAATGCGGCGCATTTTTCAAAGCCAAAACCATAATTGAAAATATTTGATTAATTGAGCAGCACAAACCTTCTGGTTTGTGTCCAAGGTATGCTCAACACGATCATGAGTTGATTGGGAAGGTGAGGGGAAAGTATGTCTGATGTCAATGAACATAGTGACAGAGCCAAACAGCCGTGTCTGCAAATGGTGTGTGCGTGCTATGTACAGTATGTGCGTGCATTTGTGTGTCTTGTGTGCGCATCTGTGTTTTATCACCTGCTTTCACTGCATGACGTCATTTGAACCCGAGGGGCAGAAGACAAGACAGCCACAAGGAGAGAGAGAGGAGAGTTGGCTTCGGGGGGAGTTTACTACAAAGGATGAGGCCTTACAGTCTATTGACAATGCAGTACACGTCGACTTTGCACCACACGTGGAAAGCACACACAGCTGTTCTACCATCCCTTGACCCGACTTGGTGTCACAGTCGCAAGAAACGTCTGCACTGACTGACTGCACATCATGTCAATTGTTCCACATAACTTGAGTTTACATTTCTTAAGATGCGGCACAATGCATTGTGGAAGAGACACATGTTCCTAATGGACTGTATAGAGAAGGGGCAGGACGGGGGGATGAAAAACCCTCTCTGTTCTATCAGCCAGGAATGTATGAGCAACTCTGGGTTCACACCACACCACAGACATGCTGTCTACTCCACATATTAATCATCATTAGGCCCCCGAGATGGACCACGGACTCTTCACGTGTGCGACATTTTTTAAGCTTTCTCCATTGTACTTGAAAGTCAAAAGTTATGGGTAAACTCGAATCCCTTGCCCTTGGCGTGGCTATTTCCTCGCTCTTTAATTGAACATGTTTTTGCTCGCAGTAGATCGTCAAGAGAGCCCGGAGCTTGGCAATATGAGGCAGACTGGTCGTCTCCTCCCAAGGCAGAGAGCCCAGTTATGGGTCCAGTCCGTACACGACTAGATTACAGAGTGGACTCCGGCGCTACATGAGCCAAGACGACCGGAGAGACCTCAGCACGACGATACCGTTATGGGCCTCAAATAGCTGGAATTACAGAACCAGTTGACCACCTTCTAGAGACGGGCCCCAGCTATCGGCCTCACAGGCCGCCGCATTTGATTGTTAGTTATTTCCAAAACCAGACTCAGAATACCACCGACTGTCCTAACCCCATCTCTCCCATTTTCACTCATAAGCAGAGCTGTACTGTAACACGATTTGGTGTTCTAAACATTTGTTATACATTAGCAATTGAAAAATAGCAGCACCTACAAGCTCATAGCGAGCCACTCTGTGGTGCGTTATGAGTCTGTAGATCTGCTATTTTGGAAAAAATCGTGATAATGATGAACAAATGTTTGAATATATTATTTCAGGAGCAAACATTTTTAACTCAAACCTTTGCTTCTGGCGGATCTCAAGAACAATATGTTTTCAAATGGGTCCGCAGCCAAATATAGATAATTCTGGGGGTCCTTGGCATGAAAATATGTTAAGCGTCACTGACACAAGAACTTTTTTTTTATTCAGAAAAACTAGAATCTAGTGTCCAGACACTAGAATCTAGTGTCAGACACTAGAATCGAGTGACAGAAACTAGAATCTAGTGTCGGATACTAGGATCTCATGTCAGAAACAAGAATCTAAAATGGTTTAACTCCATCACTGTAATATCAGAGTCTTCATATTGGCGATCGAGGCTGCAGCGATTGTTCGATGGCTGGCTACGAGGTTGAGCGAAAGTGCCAATTTAGGTTGCCCGTATAATTGTCTGTGAGTGTATGTTTGTGTGTTTACAAGGGCGATGTGGCCCAAGCCAAGGCTGCCCACAGGCCTTAACCAGGCCGGGGGATCTAATGGACTGTGTCTGAGTGCAGCAGTCTTAAGTACAGGCTTGAGGTCAAACGCGCACTGGAGAAAGAAACACAGCGGCCAACAGCAGCCTCGGTCGCTCTCGCTCAGCCATGAAGAGCATTACAGATCCGACACACACCAAAAGAATCCAAGCGTGCACACATAGCAGAGGCACAGACGTGGCTCGTTCCCATGTACGCTCAAAATACTTAAAATCGTTTGTTCGTTTTTTTCACTCCCCCCACATTTTACTCTCTTCCACTGCGAGGAAGACAGTTTGGATATGTGTAAAGTCATGATTGTTTGTTCCGCCAGTTGGAGTTGGAGAGGGGAAAAATGTGAGCTATTCACAAGTCCACTGTTAGTTATCTCTTTGACTTTGCTGAGGCTAGGGATGTCACGATATCCCGTAATAGCGGTATTACCAGTATTGTGCCACAAAACCGGTACTTTGCTTGCCCACTGAATGTACAGAAAAAAAAATTCTCCCATTCATTCAATATTGCATGTTCTAACTAGATGTAACTCTTTGAGAGCGTAAACGTGAAACCAAATGGACCGTTTCACGTTTACGCTCTCAAGAGTTAAAATATTCATCAAGTGAATTATCCCAAATCTACACAACTAGAGAATGTAGAAGATTAATGGTCATTTTGATTTGTATGTTTGACTGTTTTGTTTCCCAAATCCATCCTGGTCTTGTGGACAAAAGCAAAAGAAATATTTCGTTTTTGGTCTGCGGGGATAAAATGCTATCGTATATATTACTAATGTTGATTGAGGATTTGGCCTGAATGTGCCAGGACTCTGAGAACATCTAGTGGTCAAACTATAAAACCGATAATACCGGTATAAAAGCAAACTATAAAACCGGTGTTGAGATTCTTACACCGTGACATGCCTCGCTGAGGCAGAGGCATTTCTTTAACGCCCCCCCCCCCCCCCCCCCCCCCCCCCCTAGCCTGTCACTGTTCACTGACCTCTCCCTGTCCTGCTCCAGCAGGGCAGTGAGGTCGTCACTCTTCTGGATGAAGGCCCTGTGGTTCCTCTCCTGCTCCTCCAGCCTGCAGAGGGCGCCGCTGTGGGAGCGCTCCACCTCCAGCAGCTGCTGGAGCATCCGTCTGGACGACCTCCTCTGGGACGCCACCAGGCGATCCAGCTTGAAGGGGGGGAAGAGATTAGGAGGACGATCTTAAGGCCCTGATACACTAGCAATATTTTTGATCAATATAAACTAACTATGTCAACATCAACATGATGTTGACATGGGCAACATGATGAGACACATGGCAACAGGCAACACCTCCCACTAAAAGGGAGTTCCACCCATCTTACTTTGGGTGGAGCCTCAAAGAAAAATCATTAACCTGGTAACAAAAAAATATTATTAAAAATTATAATCAATTTCTAGTTTGAATTGAATCACTTTCAACAGTTCTCAAAATCTTCATTTAGGAGAAAAAGTTATAAAATCCTTGTTTCTGTCCATGGCAGTGAGGCAGCAGCAGCCATGTTGTTTTCACAAAACAACATGGCTGTTGTGGCAGTCTGGGAGAAAGAATCACATGACGCCAAATAGGGCTGTGATTGGAGGATTCCAAAATGTTGACCGGTAGAGGTCAACATTGACTGACTTTTCTAAGCAACCAGGAGTTGATCATTTTATATAGAAAAGTGGAAAGTCAACGTTGATAATTGACGTTGCTTGTTGATATTGATAAAAACATTACTAGGTTTATCGGTACCTTTAGCATGAGGATGTATTGGAGGATGCATCCGACTAAGTCTAAATTTGTTTCTATAAACTCGAATGAAAAACGAGGCTTGAGGTTTTGTCGTAACAGGCACACAGTGGGTGTCGTGGTTAACATTTACCTCATCCATGGGTTTTTCATAGACGTCCTGCAGTTGGTCCCGCTGGGCCCGGAGCGAGTCCCTCCGCAGGGCGCGCAGCGCGCCACTCTTCTCCGGAGCCCCCAAGCCGTAGTGGGCCTCCAGCATAGCCGGATCAGTCTTCTCCGCTTTCAAAACTGTAATCACCTCATCTTTGACCTGGTGTGAACAGAACAGTACAGGAGTGAGCTCCTCTTTCTTGGCTCGCTTTGCAGTTGCATCACGACGAGCAAGCATGGACTTAAACTTTCCTCTGTCTCTCACAGGTTTTGTATGACTAAGCATCTGGATGTGCTGTTGCTCATTCATGATCAGGGTCCAGGGTCACATTGAGACTGTGTGTGTGCTGTTCCAGAGACTGGTAATCATAGGATTTGAAGTCTCATGTGAGACTCAGACAGTCGTGAATGTAAAGTAAAGCTCTGATGTGATTGTGTGCGAACGGTTCAAATGACTCACCTGCAGCTCGGCGTCTAGTATGCTGAGAAGGTACAGTAAGTCATGCTGGCACAGCTGTTCTTCGCCCGTGTTTCTGTCCTCCTCTCCTTTGTCTGTCCAGGCTGTCCTCTTGTGAACCCCCGGAGGCTGAACGAAGAGGTCGGGTCTCGTTGGGCCACCTTGAGTCCAGCAGTCCGTTCTGCTTGTGTCGCTGTGTGAATGCATCTCTTCACGAAGGCGACCTGAAGGAAAGGACAAATTAATAATCTGTAGATGAAGGGGTGGTTGCAACGGGACGAATTAAGGGTTAAAAAAAGATGATTCAAAGAGTTCCGTCATGGATAAGTGGACATTGCAATAGTTTAATGAGGGACTCGCTAAGAGCCATGATGTCATGGGCTAATCTAAACTCTTACGGCGGTGTCATAATAGTTTGTGTTAGCGCAGGAGACGTGCCTCCTGTTAAACATTCGTTTGATGTTGCGTGTATATCATCTCATGTCATAGCCGGAGCGCATTACACAGATTGACATATGAAAGGATGAGGGCGCCACTAAGTAGTGCCTTAATTACTGACCATATGAGGAGACCTGGATGTGTAACCCTGGACTGTGGCTTTTTATTGTGCGTGTGTGTGTGTGCTGGGGGGGTTGGGTTATGTTCCCTAAACCACCTCATCCCATATTTAGAGCCAGAAAACGAGCATGTCCAGCATGCAGAACATGAGCTAATCTCTTTGTTCTCGTATTCTCCGATGATCTCATCAAACGTTAATCAAATGGTGGTGGATTGGAAAGGACTTCTCCGCCTAGCTACAGTACATGTCGAGCATTTTTAGTCGGGTAGTCAATCGTCGTGGCTTACTGTATTTTTCTGGACAACATTAATCAGTAAGTGTGCTGGCGAAAAAGTATGCCTTTGTTAAAATGTCTTCCTTTTTTTAGAAATGTGATTTGTTTGTGTCATAACATCGTCTTAGAGTATTATGATTCCTTTTTTTTTTTAGATCTATTCATTTTAACACTCCGAGAGGTACAGAACCTAACCCCTAACAGGGGCGGATGTAACATTTCCCAATTGGGGGGGCTGGAGAAAATGGTATGGGGGCGGCTTCATCGCCTGTGCCGGTTCGCGCCACGGGCGATGAAGCCCTACCCATACCATTTTCAGTTACAGGACTTTTATTAGTCAAGTAAAGGTTCAATAATATCAGTTGTTGTTGAAGTTGCAACAGACACGCAGCATGCATAAAGCTAAAGGTCTGACTCAGAGTTTTCTGCTTTCAATGATGAAATGCTGTTGGTTTAGTGGTGACACAGCTGTAGTTAGTTAGTAGCAATAGTAGTGTTTCGAATCATTTTAAATATAAGCACTTTAATTTGAAATATCTTGGGTTGTTTAACTTGTTTTGCATGCCATCATGTTTGGTGGGACAGTCAGGGCATTTAGGCCCCCCCCATGCCCATGCCTAGATCCGCCCCTGACCCCTAACACTCAACAAACAAATAAAATCTATGCCTAAACTTAACCTGAACTCTCGAGCATTATGCAAACCCTTGCGACTGTTGTGCAAAACGTTTGACTGTAATGCAAAACATTCGTGATTATAGTATACACAATACGGTCAACTGCCATGCAAACAGCAGTGATTGTTTGCAACCCGGTCGCAGCGGTTATGAAACCGTCACGACGTCCATCGCGATTGAGGATTGCTTTCGCCCCTCCTGGGCTTTATCTGTCTGGTGTGCACAGACGCACTCACGCAACAGCTGTTTGTTTTCATCAAGGCCTGCGCGCAGCTTGGAGTTCTCTATACAAGGTGAAGCGGTTGCATCAGGGACAAACACTAATCGTGGAAATAGAGACTAAGCGGAGCCATTTAGCCTGTCCTGGACTATATATTAAATGAAATGAATCCTTGAGATGCCAAATTGATGCTTTGTGAGAGAATTCAAGGTGCTTGCTTGATGCTTTGTGCGCAGAAGATCTACTGTATGTGTTGCTATGTTTTACTATTTTGTCCAAACTTTATCCAACGATTTTGACCCCCATTGTCAATTTATCTAATCCTGGGCGCTAAACTCCAACCCTGGGGAGAGCATTGGATTGACCTCATGCTTCCTCCGTCAGACCAGGATTACTGCATGTTTTTCTTGTGAGGGTACCTAACCTATAAGGGAAACGGGGACTACATGCAAACACATAGCAAGACCCTTTGCCAATCCCCGCAGTGGAAAAAGCTGTGAGGCGACCGTTTACTGTTTTTGAAAAACAAAATAGCCGATCTAGGCGATCACGATGTCACAATGTTAATGTATATCACCAGTTGATTTTTTTTTCTTTTTTTTAAAAAACAGTAAAATATGGCTAATAATAGGCAGTATTATTACATATTACTGTAATAGTATTACCTTTTCCAGCAAAAGTAAAGATATTACTCTGCCAAAATGTCTAATAAGTAATATGTTACTCTGCCAAAATACGCCTCATTACTTATTATGTTTGACATTGTTGTTGCATATGAAAATAGAACCAGAGTTGCACTGTAGTTTGTAGATCCTAATCCACCACAGCATTCTGCATGACATACACTACAAGTTATCGCAGTTGTCGCAGGTTGTCACTAAACAGATTGTGTTGTACATCTCTATTCCTTTGCGGGTGGGAGGGGGCACTTGGGGAAAGTAATATTGTAAAATATTATTATTACATGCTTCATGTAATAAGTAATGTAATCTTGCTTTCTTAGGGGTCATAAGTAAAGTAAAGAATTACTCTCCTAAGTAATATTGCCCAATAGTGATAATAGGTTTAGGCAGGGTTTTTCAGCAGGTGGTCCGGGGACCACCAGTGGTTCCACGTGGTCCCCAACAAATGTAACTCGAGAACGTAAAAATGAAACCAATCTCAAGAGTTAAAATATCCATCATGCGAATTAGTCCAAATCTACACAACTAGAAGATTAATGGTCATGGACAGAAGCAAAAGAAATCTTTAGTTTTGGGGTCTGTGGGTCTAAAAATATCCTCAATTGGTGGTCCGTGGCTCAAATGCTGAATAAATGGTGGGCCCTGGCATGAAAAAGGTTGAAAACCCTTGGGTTTAGGGATAAGGCGGCGTGCAAGATAGGGGCCCTTCTCTTTTCGCTTCTGTGTGAGACAAGAGTGAGAGACTGCTTGGAGCACGGAGTGACATGCGCGACCTCCCTCCTTCAGAGTTGTTATCGTCTCTGCATCAATCACTAAGACAGATGGAGCTGTCTGTGCTTCCTCCCTGTTCCTTCACTCTTCTCATTTATGGCAATGGAAGGAATGATAAAGCTCTTAGCATGAGCACAGCAGGCCCTTCTTTATAAGGTTTTCTTTCTAGCCGCTTGGACTTCTACCCAGGAATCAGAGGCTGCTACAGTATGTTCAGACTGGCAGCCCAAATCATTTTTTTTGTCCATTCAGATTGGATTCAGATTTTTTTTGTAAGCTCTGTAAAAATAATAACGCACGGAAATGTCTCTCAACAGGGGCGGATGTAACGTGTCCCATTTGGGGGGGGGGGGGGTAGGAGGGGGGGGGCAAGAGAGCATGTTGGAGGGGCAAGAGAAAATGGTATGGTACCATTTTCGGTTACAGGAATTTTATTAGTCGAGTAAAGCATCGATAACATCAGTTGTTATTGAAGTTGCAACAGACATGCAGCATGCATAAAGCTAAAGGTCTGACTCAGAGAGTTTTCTGTTTTCAATGATGAAATGCTGTTGGTTTAGTGGTGACACAGCTGTAGTTAGTTAGTAGCAGTAGTAGTGTTTCAAATCATTTTAAATATAAGCACTTTAATTTGAATTATCTTGGGTTGTTTTGCATGGCATCGTCCATCGTGTTTGGGGGGGCAGACTGGGTATTTAGGGGGGCATTGCCCCCCTATGCCCATGCCTGGGCCCGCCCCTGTCTCTCAAGTCAGATAGGGTGCATTGTAATGATGATTGAGTCATGAACTTATGTACCACAGCAACTACTGCAGACATCCAAATACACAAGTTGGTTCTGATTACTTGCATTTGAGAAACAATAGCAGCCTGCAGCCTGAACAACAAGTGTGGTGCATAGTGCCTAGGTCACGGGCCGGCATCACCTTTTCTTCTTTGCCTTCCTACCTCTATATTTGTTCCTGCCTACTTACCCTGTCCTATACGCCAGCCCAGGTTTAAGTTCTGCTCTTATTTTCTTACGGCCATGACGGGAAATGGTTGACAAGTTAGATCGCTGAGCCTGTATTAATCAGCGTAAAAAGGTGTAGCCTCAGATTGGAATTGATTAAGAGGGAGCGGGGGGCACGCATAAAAAAAAAACCTTGATGTGAGGTGTTGATCTTTGGCAACGTGGTTTCTGGGTCTGTTTCCTTTGGAACAGAGGGTGTATATTTTCCTCCTCCGCCTGTCCTTCGGTGGTGCCATTAATGCTAGTTGCCGAGCCAAGACACGTGCTGCTGTTTCCTCGCCCTAAGCCTCCCGATGACTGACGCTGATGAGATCTGAACAACTCTAGAGTTCACTCGCAAACACACCAACCTTAACACGCGTCAGATCGTCTTAATGTTTGTGTACAGCCAGCCACAGGCAAATGCACGACGATGTCCCGACTGAACCGTAGTGCGCAACAAACGAAGCGCGCACGACGACACCGGGACGCATGGCTCAAACTATAGACTTAAAATCTTGGCTGGTACCCAAGGTCAACTTTTAAATCCGGTCTCCCAGGGCTACGGCGCTGCAGGGCTGTTCGCTTGGCGCGCAGGATTTGGCAAGCCACACATGTGGCTGGGCTCGCCTCTGTTTATCTAAAAGCGGTACCACAGCACAGCCTGTGCCCCGACTGCATGCCCCGTCTACACGGAAGGGCACCCAGCAGCAGCCATGGGAATATACCATTAACACTGAGAAATAATAACATTCGCCCTGGGCTCACACACACACACACACACACACACACACACACACATCACATGGCAGCCGGTATGTTACAGTAAGGTGAATATGGTCATAAGCCGAGACCAGTGAATGGTCACCTGTTTCCCCAGCATTCTCAACCCGGCTATGTAAGCAGTAATAAACCACGGCGAGGTTTATCACCTGTGTATGAAGGCATTAATAATACCCACAGCAGAGTGGGCGAGTCTCCACTTCTACCAGTCTGTCTCTGGCTAGTAGACTGTTCCCCCTCGGCCGGTCGAACTCACTTTATATACACCTGTCAGTTGTACCCCTGGCTCAGCCTGTCCTCTGGACTCTGAAGTGGCAGCTGGTGCCAGGGGGTCTCGAATTGGCACACCCGACCGGCCGCCAGTATAAAACGGCAGCACTAAATCAGAGGGCTTTTATGGCTGAACTCTTGTGCTTTTCGGGAGTGGCCCGCTGCTCAAGCGTGGCACTTAAGGTCATCGCAAAGGAGACGTGATACCATCAATAAATCAGACGGAGGGTTCTTCTGGAACGGCCCTCAGTTCTGGTTTTGAGGATGGAACACTAACCATCCAACCATTATCTGACCGTCTGTTGATGTGTGCCTTGATTTCTTGGAAGAGACCACTCCCTTCAGGATAGGATATAGTGTTTTTTTTCTCCAAAGAATAAAGGAAATCACTCCAAATTACTTTGATTTTTGCAGAGACCCTTCTCTTATCTATACCTAACCATGCCAGGCTGGTAAATGCCCCAGACAGAATTAACTTGGTCTCGTCGCTGTAGGCATCAAGCATTCATTCCTGTATTGTATTCTTAGTGTTTAGCACACATGCACCAGGCTGACTCATGTGACCATATCACGTCCCCCCCCCCCCCCCCCCCCACACACACACACACACACACATTTCTGTTGACCAGTCCAGTGCCTATGGCTTTTCCAGCAACTAAACTCTCAGAAGTGCATTTGTCTTTGTAAAGATGGACTGCAACACTTACTGCAACAACCTTATCAACTTTTGAGAGTGTGTAGTTGTGTGACTACAACACAATCTCCGATATATAGCAGCAGCAAGCTATTATTATGCTTTGACTATTTTTGATTTATCTTAGAACAAACCTGCACAACTGTAAGGACGAATAGGGAAGCAGGGTCCACACTGTATAAGGGAACTATTTGAAAAGGATGCAACATTGCTCGTGAGACACCGCCTGATGAACTATATCCAGCATTGTCGGTCGGCTAAGAAAGAGGTGCTCTCATAATGTTACCTTAGGTATTAATAGTACTAGGTACCTTAGGTATTAATAGTAGGTATTGGCATATTATGTCATTAAATGTGTGCTTTGAGCTTTCAACCGCAACTCTATTTACCCACAGACCGGTATGCAGTTATCACTCTAGTCGATGCTGCTCTCGAAACCCTAGCCATTCTAGTAGTGAAGCTCCTGCCATCCGTGACCCACTAATGACGCTTTTCTCTTTCTGTCTCGAAGCAATAACAACACCTGTGTATTCAGGTATGCATTTGTTGTCATCAGATCAGCTGTCATCTGTCTATTAGGTAGCACAATTTTAATCGTGCAGTGTGCTATACTAAATGTTTGTTTTGAGGGAGTGTGAATGATATACCTATATAGTATAGCCAATATATTCCCATATAGTAGTATACAGTATGTGGCATATGCAGAGGACATGTATCTCAATGGGTATGAAGGGGACAACGACAGACAGATGGAGGGATCTCTGTATATGGGCATAAACCTAACAGACAGACTGGTGCAACAGATGCTTTGACAACCGGTACAATAGGTGCTACAGTTGCATTTCGGTGAGGTGAGGGGTGGCTTTCATCATGACGATCATGTACAAAGTCATCGTTTTTCATCAAAGTTCTATAATATACTTGGCTGCCACTATGTCACAGCTATGCCAAAACCACACATTGGAGTGCTCAAAAAGCCAGAGAGAATTATAAACATATATGACGATGGAGAGTCAAATTGGGCTGAGATAATGTCATCATCTTCAGTATACATCTGTATGAAATCCACTTAATTCAGATCCCCACAGTTCCCCCCGCTGGTGGTGTTCAGTGCATTGTTTTCTTTAACTGAGTCTTTGTTTTTAATATAGTGTACAGTCCCTATTGAAAATGAGGCGTTCAAATTGAATGACAAGAACCATGTTGTCTTGTGATTCCTAACTTGGGAGACATTGCGTCATTCGTCGTTCCAGTTTTAGCGCGAGTTAATTACTCGTTTCTTGATTCCAAATTGTATTTTATTATCGGGTGACACTGAAGGATAGGCGAATAATAAAGCATTGTCTGCTCGAAATAGTTGAGAATTGACCAGGGCTATTAAATGTTTTGCGGCTGTGAATTTATTGCACTTGGCAAGGAGGAATTATTTCAAACATCCTCTTTTTCTTTTCCTGAGACCCCAACCCCCCACCCCTGAAGGTATTTTGTTTGACGCGCCTGACAGAACGTGTTAAATATTTGAGCTCAGCTTTCCTCTCGCCCCATCACGGACATCGATAAGAGAAAGTTGCCAGATGCTGGCAAGACGTTTGACTTTTTTTTAAAGATCTGCCGAGCAGTGGTGTCAGGAGTTGCACTAACGAGACTACAAACCAACGCCATTATAAATTCCTCTCACCAAGTTCTAGGAATTTATGATGCCGCGGACCCCTGGCTCAACTTGGGGATTGTATCTGTTCCTACTTTTGTAAGATGTGTGTGAATAGAAATCACACTCCGCTGCCATCGGTTAAGTGTGAGCCGCCACAGAGCTGTCTTTTTTTTTAACAGGTCTTTGAAGTCCAGATGCACACTTGTACTTGTAGGCTTATTGCTTGCTCGAAGTTAATCAAATGATTAAACTATGTCAACCCCTGAAGGTTTTGTAACAGTCTGATGCTGGGGTCAACGCTGCGCTTTCCAAACTCTCGCACGTTGACGTCATTGACGTTATATTAAAACCATTTTCAGCATGGCGTAAGTGTTACTTATGTGATGCCTGAGCTGGCAGAAATTAGATCTCCTGCTTTTTTTTTGGGAATCCTGCTCCTTAAATCCTGACAACATTTTCTTGCATAAGTAAAGCATCTTGACAAGAACTTGAGCGTTTCCCATAATCTAGTAATTCATGTCTCTTAATCAAAAGATTTTGTTGCCCAAAACTTTTTTTTTAGGTGTGGAAAACAAAACAGAGACTACTTGGCTGGCCAGAGTGATGTCATGCAATACGGTATACATTGTTTAGCTCTGATGTAAGCCCTGTGTCCTCTCTCTCTCGCAGACGTTTTGACTCGCCTCAGTAAAGCCTTTCTTTAGTTTTCACAGAGCGTTTGTGCTCCACAGATAGATGGGGAAGACATGTGAAATTCTACCACTGCCCCACGATTTTTCTTCTCTGCAGTGCAAACCCCCGTTACAGGCCATACTACCAGTGTGTATTGGCGTGTGCGTGCGTATTTCACACTAACACATGTTTGCCCCCCCCCCCCCCCTTTCCTCCCTCATATCAGATCTTAGATTCTCGGCAAATTGCATCAGAGTGATTGATAGGGAGTGAAGGATGAGAACACGGTGTGTTACAAATATCGTCCACATGATGCATGCCACACATACAGGGGATGGTTCAGGCCACGGAGGTAAACGCTGGAGTCAGCGGGCTGCACTTTTAGAGAGGAATTACGGAGCGAAGTGACTTGAAAAAACACCACGGCTTGTTTTGAACTAAGTTGGCATTCGAAATGAGTTGCAGCTGCAGTGAGGGTGTCTGTGTGTGTGTGTGTGTGGGGGGGGGGGATCTGTGTTGCAGGAGTCGCCATATATTGCAAGTCCAAAACATGCCCCATTGCTCAGATAAGATCAATAATGCATTCTGGCACAATGCACATAGACCAGGGGTGCCCAAAAGGTAGATCGTGATGCCAGCCATGCAGGTGGATCACATGACAGTCCCCTAAAATGTATAGATGTGTAACTCTTGAGAGTGGTAAAATAATTATATTTAAACATCTGAATTATCTAATTTCAAGAGTCCACACAATTAGAAAATTGGTCAAAGTTATTTTGACCAACGTTTTGCCAGTTCACTTTTCCAATTGTGGACAAAAACGTGTAAGTTATTAGCTTTGGGTGCAAGAAACTAAACTTAACATCACAAACTATCAACTCAAACCCCCGAATACTGTTTTCAAACGTCAGTAGTAGCATATACAAGTAGTACATATATACTTCCAATTCTCCCGGTCTATTTTTTTCCTTATGCAGGGGTTTTTAACCTTTTTCATCCCAGGGCCCACCATTTATTCAGCGTTTCAGCCAATGCTGAATAAATGGTGGTCCCTGAGAGGGTTCCAGGTGGTCCCCAGCTAAGCTGGTTAACCAGATGTAACTCCTGAGAGCGTAAAAAATGAAACCAAATGAACCCTCGCGGGTCCAAGAGTTAAAATAGTTATCATCTGAACTAGCCCAAAATCTACACAACTAGAGATCGAGGTTTGCCTGTTATGTTTCTGAAATCCAGCCTGGAATTGTAGATAAAAAAGAAGAAATATTTGGGTTTTGGGTCTGTGGGGCTAAAATGTCATCAAGCGGTGGTCCGTGGCTCAAATGTTGAATAAATGGTGGGCCCTGGAGTCAAAAAGGTTAAAAACCCCTGCAGTAGATGAATCCCTGCAGACACATGGAGCTCATATGGGGCTGGTGTGACATCATCACAGGTCAGGGGTCGTAGCTTCACTCTGTGGCATTCAGTAAACCCAGCCCTGCTGCGCATGTTGCTTCAAAGAACAGAGAGAACAGCTGGGATACAGCCATGTGTGCATAAAGACATGTACAAGTTGATCATATGATGGCCATAATAGAAAGGTATTAATATTAAAATCAGTCATGTTTTGAAAGCCAAAAGGTGTATTCTGCCAAACAGATCTACTGAAGAACTAATGATCTTTTTGTTGTTGCTTATTGATCGCATACTTTATTAGTCAGAAACGTAAATTCCGGGGTGAAAGACATTAATTTAAGGCTAAATGGGTAACACAAAAAGGATCCCAGGACCTATTTCCTTTGTGGTCCTATGTATCTGTCCGTGTGTAGAGTGGTTTGACACAGTTTGACAACAGTGCTTGTACAGTACATGACATGCTCTCATTGTTTCGGTTCTGTTGGAGCAACACATCACAAACTTGGATCTTAGACGGCAAAAGGGTGTGTGCGTGCATCTGCTTCTCCTGTGTCTACTTACAGTATGTACATGTGATCGATATAGTACAGGCCTCTGTCAGCAATCTAAAAAGAATTCACAAGAGGTTTTATACTCACAATTTTGCCTTCTTTTTGTTTGTTTGTTCTGCAGAGCAGGTCCAATTATTAATGTTCAAGTCTATGGTGTCATTTACTATGCTACTGCTGCTCCACCTGCTGTGCACACGCTGTACTGCAGCTCCTTGTCTGTAACAAGCACACAGGCCTCCAAATAACAGTGTGACGGTTCCCTGGTTAGAATGTATGGTATTATAGTATTGATGTTATGGTATTTATATTATGATATTATATTATAGTATTTATTGTATTTGGTGTTGGGCTTTAATATATTATATAATTATAGTAATTGGTATAATATTGGTCTGGTGAGGCATGATGATTTATATAGTTTGGGTTTGGGTTTAGTTTGGTTGTTTTGAGTTTCTTTCTTTGCTTTGCCCTAATCCGTCCCCTTTTTCTTTTTGCCCCACAGGACTGGGGAGCAGAGCTCCAATCATTCAAATGAGCAAAATTGGCAAAGTGTGGCCACCTGGGCCCGGCGGCCACACCCACCCTTTAAAAGCCTCTCTCCTCAGTCCTGTCCCCAGTTCTGTTGTGTTTGCAGCTCCTCTTTTGTTCTCCTCCACTATGCCTTCTTTTGTTTGATACACCCAACATGCACACACATACTCCACACATCCACACACGCCCTACACTACTGATTTACTGACTTTCACACCTCATCTTTGTTTTCGATTGCTTTATTCACCTTTTTGATTAATTACTTAATTATTTAATAAATTTAAGTTAATTTTGATGCTGTGTCTCCCCTGATTTTTGTTGTGTGCTGGCACCCCTAGGCCAGTACGTAACAAATGGGGGCTTTCGTCCGTTTGAATTTAAAAACACTTTGGCAGTAAGTTTGGAGGGTCAAGTGACCAGCCCTTCTGTCTTTAGTTTGCAGCTCGTTGCTTGGTGGTAAGCAATTAGCAAATTAGTCTTGATTGGTTGCTCATCTGCGCCGTGCGTTTGGGAGTTGAGTGACGCCATTGAACCATTCCGGGGGGTTCCTGGTACTTTTGGTCCACTTTTCAGTCCGGTGAGTACAGAGCAAAGTTTACTTCAGCGTAGCCTACATGCTTGTACTGGGACTTTAGGGAGATACAGTAATTTGTTTGATTTGAAAGTTAATTTGTTTAATTAAGTTGAAGTTCATTTGCTTAATTATAGTATCTGTTTAATTAAGTTTGGGCTAGTGGAGAGTTTGGTCCTGGTTTATGTGCTGCTAAAGTTAAATCTATAATTCTATATAAATATAAGTATTGTTAATATAGTATATTTATATATAGATATATACATACATTTAGAGTGCCTTGCTGGTTTTTTGTTTCTGTTTTATATGGGTGTCCCTGTTAGGCGCGCTTAGTTTCGGGGTTAAATAGCTCGTGGGGTCTAGGCCGGGGGGTGGTTTAGGTGCTAGGTGCGGCTGTAGGCAGATGTGCGTACGCACGTCGGTCTCGGGGGCACAGCTAAGGGGTGCATGCAGGTCGCCAACTTGTTTTGGTTGCTTTCACTGCCTCTTGGTATGAGCTAGGCCTTTGCGGTGGCCTTCAGTGCTTAAATACCTACCGCAAACCGGCATGAAGACGGGTGGAGTTTAGCCTGGGGATTAGTTAGGCAGAGGGGCACTCGTATTTTTTGTTTTTTGTTTGACCAGCTTGGAGACTTGTTGAGCACACATAGCCAGGATGGTTTCTGTAGAGGAATTTGCAGCTAGTCCATCAGAGGACTTATTAGTTCAATGCACTAAAGACCAATTAATTAAAATATCAGATTACTATAGAATTAAGCTTGATTCAAATGATAAGAAAACAAAAGAGTCAATAATGGTGGTGTTGAGGCGCCATTTATTTGAGAAAGAGTTTGTAGAACCAGAGAAGATGTCCACTCCGAACCCATTATGCACCGCATCGGCGGGGCTTTCGGTTTTGTCAGGATCAGCATTAACTTTTGAACAACAAAAGGAGCTAATGATGTTGCAGGCTGAGCAGGAGAAAGCTAGGCTAGATGCACAGGCTGAGCAGGAAAGGGCTAGGCTAGATGCACAGTACGCCATAGAAAAACTTAAGCATGACACAGAGCAAGCCAAATGGCAAGTGGAGCAAAACAGGCTGGACCTGATAAGGGACGGTAAAATTCCATCTGTTGCACAAGTGTCCACCCTAGAACCTGCAGAGTCCACAGGGGGTTTCGATATCAACACTAGTCTACGTTTGGTCCCTAAGTTTAATGAGCGTGATCCTGAGGCATTTTTTGCCATGTTTGAGCGTGTGGCCAACGTGCGGAAATGGCCTGACTCTGCACGCACTACGTTACTACAGTGCGTTATGACTGGCAGGGCGCAGGAGGTTTATGCGGCAATGAGCGTGGCTGACAGCCAAGTTTATTCTCTCGTCAAGACAGCGGTGTTAAAGTCATACGAGTGTGTTCCCGAGGCATATCGCCAGCGTTTTAGATTCTGGAAGAAATACGACAAGCAGAGTCATCTAGAATTCGCACGTGATTTGACTACCAGTTTTATGCGCTGGTGTAACGCCTTGGAGGTTACAACGTTCGAAGAGTTGTGTGATCTAATGATTTTGGAGCAGTTCAAAAATTCTGTTCCTCCTCGTGTGGCGACTTATATCAACGAGCAGAAAGCGCGCAACGTAACAGACGCAGCGGCGCTCGCGGATGATTTTGTCTTGACACACCGTGGAGAGTTTAAAGCAGGTGGTGGCAACACTGCCTCTGAGTCGCGTGGCCGTTCTGATAAACCTCTGCCTGCTGAAGCTAAAAGTAACACAAATGGCAGTGGTAATTTGCGTGAGCCAGACAAGGTTTGCAATTACTGTCATAAAAAGGGACATTGGAAATCGGAGTGCTTTAAGTTGAATGGAAACCCCAGGACTCAAAATTTAGCAGGCAATTCGCACCCAAAAGGAGGTGGCTCAGCCGCTCCACGCCCAGTAGTCTCTTGTGCTACACCTAATTGCGGTTCCAATAAGGACACATCAGTGGCAGCGTTGGATTCGTACCGTCCTTTTATCATGAAAGGCTCTGTTGCTTTACTGCCAAATGGTGACGAAATACCAGTAACTATTTTGAGAGACACGGGTGCTTTTGACTCATTTATTCAGGCTGGTGTTCTTCCTTTAACTGATGATTCTGACACTGGTGACAAGGTTCCTGTTCGGGGCATAGACATGAATGTGCTGTGGGTTCCCTTGCATAAAGTGTTGCTGAAATGTGAATTGTTCCAGGGTGAAGCGAGGCTTGCGGTGCGCCCAGCACTGCCGATTCCAGGTGTGACGGTGATCCTGGGGAACGATTTGGTTGGTGCTCGGGTGTGGGCGGAGGTTCCCCCACCGCCTGTGGTGACGTCTATTCCTCTGGTAACTGGGGGGATGGATAAAAGTGAATGTGACTTTCCAGAAGTTTTTTCGGCATGTGCAGTGACACGTGCCATGGCTAAGTTAAAGGGGAACTCTGAGTCAAAAGAATCAGTTAAAGCTAACGTTTCTGAAAAGTTTTCCATACCTCTTGCTGACTTTCCATTGTCCATAACACGTTCAGATCTGGTGGCAGAGCAGCAGGCGGATCCCTCTCTGAAGGAGCTTGTGCCACTAATACGACCAGAGGATGAGATCCTGGATAGTGCTTGTGGGTATTTTCTTCAGAATTCCTTGTTGGTGAGAAAATGGCTGCCACATGTTGGAAGGTTTGTGGGTGAACCTGTATTTCAGATTGTGTTGCCAGCTAAACTTCGACAGGCAGTGTTAAAAGTAGCACACAATGAATCTGGACATGCTGGTGTGAGGAAAACTTATGACCGGCTACTTAGACATTTCTTTTGGCCTCGTATGAAGAGAGATGTGTCAGCATTCGTTAAAACATGTCATACATGCCAGTTAACTGACAAGCCTAACCAGAAGTTGAAACCAGCTCCGTTGCAACCCATTCCGGCCATAAGCCAGCCTTTTGAACACTTAATCATAGACTGTGTTGGTCCTCTACCACGCTCAAAGTCTGGAGCAGTGTATTTGCTAACTGTAATGTGCCAAGCAACCCGTTATCCTGCGGCGTATCCTCTCCGTACTATTACAACTCGGTCAGTTGTCCGTGCTCTCTCTCAGTTTATCTCTATTTTCGGTGTACCACGCGTCATTCAGAGTGACAAAGGTTCTAACTTCTGCTCACATATGTTCTCTCAGGTTCTGAAACAGTTGCGGGTACGTCACAATCAAAGCTCCGCCTACCATGCGCAGAGTCAAGGGGCTTTGGAACGATTTCATGCTTCGGTGAAAGCTCTCCTTCGTTCGTACTGTACTGAGATGGGTAAAGACTGGGAGGAGGGTCTGCCGTGGATGATGCTTGCGGCTAGAGAGGTAACACAAGAGAGCACAGGTTTCAGTCCAAACGAGCTTGTTTTTGCACATACAGTGAGGGGTCCATTGGCAGCACTCTCTGGGAATTGGATCGAGGCACAGCCTCCTAAAAATTTGATTGACTACATTAATGGGTTTCGTCATAGGCTGTACACAGCCGGGTTGATGGCGAAAGAAAAGTTGGCAGCAGTTCAGAGCAAAATGAAACGGTTGTATGATACCAAAACAGAGCTCCGTGTGTTTAGTCCGGGAGACCAGGTGTTAGCCCTGCTCCCCATTGTCAACTCACCTTTTCAGGCTAAATTCTCCGGTCCACACACTGTGTTAGAAAAGGTCTCAGAGCTAAATTACATAATTTCCACACCTAAACGTAAGAAATCAACACAGCTCTGCCATGTGAACTTGCTTAAACCTTATTTTGCACGCACTTCTGAGGCACCTGTGGTGTGTGTGCAGCCAGAGGTTGGCTTGTCTCATGCAGTTTGCATGGCAGTTCCGGTGTTGTCTCCCAGTCAGGAGCTAGAGGAGGATGGTTTGGGTACAACTGATCCAGCTCTGGTGCACGGTCGACTGAAAAATTCAGAAACGCTTGCATGCCTCGATACACTGTTGACCCATCTGCCATCGACCAACCGGGAGGAGCTTTCGGGGTTAATCCGGGAGTTTACGTGCCTTTTTGGGGACACACCGACTTGTACTAATTTAATTGAACACGACATTGACATTGGCGATGCAAAACCAATAAAACAGAGATTTTATAGGGTAAATGCAGAGAAGCGTCAATATTTGGAAGCCGAGGTAGATTACATGTTGTCACACGGTATTGCAGAGCCTTGCGCATCTAGTTGGTCTTCACCTTGTATATTGGTTCCTAAACCAGACAATACTTTTCGCTTTTGTTCAGATTTCCGTAAAGTGAACAATGTCACTAAACCCGATAATTTTCCACTTCCTAGAATGGAAGACTGCATCGATCAGGTGGGCTCCGCTAAGTTCGTGAGCAAGTTCGACTTATTAAAGGGCTACTGGCAGGTGCCTATGTCAGCGCGGGCACAGGAAATAGCTGCTTTTATTACGCCTAATGGTCTCTATTCTTATAAGGTAATGCCCTTCGGACTGCGAAACGCGCCTGCTACATTCCAGCGCCTTATGAATCGAGTAATTTGGGACATGCCGGGGTGCGCTGTATATTTAGATGACGTGGTGATCTATTCGGATACGTGGGAAATCCATTTGGAGCGCATTCGGGAGCTGTTCAGTCGTCTGAGGGAGGCAAGGCTCACAGTCAATCTAGCAAAGTGTGAGTTTGCGAGGGCGACTGTGACCTACCTGGGTCGGGTGGTTGGGCAGGGCCAAGTCCGTCCAGTTGAAGCCAAAGTCCAAGCTGTTCAGCAGTATCCGGTTCCAACCACAAAGAAAGAACTTATGCGTTTCCTTGGCCTAATAGGTTATTATCGCAGTTTCTGTAGGAATTTTGCAACTGTTGTGACACCTCTCACTAACCTTCTTAAGTCCAAGGTCCAGTTTGACTGGACACCCACTTGTCAGAAAGCGTTCGAGCAGGCTAAGTCGCTCTTGTGCACTGCTCCTGTTTTGTCGGCTCCACGTTTTGACAGGCCATTTAAAACCTACGCTGATGCCAGTCATGTGGGGGCGGGGGCCGTACTCATGCAGGAGGACAATCTAGGGATAGATAAGCCTGTTAGCTTTTATTCCAAGAAATTTAACTCTTACCAGCTAAACTACTCAGTCATTGAAAAAGAAGCATTGGCTTTGATTTTAGCTTTACAACATTTTGACGTTTATGTAGGTGGAAGTACCCCTATTGTCATTTATACAGACCATAACCCTTTGACTTTTCTTAACTCTCTGCAGTGTCCAAACCAGAGGTTGATAAGATGGTCATTATTCCTCCAGTCCTATACCTTGGATATTCGTCATGTTAAAGGGACGGAGAACGTGGTGGCCGATGCGTTGTCACGCGCTCCTCATGACTGAAGTCCTAGTCCTTCTCATCTCCAGTGGTCCTCCTCTTGCCTCTGTCTTTCACCCCTTAAAGTGCTTCATTGGATTCCGGTTGCTGGGGTGGAGGCCTGTGACAGGTGGTCGGGTGGCTTGGGAGTAGAGGTAGTATGGTAGATAGGATTGCATGTATATAGTATTCCGGTGATCCCTTTGGGACCCCGTCTTTATGGGGGGGGTGTGACGGTTCCCTGGTTAGAATGTATGGTATTATAGTATTGATGTTATGGTATTTATATTATGATATTATATTATAGTATTTATTGTATTTGGTGTTGGGCTTTAATATATTATATAATTATAGTAATTGGTATAATATTGGTCTGGTGAGGCATGATGATTTATATAGTTTGGGTTTGGGTTTAGTTTGGTTGTTTTGAGTTCCTTTTCTTGCTTTGCCCTAATCCGTCCCCTTTTTCTTTTTGCCCCACAGGACTGGGGAGCAGAGCTTCAATCATTCAAATGAGCAAAATTGGCAAAGTGTGGCCACCTGGGCCCGGCGGCCACACCCACCCTTTAAAAGCCTCTCTCCTCAGTCCTGTCCCCAGTTCTGTTGTGTTTGCAGCTCCTCTTTTGTTCTCCTCCACTATGCCTTCTTTTGTTTGATACACCCAACATGCACACACATACTCCACACATCCACACACGCACTACACTACTGACTTACTGACTTTCACACCTCATCTTTGTTGTTCGATTGCTTTATTCACCTTTTTGATTAATTACTTAATTATTTAATAAATTTAAGTTAATTTTGATGCTGTGTCTCCCCTGATTTTTGTTGTGTGCTGGCACCCCTAGGCCAGTACGTAGGCCTCCAAATAACAGGCACACACTGGCTTTGAGAGAATCCTGGAGGCTTTAGAGAGTGAATAATTATCCCAATGCAACACTACAGTTAAGAAACAACCTCTAGATCAGGGGTGCCCACACTTTTTTGACTTGAGAGCTACTTTCAAAACGACCGGCTCAACAAGATCTACACATCAAAAATGTGATTATTCCATTACTGAAAATCCATTTCAAGCCCCCCTAGAAAAGTTTGAGCTTTGAAATAGTGGTGATGCTGTTACTTAATGTTATAGTGTTTAAGGATAATGCACTTATCATTTTTCCCCCACAAAATAGTGGGGGAGAATTGAAAGGTTTTCCTGTTTATGCTATTACTGACGTTTGAAAACAGTATTTGAGGTTTGAGTTGACAGTTTGTAATGTTGAATTCAGTTTCTTGCACCCAAAACTAAGAACTTTAACGTTTTTGTCCACAATTTGTCCACAATAACAGTTATTCTCCATTTTCTAATTGTATGAACTTTATGTAAAATGAACTTTATATGAAAATTATGTAATTCAGATGTTTAATGGGTTAATGCAGAACATGGCATGAATACATTTGTCTACCATGTTCTCAAACCCCTGGGAAGACAACCAACGAGTGACAGCAACTATGAGACACCATAGGACAGTGGTTTTCAACCCACTTTGATCCGAGGGCCCACCATTTATTCAGCATTTGGGCCACTGACCCCCATTTGATGACATTTTAGCCCCAAAGACCCCAAAACTAAAGATTTATTTTGTTTTTGTCCACAATTCCAGGCTGGATTTCATAAACACAACAGGAAAACGTACAGATCAAAAATGACCATTCCTCTTACATTCAACACATTACACTTCATTAAAGGGGAATTCCACCCATTTTCAACATTTTTTCTGAGAGTACAAATGGCAACCAAATGAACCCATTCCATTTGTATGCTCTCAGAAAAAAGAAGCGTCTAAAGAAATCCATTAACATGGTGAATATACATCTTGATGATGTCATCACCATGTTAGTGGTTTTCTTCAGACCTCCATTTCTTGGGAACACAGAATGGGGGAACTTCTTTTTATTGTCCACCCAGCACCTCTGGGGTATGCTAATACTCTTAAAGGGGTGGAGTTCCCCTTTAAGCGGTGCTAATTCAGATGAAAAAACTGGTAAACAATTTTGCCTTTTGTCTGGTGGCTTATTCCACCATAGCTTTCCACTTTGCCTGCTTGAGTGTACCCTAAATTCTCCTATTGATTTTACAATAGCACATGCTCAATAGCTGTGCTGGAGAGAGGAAAGCGCTGGGCTTCCAAACCAATATCTAACCTTTTCCAAATTGGGTAGTTGCTACATGTCCCCAGGGGGGAGTTATCGATCTTTGGAGAACAACCAACGGACGGATTGATGTCATAGAAAGCAGTATTATATTGCTTTTAGAGAAACAACACATTGTGACTAAGGACAGAATCACAACCCACACCATTAGCTCTTAGCGCACGACAAGAGAGTCGTTTGCCCTGCGGCATGTGTTAAAAGTGTAAATCAGATATGTGCGGGTTTTAGTAGCAGGTGTAATGATCATGTCTATTGTTTAAACCAGTGGTTTTCAACCGTTTTCATACCAGGGCCCTCTATTTATTCAGCATTTGAGCCATGGACCACAATTTGCTAACAATTTCACCCCACAGACCCCAAAACTTGTTTTGCTTTTGTCCACAATTCCAGGCTGGATTTGGCAAACAAAATAGTCAACCATAGATCAAAAATGACCATTCCTCTAAGTTCTTGTGTTGTGTAGACTTGGGCTAATTCAGATGATGAATATTTTTATCTCTTGAGTTTGGTTTCATTTTTACGCTCTCAAAGATTTACAGCTGGTTAACCAACTTTCCATTATTTAGCTGGGGACCACCTGGAACCCTCTCAAGGACCATTGGTGGTCCCCGGACCACTGGTTTAAAGCAACTAATTTCCACACTATTCCAGGTAACACTCGTCCACTGCCCCTCCGCCTCCCCACTCTTCTGAATACAAATAAATGGAATGAAAATAACATCACGTTTAGACAAATCAGATGATTGATTTGTAATAATGCACATGTTTGTCCATGTTGTGCGGCAACACTGCAAGCATAATGCTAAATAGATTTCCCCATTCATTTTCCTTCATTAGAGTTGGCTTTGTTTTCAAAAATGAAGCCAACTCGGGTTATGAAAAATCATGACAACAAACACAATGTTTTGAACTGAACAAATAATTAAAAGCAGAAAAACAACACACAAAAGTGGAAGGCCAGGAGGCGGTGTCAAAACGAGCATTTCACATCTATTGTTGTGCTGTCTAGACGGGTACTTTTAAGGAGAATTCCACTCATTGTCAACATTTTACTATGTAATCAATATACCTTAGAGATGTTGTGTGGAAATAATAAAAAATGTCCCCACATTCTATGTTATATAGAAAAGTAGCTCTGAAAAAAATCATTAAAGGGGTAATGTGATGACAAGGGGATGATGTCACTTGATGACATCTTGATGATGTCATCAAGTTGTGTTTCACCATGTTAATGATTTTCTTCAGAGCTTCTTTAATCACACTAAGAGAAACCTGTGTCTCTTCATTAAAGGGGAATTCCACCCATTTTCAAAAAAATCCTGAGAGGATACAAATGTGAACCAAATGGACCCGCTAGGGTCCATTTGGTTCATATTTGTAAGAAAAATAATTAACATGGTGAAATACATCTTGATGATCATCAGGACATTCTCCTCTCAATGTTAATGATTTTTTCAGACCTCCATTTTTAGGAAATACACAATTGGGGGAACTTTTTTATCATGTCCACACAACATCTCTAAGGTAACATATTAAAATGTTGAAAATGGACATACTTGCTCAAGTGCACAGATCTTCCATTTGTGCGAGGCACGGATTGATTCAGTTTAAAGTTGTACATCGTGCTCACTTCACTAAGGTTCGACTGTCCAAAATCTATAACCGTATAGATCCGACCTGTGACCGATGTCACCAAGCTCCGGCAAATCATTTACATAAGTTCTGGTCCTGTCCCGTTCTGCAGACCTACTGGGTGGAGATTTTTGAGTCGCTGTCTAGGATAGTCGGTAGACCGATAGAGCCTAATGCTATAATGGCACTATTTGGGGTCTCTTCCCCTGAACTATTGCTCTCTTCTATGGAGGTGTCCTTTATTGCCTTTGTGACCCTATTAGCCAGACGTCTAATACTACTTAGGTGGAAGTCGCCCACCCCTCCATCACACACTTCATGGATTAAAGATATCCTTCACTATGTTAAATTGGAAAGAATCAGATGTTTGCTTGGCGGCTCCCTGAAAAAGTTCAATAGAATTTGGGATCCTTTCTTTAGGTATTTTGATGAGCTCAGACTCCCTGATATTTCAGACTGATTACGGTCATTTATAGTTCGGTGGCGGATCAGATGGTGGATCGACTAGCATCATAACGCTTCAGTAGTTTTGTGAATATATATTTAAATCTTTTTTTTTTCTTCTTTCTTTCTTTCTTTCCTTTTTCTTTTTTTTTTTTTGTCTTGTGAAAGTGCATCAAATTCTTTGTTCATGCAGTTTCCTGTTTGCTTTCACTGTTTTACTTTTTGTTTTGTTTTGTAAAATTAAAATTCAATAAATAGATGTGGTAAAAAAAAAAAAAAAAGAAAAGAAAATGGGTGGAGCTCCCCTTTAAGGGCTTTACCAAGGCACACTCAGGCCTGTTTGCTCCTACAAGATAGTAGCTATTAGCTAACTATTCAAAAAAAGGCAATAAGCCACACTGGGAGCACACAGTCTCTATGCCAGTCATATACTGTAAGTGCAAGTACATGTCTCTGCGACACTCCAACCTCCTCATAACCAAAATCAATCATCCTGCCCTTCTTTGCATTATATGTCTGGGGTTGGTGGGGTGGGTCAGCTCTTTCCTCAAAACAACATTGATTGATTCCCGTTAAAACCAGTCGGATCCATTGACCATCCATTAAAACCAGTCGGATCCATTGACCATCCATTAAAACTGGTCACCTCTATTGATCACCCATTAAAGGCGGACGGAGGTGCCCCGCCCCCGCCTCCCATTTCGTCTCATACACGGTCAGACTTGAGTCATTCACTGCCATTGATCTCTGGTTATCTGAGCTTTGAGTGAATTGACCATGTGTTCATCTGAGCCCCAGCAGACGGATGGGCGTCTACCATCTGTGCTGACCCTGACCCGGAGGATATGCTGGTCAGAAGGTGAAGGTATACACTACAGCAGTGGTTTTTTTTAACCTCTTTGACACCAGGGACCATCATCTATTCAGCATTTGAGCCACGGACCAACAATTGATGACATTTTAGCCCCAAAGACCTGAAACTAAAGAATTCTTTTGGTTTTTGTTCACAATTCCAGGCTGGATTTTGCCCAACAAAAACAGTGTGGACTTCTTCATTAAATAGTGCTAATTCAGATGATGAATATTTTAACTCTTGAGAGTGTGAAAATGAAACCAAATGGACCCTTGCGGGTCCATTTGGTTTCATTTTCACACTCTCAAGAGTTACATCTGGTTAACCAACTTTCCATTATTTAGCCTGGGGACCACCTGGAACCCTCTCAAGGACCACTGGTGGTCCCCGGACCACCTGTTGAAAACCCCTGCACTACAGCATGGATTCAGGTTTTCAGCACAGATCATCCTAGTTCGCCAAGCTATTTAGTTTTCTTTTTGTTTTTACTTTGCATACCGTTTCTTGTCCTTTAGCTACTGTATTTCCCACTAGATTTTTAAATGATTTGTGAACTTGAATTTTGAAGTTTTATTTCTACTAGCGCATACTCTGAGAAATAGTAGACTTGAGATTACCAATACCAACTTTTTCATCGCTCCTGGCCCCAGAGGGCGGTCCTTTAAACATTTCAGATTCATAGAACCATAGTTACTTGCATTTTCTACCTTCTGCTTTGAGGCAGGATTTCCTTCTTCAAGAGAAGAAGGGAAGATATAACCTCATTGTCAGCTCTGTAACAGCGGCCGGCAAACTGTTCTTCTGGATCTGACTAGTCAATAAACACGGAAGAGATTTAGCGCTCTCATTAGAAGGCTGGTTTAAGTGCCAACAGTTTCGCTCTCATTTCTTTGAAAGTGTACTCGTCTCCGAGCCATAGAGTACAATCAGCTTGATGGTCCTCCTAAATGCTTTGCTTTGAACATCTTGCTAAGCTGGGATGACCAGTCATGTCATTGCAGCCTGACCAGATCATACTCTTCCTAGTTTGAAAGTCCTTTTGGAAGAGGGTCACGTACTGTATGAACCCATATACTTGTCTTGTTGTAGTCATCCACCTGTTTCAGATGAGTGTTGAATGTTTTATAATGTGGTTATTGTTGGATCCGCATTCATTGACGTATTCAGTTATACACACGGTTACAGGAATACACACAGGGGAGTCCCATGTGTCATATTATATGCATGCATCGCATCCTCAAAGTGGTTTTCTCCCCCCCGGGCAGTATTACTTCTGTGCGATACACGTCACCGAAGGGCCAACAACTGTTGGCAGGAACATGGCGGGCAGCGCGCGACAAAGTATTAAAATAGGGGCTTCAAGTGGTTAACTTAACTCACATGCTTTCGAGTCAACCGTTTGCTGCAGCCCTGCATCTCTGTGTTTTTATTAATAGAGGGCTTTTCATAGAGCCACGTCCATGGCCATTCCGCATCATGGAAACGCAATGCCTCTTTCTGTCTTCACAGGGGAAAACCCCCCACTCACTCAATGCCCCCTGTGTGTGACCATAGCGTAGCCACAACAACACGCGCGCCCCCATCACACATGATGCGCCTGCACGAAACCGATTGAACCCACCCTATTTGTAATTAACTTTCAGGGTATACCCCACCCCAGGTATAATCCGAGATCCAACCTTTGCTGAAACAGCAAACTTGTCACTGACACACAAGCATGCGTGCAATCATGTACACAGTCTACACACACACACACACACACACACACACACACGCACACACACACTCAGAGGTGTTACAGTGGGTCTCGGTCCTTAACAGCTTGTCAGGGCATATCTTTGTGGTGTTAAAGAGATTAGAATTGGGTGTAAGCCCACTGTCATCTGGTCTGCCACGCTCAGCACCTTTAACTGGGTCAGTGTCATTTGTCAGGAGTAATTTCGTGTCGTGTAGAAAGAATTAGAGCAATTCACTTTGGCTGATGTCGGGGTTCAAGTCAGTTATACTGCCAGTCTGACATTGGGGATGTCATTTTAAATGCGGCTCATCGTTGATTGAGTTCACCCAAAATGAGTCACTTCTCTCTACGCTAATACAAACCTATTGAAAGGATGAAGTCACCTTGATCTATCATTAAACCACAAATGTGGGGATTTTTATATCTGTTCTCATCACACTTCCCCCATTAAATTTGAGTTGATTGTCATAATAATTGCCAGACATCTCTCTCTCTCTCTGGAGACATCTCCAATGTCTCTTGATACGTACAGGTTAAATACAACTCACCCAGAGCCTCGTCTGATGTCAGAAAGAGCTGAAAGAACAGACAGACAACCATAGTAAAGTCTTACCTGCCGGACAGGTGGACGAAGAGAGAACAGCCTGGGTTTATGCAGCTCTAATAATCAACTCCTTATTCCTTTGTGCCACTGCAGGTGTTTCTAACTCTCTCTCTCTCTCCTCTGCCTGTCCTCACATTCTCTCGGAACACTCCAGGTTGCAATGCAAGGAAAGCACGTGTGTTTGAGAGAGTGGCTGGCTTGGTCCATAATGGTATTGATGGTGTGTGTGTGTGTGTGTGTGTGTGTGTAAGGGGGGGGGTGCAAGGAGGGAAATGGGTGTGGCTTTAAAGATGGACAGCAAGGAGGTAGAAAAAACTCCAGCCGCCTGAAACGGCTTCTTCTCTCCCTCATCTGTCTTAAGCTAGATTTACATTTCCGACATATGACAGCACGTCGCGTGCCAAAAGTGTCAGGTCTATATAAGCTCACGTCATGGTCACAGATGCAACGTGTGAACACGTGACTCCTTCTTACTACGACTCTGCCTCTCTATAGCCATTACAGCCATAATGAAAGGTGGTAAGGAAGGACTAGAGGGCAGAGGAGACCATATGGGGGAAGGGTTTAATAACAAAGATTGGATGGACACTAGGGAGGTCATGGAGAGGGTAGTGACTGGACCGATGGTTTGGCCGATAATACCACTACCACTATTTGATTTTAAAGGGAGTGTGACGTGAAATTATTTGTGTTTGTGTGTGTTTTTGCTGCTGCTTTTGGTGTGTTTTATATCCCCACAAATAACCAGTTTGAACAATCAGACTTTCATATCACATACTGCATGAATTTTAAAGGAAGTTGCTCTCAGGAGCAGCTTGTTTGATTTTGGCCTCATAATGATTTCATCAATGCACCACTGCTTTGTATAATTCTTCCTCTCCTTCAGTCCTCAGTTCCAAATTTGCATTTCCACTTTGTTCACAATACTTTATCCATTGACTAGAAATGGATCACTTAAAATATGCTCCTCATTGACGTACATAGTAAGGTGTGAAGAGGCTCAGGTTGTAACACAAAAAAAATATGTTTTTTATTAGAAAATGTGGTATTGTCTTACTACATAATATCGGTCAAAATATCAGGTCTATCCAAAATCGTGATCAGCATCACACATACACATGTGACGGTGGTTAGGTTAGTTGTCGTCGTGGCGATTGGACCCTTATGATCTGTAAGTTTATCTCATACACTTCATACCTCCATCAGGAGGCTGTTTTACAAATCTTATAAAATTCTGAAATATTCTCGTAATCTGCACTTCACTGCTGGAGAACGTCAAATATTCTGAGGATGGAATAGACTGCAGCACCTTGGTGCTCCCTGGGGGGGGGGGGGTATACACGGTACGCTGTGTCTAAAAACATCACCACATTGCCTTCACGTAATCCTGCTCCAAATATAATCCTGTGGTGCTTCATATAACTTGGCTGTCAATTCCACACTTAAGGTCAACTATTCGGGTGTGTAGTCACCAAAAAAAAAGTCTTAATCTGCCAACGTCTGTCAGCATTAGGCACTAAGCCTACTTTGAAGTGAATTAGGGGACTCCTAGAGATGGCTTACTACGAATAGCCATGTTACGTTAAACAGACAGTGGATAAGCTTCCTCAGGGAGACGCCATGCATAACTGCACAACTATTCAGTTTAGAAATGAATGTGTAATGGCTCAATCAAGCGAAAGGAAAGAGTTCAAGGAAAGAGTAGACATTTTTCTGCCTTTATTGATAGTAGATGGACAGGAAAACTAGGGAGAGGGGAAGTGACACGTAGAAAACGGAATCTTGAATCCACATCATCCATCTTATGTCCACACGACCTCTCTAAGGTATATTAATGACCACTCAAACTCGCCAGATACACGGATATTAAAGTGATAGTCATTAAAGCCCATCCACTGAAAAGGTGAGACAGATATTCTCCACCTGTCTATTCCTTTGAGATCTATTTTGTATTTAATTTGGATATCATGCCGCAGTCAGTAAGGACACTGTTGTGAAAACAACATCTTTATAGTCCTCTCACACTGGCATTTGTCGCATTTAATCAAAGCCGAGGTATTTATGAGCTAGCAGTCCCCTGTGCCTTCTATTGCTGTAGTTAAAATTGGCGATGAGCAGGAGAGCAGTTGGTGAAAGGGAGGGTGAAGATGATTAGATGCTTATGCATGTTTCAGTGACTGCTATATTGGTGTCCACAGTAATGTGTTGTGTTGTCCTACTTTGTCCATTATATTATACCTTCCAAGTATTAGCACATTGGCCTCAGGCTGAGTAAAGCAGACCAAACTGATGTTAACAAATTCATTGCCAGGCATTCATTATTTATTTTGCCACTGCCAGAGCTTTTTCAGTGAAGAACTTTATCTTGGATCCTGCCTTAGATGAGAACCATAAGTAAATAAATACTGTGTAAACTATGTTCTTTCACACAGAAAATACATAGGAAATATACAATAAATGCTTGTTTTGACCCAAAATGCAATCCGAAATAAATGCGTCTTTATAATTCTATTTTCATTGAGTTGGACAGAGAACAGACTTTTCGCTTCCGGTTAATTTCCATTCATACGTTGGCGAAGAGCATGATCTAATTTAATCATTTGAAACACTTGGATGAATATCTCCTCAATATCAGTGAAAGTCTCTGTCTGATCCAGTGTGTTCACTGTGTTGTATCGACAGTAGTTCAGTTGGAACCAAATTAAACCCGATTTGTTGTCTTTACACCTCCAGTTTCAAGTGATGAAATTTTGTCTTTTTTCAGATGTGTCTGAGAAAGAGGAGGAGGAAGATGAACAGAAACAATCCACAGAAATCCCCCAGAAGAAATCTGCGAAAAAGAGAAAGAGTGGAGCCGAGAATCCAGACAACGTCCAAAAGAAGAAAAAGCTGAAAAAGGCTGAGCAGGTACAGTGCGGTGGTGTGATGTTGCATAGTGATGTGGCAGTGCCTTTTTGAGTATTCAGCAAGATTCTGGACACTGCCTCTAGCATTGTATTAAAAAAAGAAACTCCCCCTGGAGAATAGAATATTTTTGTCCCAACCTTATTTCTACTGTACTCTTCTCTATCGCTCTACCTATCAGGGAGAAAGCATTCTATCCCTGTCTTGAACCTTAATTCACAAATAAATGTAATTTACCGTAATAAACAGCGTGACATTTGTTACATTTAGAGAAGATCCTTGTTGTAATGCTCAGTGCCTGTGTGGAAATTCAGAGCTATTGGTGCAGGTGGCATGGGCCAGCGACATTGCTTCGTGCAGACATTACTGCAAGCGTACAACATTCATTCCTATTTGATTGGCCCTGAAAGTTTGCTCAACTGTCTGGGCACCTAGGCTGCAGCTGAGGCTTCCTCATGGCCTGCTCCAGGTTCAACTCCGGTAGCAGTAGTTCTACGCGTCACCGGGCTTTTCTGTCAGTGGTGGATCAACAACTAAAACACATACAGTATATATTTGGTTACACTGAATTTAGCATAAAACGTGTCCTCTTTCCTGGTTGTCACAGAAAGAGTGTGTAGCTGCTCCAGAGAAGAATGAAGACGGTGTTGACAAGTCAACAAAAAAACCCAGAAAGAGGAAGGTGAGGGTCAAGAACAGGCGGTTTATGTTAATGTTGGAAAATGGCAGAAAGAATATGTGTGGGTGTTTTTGTATTTTCTTTTCTCTGTTTGTGTATACTCCACCAACAAAGATGTAACAAAGATGTTATTCAACTGCTCAAAATACCTTTCATTACCTGGAAACAGGAATGGAATGTCCTATTGTGGATATTTTAAAAGTGTATTGACCAACAGTGCAGGTATAAATGTCTTGTGAAGTTGTGAACTGTACTTTGTACTTTGTTGTTGTTCAGAAGAAGAAGAAGACCATCACAGATGTCCTAGCCTCCTCTGAACCCAAACCAGGCAGTCCGGCAGACCTGCAGAACCTCGTTGTAAATTACTTCTCAGACAAGCGCTCTGTTATTGAACAAGAAGAGCTTGCACTGTCGGGTGAGTTTCAGGGTGTATCCAGACTCGGCGTGTGTAAAGCTTGTGTTTTTGGCTCAGCTGTGACATCACTTCCTGTTTTTGTTTTTATTTTTCATGGTAAGCTTCTCCGGCATGCTCCCCGTCGCCAAAAATGCACACCAGAACAAGCTGTAAGTTCCCTTCCACTACCAGACAAAAAAAAAACAGGACGTGATATCACAGCTGAGCCGAAAACACAAGCTGACACAAGCTTGGGTATGGAGGCGGTCTCACCGGGTGTCCCTGTTGACCTGGAAGTGACCGTTACCACTGCATGAGTCAGGCATGAGCCAGGGTCGCCCCTTTGACCTGGAAGCTGCGTGTATCGCTTGCATGCTGCCCTGCTGACTCAACCATGTCTCTGTCTATCCTGTTGTCTTCCAGACTCCAGTTTCCTGACCAGTAATGACTTGTCACACACGCTGTCTTCCTATTTGAAAGAAAGTGAGTTTGGGTACTGCTTCCAATTGACAATTCCAGTCTGTTATCATGACAAATCCAGTTCTCTTATTTAAAAAAAGAAGTGTGTTTAATTCTATTGTCCCCCTTTTTCTGCCTTGTACTCAGTTTGTCCCAAATGGGCGAAGGTCCAAAAGCAGCACACAGAGAAGTGTTCTGTGGTTCTGCTTATTGTCTGCAGCTCGGCGCTCCGCACTATTGAGCTCATCAAGTGAGTCACACACCAGTGATGTCTGTTCCATTGTTCTCTGCTCACATAACCGTCATTTTTGCATTCTCTGCCAGACGGGGAGATATTGCGTTTAGCCCTGTGCAAATGCAATGTGTGTCGCTCTCTATCTTCCCACAGCAAATCTCGCAAACTACTACTAGGCGAATGACTGTGTCGTATTAATTATGCACACAACCATTAGACCAAGGATCTCGATTCCTGCATGTTTGCAAATGTCTATTAATGCTCGCAGTGCAATGATCCTTCCAGGCTATATACTTGAATATTATTATCCAGAAATCACCTTACTCAATCTGGCAAAATTATGTGTATTTTTGTTTAATATTACCAATGATACGATTCATTATATTTTCAGTCTTTTTGTGCCTTGATTGATAGGAGAGTAGTGGTGTAACTATGCGGCAATACTTCATAATTAAATAACTCCCAGTACTGCCTATGGTGCTACACTGTATGTAAAGCACCATTATTAGTCCCTCAGGTCTTCTATCAGGCTTTACAATACCTTGCCTGAAGCATATACGCCTAGGAGGACCAGACTTGGTACAAGGTTACTATCTCATCATGGTGGCGCGTCACATACCAGAAGTAGGCCATTGTGACCTACCTGTGACAAGAACGGCTTTGTTCAGTAGGTGTCTAGGGACTTCGCCCCGCAAGTGATCTATTTCACAGCTGACATTGTGATGCAGCTACCGTAGGTAGGTTGTGTATGATGTTATTTGTGGATGTTGTATGCCACATCCTCAGATTAGACAAAAAAAATCCAGTTTTTGATTACCGGTATCTCTTTGATATTAATGGAATATGCTATGACGTACTCACACATCATGTGCAAAGTTTGCTTGTATTCCATATGAGGAGCTGACATGTCACACGTTCTGAAATGGTTGCATTCAAAGTACAGCAGCTCTGCGTTCTGGTACAGTAACACATTCTGGTACAGAAACTTGGAAATGCTCCCACAATTAATGCTATTACCTTGTTTATTTACCCGTGAAAATGCCTTGGAAATGTTGGAAAGGCGCTGTACAAGTAATTATTTTTATTTGGTTTATTTTGTGTATTCACCAGGCAGCTGACTACCTTCAAGGGCGACGCCAAAGTTCTGAAGCTCTTTGCGAAACACATCAAGGTTAGCACAGATGAGGGAGGAGAACCCTATCTGTATGCTGTGTCTGCATCGACTGTATGCTGTACTGTCACGTGGTCCTTGCTTGGATAACGTGGCCTCTCTTTGTTGGTGTGTCTGAGTTTGGTCTTGTTATTTGCAGGTAGAGGAACAAGTGAAGCTTCTACAGAAGGGCATCACACACATCGGAGTGGGGACGCCTGCCAGAATCTGCTCTCTCATTGAAAGAGGTGAATAAATGTGGATGCAGAATTACCAATATCGTAATGGCTTCTAAATCAGTAGTTCTCAAATATATATATTTTGAGGACTCCTGAATTTATATTGGCTGCAGTTTGTCGCTGTCAGGAGGATACCATGTAAAGGGATTGTGACATTAAAACAAAACTTTTTTGTAATAAACAAATGATGTCACAACAAATTAACATTTGGTCTTGCCAGTCTGACAAATGATTCTGAAAAACCAACACTACAGCAGAACTATACTGGCTTGGTTTCTCTCAACAAATCATGATATATATCCTGTTATATCTGAAGTGACACCGGCAAGCGCCTGTGCATTTTTTGTGCATTCACTTTACAATACAAAAATATATACCTTTTTAAAATTGTAAGGGCATTCTCTGATTTCCTCTCTCTTTTTGTCACTCTCTCGGTCTCTCTCTGTCTGTCTCTCTGTCTCTCTCACTCTACCTCTCTCTGTAACTCTCTTTCTCTCTCTGTCAGATGGGTTGAAGCTGCAGACACTACGCTATCTGGTTCTGGACTGGAACTGGAGGGACCAGAAGCTCCGCAGGATGGTGGATGTTGCAGAGGTGAGTTGGTGCCCTCTGCTGGCTTTAAATGGAGACAGACGTGTGGCAGTGAGACTCACTCTGTGGTAGTCTGACAGGATAAATGTTGACTTTTCTTTCTTTTTTTCCCCAATTACCTCTGAATGAGAGAGAGATTGAATGCCATACAAAAAAAACACTTCCCCCGCTCCGTGTTGTGCATACAATCTGTCCATGTCTCCTCCAGGTGAAAGTGGACCTGCTGAAGCTTCTGGAAACAGGCGGTCTTCTGAGCAGGTGTAGAGGTGGCCAAGTCAAAATCGGTCTCTTCTGAGGACAAATGCAGCATTCCTGATGTTGATAATCCACGATTTACAGCTGGCCCTAATTATACTATGTTTTTCATAAGCCGATTAGTGACTTATGTCCCGCATACACCATCCTGTTTGTTTTTCTTTTGTCTCAGTGTGAAATTAGTGTTTTTTTATAATTTCTCAGAGAACCAAATGTCTAGCGTGTGATGTTGTTTGTTCAGTATTGTCATTTGTCGTGATCTCCCAGTGAGATGGGTCGAATAAACTGACTCTGAACGAAACCAGTTTGTTTACTTTGACCAAGGGACCGAGGGATGTCCCTCCCTCCCTCCCTGTCGAGAATGTGAGCTCATGGGTTTGCTCATCCACTAGGAAGTCCCATTTATCAAAACATCCTTTGAGAAACCAGCAATGAAACGTCAAGAACCAACGCAGACAACTATGAAACCGCACATTCTTATAGATTAAATAAAAGAAACATAGTTTTACAAAAAAAAAAATAACCTTTTGTGTATTTTTTGTGGGAGGCAATAAATAAGAAAAGAAAAACCTGACACGCCTGACAGATAGAGGAAGTAAGAGAGGAGGTTGTGGTTAATGAGTAACAGCTTCTACAGCCAGTTCCAAAGTTCTCCCCACCCTGCGCAAGGCCTGCTGGGGGAAACGTCTCAGCAGCAGGCAAAGCAGCAGCAGTGAGCCAATGTACAGAGCGATAACACTGCTGAGGTAAACCACGAGAGTGACAGAGAAGAGCACCCTGTTGCTGTCCAACGTGGCCAGTTTTCTGGCTATCCAAATAGCTCTCTTGCCTCCTCCAGCTGGAGTTCCTCTTCCATGGGCAAGCTGAAGCCCGCCAGAACGGGGCCGCTGGCCCGGAGGCCGGACAACTCGGCCTTCAAGCAGCAAAGGCTGCCGGCCTGGTCTCCCATGCTAACGGCTAGCACCGTCCTGCCCTTCTTCTACTGCATGTCTGTGCTGTGCATGCTGCTGGGAGTGTGGCTGCTCATCACCGTGCAAGGCACACAGGAACTGAAGGTGGGTGAGAGTGGTGATCTGACTTCATGTGTTGGTACTTACTTGGTATTGTAAATTTGCAATTGGCATCTGAAAACACTATAGAGCAGGGGTTTTCAACCTTTTTCATCCCAGGGCCCACCGTTTATTCAGCATTTGAGCCACGAACCACCAATTGAGGATATTTTTAGACCCCCCCAAACTAAAGATTTCGTTTGCTTCTGTCCATGACCATTAATCTTCTAGTTGTGCAGACTTGGGCTAATTCACATGATGAATATTTTAACTCTTGAGAGTGTAAAAAAATGAAACCATAGAATTTAGATATTAGTTTTTAGTTTTTGTTTACATGTTGGCTTGGAATCGTTTCATTTAAAAGGTTGAAAGAGATTGCTCCTTTATTTTATAGCATTTCTAGTGGATTGGTGACTTCATAATATTATTGAAAACAGTCGGACTCAGTTCTAAAAGTAGCTGACTAAACAGATTCTGTTGTTGTATTTCCCCTTTTTCGTGTGTGGGGGGCGCAACAGTAGTATAAAAGTAATCAAAAAGTACTATGTAATATATTACTCTTGATTCCAAGTAACGTAATATTTCCTAAGGAGTAATAAGTAACATTACTCTAATACTAAGTATTATTGCCCAATACTGCATACGTGCAAGAAAGCACATATTTCCTGTTAATACTGTTTGGTCTGACAGTGAGTTAAGGTTACAATTTTCAAACAAAAAAAACAACCCCAGTCGTTTTATATACCGTATATACGAACTTACAAAGAGAATCTGATACTCTGTGATGTTTGTGCAGGGCAAATAAACAGCCGTATGAGTAAAAGCGTAGGTGATTTCTGCTGTGATAAGATAAGCAGAGCCACGGATGCCATAAAAGGGAGTGACATGTCGAGGAGAGATCAAGGTTTTGTTGAGCACGATATATAAACAGGGTTTGATGTGGAAATGGAAGTCCCTCTCTCGGTTTATTTGTTCTTTTTCTCTTCCTTCCCCAGGTGGATTACACGTCAGCCGGCTCGTGCGATAGATGCTTTGAGAAGCGTAAAAATGTCAGCAACGCATTAAACCCCTGCAATTGCACCCTGGTGTTTCCCATTGAACAGGCTTTCACGGTGAGCGACCTCGAAAGTTCGCTTTCAGATCAGATTTCCGTTCTCCTGTAACAAATAATGTATATTGTTTTACATTTGAAGACATAATTGCTGGGTGACCAGTTTTCTATGTGCCTGTGTTGATCAGATGTGTCTGTTTCTTGTCTCAGGGGAATGTGTATTTCTACTATGGACTGATAAACTTCCACCAGAACCTCCGCAGATACATGGATTCCAGGGATGATGCGCAGATGGTCGGCAGGAAAGCATATCTAAAGGTGCAGTAGCTCAGGCCACAGAGAATCTGCCTCTGTAGACTTGGGCTAATTCACATGATGAATATTTTAACTCTTGAGAGTGTAAAAATGAAACCAAATGGACCCGCCAGGGTCCATTTGGTTTCATTTTTACATTCTCTGGAGTTACATTTGGTTAAACAACTTAGCTGGGGACCACCTGGAACCCTCTCAAGGACAGTAGCAGTAGCAGTAGCTCAGGCCACCGAGAATCTGCCTCTGTATCTCTATATAGTTTGGGTATTTTATCAGATATTTCAACAATCTGGGAACTAAATTGTTATCGGCAAATGTCTTCACCAATATGTTTCTAATGGCGTCTAATAACAGGTACTAAAATTTCAAAAAAGGGAGGGTCGATGAGAAAAAAAACAGCCCTTTAGTCAGTGTAGTCACTAACCTATAGAATGCAAAACATGCAAAATTTCATCATGGTTTTGTATAACTATGAGGTTTGCATGATGTTGAATCCATTCCAAGCATTAGTTTTGTAAAAAAAAAAAAACTCATTGGGCGGAAAATAGCACTTGCTGTTTATGATGAAGGATATGTATATTGTGTATATTGAGTTGTTTTCTGAGCAAAACTAATGCTTGGAATGGGTTCAGCATTATGAAAACCTCCTAGTTGAACATATCACGTTTTTCCTTCTAAATGTTGTGAGTAGTACCCCGACTTTGAACATTTTTTTCATGTTTTCCCACGCGTGTTGAATTTCAGCATTTTAGTATGTTATTAGACACCATCACAAACACATTGCTGGAGGGATTTTTTTGGTAACGATGTAGCTCCCTGATTTTAGTAACCTACCCTAACCAATACCGTACCAATACAGTAGACTGTTATCCGTTCTTTTCAAAGGATTGCGCCTAATTCCATTAACTTTCCTCTTCACAGTCACCCAGTTCATACTGCACACCTTTTAGGTTCAATTCAGACGGACTCCCCATTGCCCCCTGTGGTGCGGTGGCCAACAGTATGTTCAATGGTAATTCGCCTTCCTGCTCTGCTTTCCTGTTGACACGCAGTAGAAAGTGCATTTACACCTCTGCCTTTCCTGTCAGCACATCGCCTCCTCAACAAGCTGTCCCTTTTTGTGTTTGGTTGCCTCAGACTCCTTCACTCTGTTCTATCACGGCGCCTCTGGTGGGATGAAAGAGCAGGTCCCTCTGCACAGGAAGGGCATCACCTGGTATACAGACCAGAACATCAAGTTCCGTAACCCTGCCAAAGACCCAGAGAACCAGACGCTGGCGCAGGTGTTTGAAGGTAAAATTTGAAGCAAGGGAGCTCAATTGAACCCAAGATTGGTAGATGAGTTATTTTACACTGAAAATGTTTGCCCTTTTGTTTTGCTTTTAATCTTTTCATATTAAAGGTAGGGGAAGTGATTTCACTTTTGTCAGATATCACCCCAAAAAAAATCTGTTAAAATGCTCTATTATAAGGTGTGCAGACCATATATGGAGTCCCCCCCCCCCCCCCCCCCCCATAGTGTAGCTACTCTTGGGCGCCCTTAGTGCACCAGGCTGGTACTACACCATGAATTCCAAGTCACTTACCCTACCTTTAACAATAAATGCTGTTTGTAGCACCCTCTGGTGGATATTTTTTGCAGCCAGTGACACTGCATTGCATACTGTAAAGGCTCCTAGTTGGATGCAATTGCTTCGAACTGTGCCTGTGCAGCAGTGACAGTAACACACAGCCTTGATGGATGGAGGTTGATCCATGCCTGTGTGTATGGTATGGTATTAGTGTTCACACTAATTGGACATTTGACTCTTGAGTCGGGAACGCACGGATAGATCGAAAACATCACTTTTGTTTTTGCACTCACCATGGCATGGCGAGGTATTGCGGTATGTACTTGACTTTTAAAAAATGCACCTGAATATAAATGAAAACACTGACCACTGACTCCACAGGCACAGCAAAGCCACCATATTGGCAGAAGCCTGTCTATGAGCTGGCTCCCAATGATCCCAGTAACAACGGCTTCATCAACGAGGACCTGATCGTGTGGATGCGGGAGGCAGCCTTCCCCAACTTCAAGAAGCTCTACGGGATTCTGAACCGCCAAAGAGGTCCCTTCTCTGCTGGGCTGCCAGCGGGGAACTACAGCGTTGAAATCTCCTACAGTATCCTTTTAAATGAGCAGTAAAAGACACAGAGAAATCCCCATACATGGGCATAAAAGGGACCAAAGGGTACAATGGGTACTTTTAACAACACATACAAAGTTCCCAACTTGCATCTATTCTGACTGAAAAGCTTTCATTAAAGGGGAATTCCACCCATTTTCAATTTTTTCCTGAGAGGATACAAATGTGAACCAAATGGACCCTAGCGGGTCCACTTGGTTCCATTTGTACCCTCTCAGGAAAAAAGGGGTCTGAAAGAAAAATCATTAACATGGTGAAATACATCTTGATGATGTCATCAGATGTATTTCACCATGTTAATGATTTTTTCCAGACCTCCATTTTTAGGAAATACAGAATTGGGGGAACTTTTTTATCATGTCCACACAACAGCTCTACGGTAACTTAATGACGTATTAAAATGTTGAAAATGGGTGGACTTCCCCTTTAACGCAGTTCCATCCATTTCAGCATGCTAACTTTCCAAGCAGAAAGTGGGAATCCCCAACTAGATCACTGGTTGGCAGGTTTCTGATTCTGTCCACAGGTGAGCTAGAGTGGATAGACAACAAATAGTGAGCATTGAAAGGTATATATATATAGGGTAAAGGGTGAAAGGTATATATATATAGGCAATTTTAATTTGCACAAAATCTGTGTTTGTAAACAGATTTGAATCTAACTCCACCTAACTTAAGCCTCTGTTATCTAGATGAGTCCTATTTGAGGTACTGTATCTAACCAAATCCCATTTAAAAACCCTTGTGATTTTGATATGGGGGAACTGGAAATCCCAAAAATGCTAACCTTAAAAAATACAAACTTTAGGCACTCCATATTCCACACACATTTTACTCCGTCACTCTCAAACATGGGAACAAGGCAACTCTACATACTCTAGTCTCTAGTTAACTTCTGTTTGCCTGGTAGGAATTGGCATTATTGAGTTATCTTATTCCCTAAATAGAACTAAAATGTTATATCTGTAGCTATTAAAGGAGCGTTCAGTGATTTGGAAAACCCCTCCAGTCCCCTGTAACAAAAAGTGCTCATGCACACACTCTAAAGTGGGGTGAAGTATAACAGGCCAACAGCAAGTACACCAAGGCCTGCCCCCACTTAAAGGGGAACTCCACCCATTTTCAATATTTTACTATGTCATTGATGTACCTTCAAGGTGTTGTGTGGACTTGATAAAAAAAAAAGTTCCCCCATTCTGTGTTCCCAAGAAATGGAGGTCTGAAGAAAGCCACTAACATGGTGAAACATCTTGATGACATCATCAAGATGTATTTTCACCATGTTAATGGATTTCTTTAGACCGTTATAGAGACCAAGCATAATGACTTAAGGCATATTTGTCTTATTAGCCAGGAGATCCTTTTAACTAAAAGTAAATAGACTATTTTAAGCACTTGGTTTGGTTTCCTTGACCTTCCCCTCCAGACTTCCCGGTGCAGCCCTTCAGGGGCAGAAAGGAGATAGTGTTGTCGACGGTGACCTGGTTTGGTGGTCAGAACAACTTCCTGCCCATCGCCTACCTAGTGAGCAGTGGCCTGATCCTCCTGCTGGCCGTCATCCTCACCGTCGTCTGGTGGAAGTTTGGCAAGGATGGAAAGAACATGCAGGAATAAAGGAGGAATATTAGGCATGACCAGCTGTGAGTTGCATCACAACGGGGAATTCATGCTCATATGATGAAGCACGAACCAGCAGGGAGCAAATGGAGCCTAAATCAGTGGTTTTCAACCTTTTTGACTGTCTCCAGGGACCACCATTTATTCAGCATTTGAGCCATGGACCACCATTTGATTACATTTTCACACCACAAAGACCTAAAACTAAAGAATTCTTTTGGTTTTGTCCACAATTCCAGGCTGCCAACAAAACAGTGTAAACTTTCTTAACTAAGTGGTGCTAATTCAGATGATGAATATTTTAACTCTTGAGAGTGTGAAAATGAAACCAAATGGACCCGCAAGGGTCCATTTGGTTTCATTTTTACATTCTCAAGAGTTACATCTGGCTAACCAACATTCCATCATTTAGCCTGGGGACCACCTGGAACCTTCTCAGGGACCACCTGTTGAAAACCCCTGCCCTAAATGAAAAGGAACCATCCCTGTTGTCTTATTGCTGTATTTGACAATGCTCAGGTTTATTGTCTAGCACTTCTGTACTTTGTTAAAATTTCATTAGACCCTTGCAGTAAGTCCATGGGGTTTATTGCATATTTTATTGCATATTTTTTTTCTATTCCATATTTTTTTTAATCTTCTGTAATTATAACTTATAAATTTAAAGAAACGGCTCATCAAAAACACCATCAATCCCACTTATTGGTGTATTTGACAAATCTCAGGTTTATTGTATGGCACTTATGTACTTGTATTTTTTATCTTCTGTAATAAGAATTTTTAATTTTAAAGAAATGGCCTATCAAAAATGCAATCAGTTTTCACCAATTTGAGGACATGAGAACGACAGTGTCAAGTAAACATGAACCGTAAAAGCTATTTAACTATAGTATGAATAGTTCACACTCCATTTCCTGATGCAGACCTTTTTTGTATTCTAACATTAAAATGTATACAATAAGCCATCATGGTCAGAAGAAAGGGATTCAGATCACTGGGTGGCATTTGTGAAAATAAAAATATACTTTTTTTTTTTTTTTAGAAAGTCTTTATTTCTCTATATACAATCAGTGAGTCACACAGACAACTCATCTAGAATGACCAGACAGCACCGAAGCCTTGCATGAAAACTGCCTCCAGCGTGAATTCATACTTTGACACGTATTTCAGTCGAATCAGATGTTGTCACAGAAAAAACGGATATATCAGTTATTTTCATCACAAGCGTGCTCAACCGAAAATGTTTTCACTTTCACAGAGCGCTGTGGCCATTCCGCAAAGTATAAATTCGCTTTTTAGATGTCCAGAGAAACCGAAGTCTCAGAGTTTGTGACATTTCTAAATGTCAAAACAAAGCAATCCCTTCTGTGAGGAGGAGTCTTTTCTACTGCTGCTCCATCTGCAATGCCACCAAAGTACCTGGCAGAGCCAGTTCTACAGACCAGGGGTTTTCAACCTTTTTGATGCCAGGGACCACCGTTTATTCAGAATTTGAGCCACGGACCACCGCTTGAGGACATTTTAGCCCTACAGACCCCAAAACTAAAGATTTATTTTGCTTTTGTCCATCTTGTAGCTGTGTAGACGTTGGCTAATTCACGTGAATATTTTAACTCTAGAGAGTGTAAAAATGAAACCAAATGGACCCGCAAGGGTCCATTTGGTTTCATTTTTACGTTCTCAAGAGTTACATCTGGTTAAGCAACTTTCCATTATTTAGCCTGGGGACCACCTGGAACCTTCTCAAGGACCACTGGTGGTCCCCGGACCACCTGTTGAAAACCCCTGCTACAGACGGACGGTCAGGTACTGTGGATAATGGTTATGATTGCTGATTTCCGACAGTGAATTAAGGCAGGGGTTTTCAACCTTTTTGACACCAGGGACCACCATTTATTCAGAATTTGAGCCACGGACCACCAAAGAATTCTATTGGTTTTGTTCACAATTCCAGGCTGGATTTGAGAAACAAAACATTGTAGACTTCTTAATTAAATAGTGCTAATTCAGATGAATATTTTAACTCTTGAGAGAGTGTAAAAATGAAACCAAATGGACCCGCAAGGGTCCATTTGGTTTTCATTATTACATTCTCAAGAGTTACATCTGGTTAATCAGCTTTCCATCATTTAGCCTGGGGACCGCCTGGAACCCTCTCAAGGACCACCTGTTGAAAACCCCTAAGTTAAGGCATCTTACTACAAGCCATGTTATAGAGTAGTCCAAAATGATCACTAGTACACAGAAGCACTCACTACTACGCAGAAAACAGTCCACACACAACAGCACCCTCCACCTGACATTAGGGGGCGCTGATGGACACATTCACAGACAAAGATATGGAATTGTACAGACACAAGTCACTGAGAATACAGATTCATCACACAGTTACAGACATACACCCATGACATGCAGAACAGCAACTCGAACTGCTCAGAGTATGCACAACACACGGAAAAATGTTTTTCTATGAAGAAATTAATCCTCCCATCGACCCGTTCTCCTGTACCGTATTTTCTAGGCTTTGTGATGACAGAATTAGCTCTGCTAATGTCGAGGTGTATTTTTCTGTGTGTGTGTTTTGCATACTTCAGACTGCTCCATTGTGGGTTCAGCTAGACTTTTCCCTACACTGGCATTGGGAGTTTCTCAACTCGCAGATTTGGTGTGAATATAGTAAGACCAGAAAAGACAAAAGGCAACATTTGGTCATCTATATATTAAAAAAGACACTTTCCTACGTTGGGCAGTTCCTTTGTTTTGACCCTTTGGAATTCTGCCGCTTCAAGTCAATATCAAAGAACGTGGCAATGTGTCGGTCGGATCCACCAATCACAATGTTAAAAAAGAAAAAGAAAAAGTGTGGCACAACAACAAAGCAATGGGTCATTGACAGTGTAACCATGACAACAGTGCAACCATAATTTAATTTGATCTACGAGGGTAGTGGTTGGGCAGATAAGCTTTTTTCCCTTAATAAGCGAGCCTCTCCTTTTCAGCAGGATGTCAAAAGAAAAATAAATATCAGTAAATAACGTTTAAAGTAAATTTTCACACAGGTTTGTGTTGCTGGATTTTTTTCAGAACATTAAAAGTTAGGTCATGTTTTGAAGCTATGAGGGAGAGAAAAAAAGTGTTTCAAAAAATGTACCGTTGTAATTTGGAGAAATGTTCCTTGCGGTATGGTAAGGTTTACATAGGGACGTGGTGGAATCTATGCGAAACTTCATTAGAACGTTCCTTAGAACCATTTCGACTTGAATTCACTGTTTAAAGCTATTATAGGCAACTTTAGTGTGTACAAACTCTGTGTTTGTAAACCGTTTTTAATCTAACTCCACCTCACCTCCACTCTATTGGCTCATTATGAAACTGCTGGAGACTCGCCGTGCGGTGATTGGCTAAAACGCCGCCTCAACCCCCCACACACTGCATAGTTCTGGACCGTCTGCAGGGCAAAACAGGTGTCTGTCTGCAGAGAAACAGCTGCAGCATCAAAGCCAAAGCAATGTATAGGGAACAAAGGCAAAAAAATATAGATTTTTGGCTAAAAAGTTGCCTATAATACCTTTAAGACGGGAACCCCTAGTGGTAGTTTTACCCTAGTTGACGGGAACACCAATATGCGTTCTGTACAGTATGTACAGTATCAAAAAATGTCAAAGTTTGGTGGTGTTACACAATAATTTGAAGTTTTCCAGTACACTTAGGTTAGTATTTCAGAGACATTTTTAGAATCGGGATAGTCTACAATGGGTTAAATAGGACCCAGTTCAGTATGTGACATTAAAACAAAATGTATGGGAATCACAGTTTGACAAAAAACAGACAAAAAACCCTACTAATCACAGAGGGGACTATGCTCTATCAATTAGTAGTCAGGTCTTTGTTGTCCCTCTATCCATGTCCTCCTATCTCACACATACACATTCATCTTTGTGGTTTCAGTGATAGGACTTATGGCACTACACAAGCACATTGTGGCCATGCGCAGACAGGTAGACGTAACACGTACAGACATCTCCAGAGGAAACTAAAGCTAAGGTAGCATTCTTTCAAGAACTCAATCCCGGGGATTCAGGGGGGCTCACAGACGCCCCCTTCTACCTGTGTCTATTACGAGTCGAGGATTGAATTCAAATCCGTTTTCATCCGAGCTTCGTGAAATCATTCAGCCCTGATCTATCGACTTCTGGGTGCTACTCTGAGGCACCTGATAGGCCAGATCCTCCTCGGTGGGAGTGGCCTGTCCGGTGGTGCTCTTCGGCGTGTCGTACGCCGACCTTCCCGGCTGGCCGTTGTTGTCTGTCCGCGCGAGCAGCAGTGACGACGCGGGCCCACCGCAGCTCATGAAGTTGGACACCATGGTCGGCTGGCTCATGGAGCCGCTCGCCGATACGTGGCCGCCGATGTCGATCACGATGGGCGTGGCGTATTCGGCCCCGGAGGCGGGAAGGGGTTCGGCGTATGCGTGGTAGATGTCTGGCGAGATGGGGGCGTCGTACAGGTCGGGATCGGTGTACCCGGGGTCGGACGTGTCCTCTGGCTTGAAGGTTGACCTGGCGCCCAGGGACGTCACCCCTCCGCTCACCAGGGGCTGCGCGTACTCTGGAGGGACACGGATGGAGGGCAAGATGTCAGATCATGAATAACACATGTGACGCGCGGCAGTGGCTCGCGAGCAGGCTGTTACCTGCAGGTTCGGCACGTAGTCTAGGGGTGACCCCTCTCCCTCGGAGACGTCCCACTTCGCTGCTGCTGTACCGAACAGAGTCGTCCCCCTCCGCCATCTTGGAAGGCAGCAGCTGCTTCATGCTCTTCCACCAGTCTGAAACGGAATGAAAGCAATGCAGAGGAGATTTGTCAATCACACCAGCAGACAATGCCAACATGACCATGGTGCTAATGCATCTTTGCATGACACAAAACAGACCTGTGCGATCCCAGTGGGGTAGGTCATATGTTCCCTCTGAACTCGTCTTCCTGCAGAGACCATGAGAGAGAGAGAGAGAGAGAGACGACATTTAATTCTTTCCCTGCCTTGAGGGACAGGCCATATCTGCCATATCAGCTGACATTCTAGCACATACCTGGGCATTAGGCGGCCCGGGGGCCAAATGCGTCCCTTTGGGGACGCCCACAAACCAGTGGTCCGGGGACCATCAGTGGTGCCCTCTTTTTATGTGCTAAATAAATCAATACAAATACAAACTCTTTGAGAGCGTAAAAACGAAACCAAACCATTTGGTTTCATTTTACACCCTCAAGAGTTAAAATATTCATCCGAATTAGCCCCAACTCTACACAACTAGAGAATGTAGAAGATTAATGGACATTTTGATCTGTATGTTTGACTGTTTTGTTTCCCAAATCCAGCCTGGAATTGTGGACAAAAGCAAAAGAAATCTTTAGTTGTGGGGTTTGTGGGGCTAAAATGTCATCAAATGGTGGTCCTCTGTGGCACAAATACTGAATAAATAAGAGGTCCCTGCTGTCAAAATGGTTGGTCTTACGCTTTTATCTTGAAATTAAATTAATATTACGCAGACTTTAGTTCAGCCTTTAGTCTTGGCCATCCATAATATTTTGTATCTCATTTGGCCCCTTGGGAAAAATAATTGCCCACCCCTGTTCTAGCGACTTCATCTTGAGGAATTCCTCGGAATTGGACTAAAACAATGCACCGCAGGGCCTATGAGAACTTACCTGTTCCTCCAATGCCAGGCACAGACCACCGTCAAAACGAGAGCAGTCAGAGCCATGACCAACACTGGCACGAGCACCGCAGCCAGCGCAACATCTAATTAGAGGGAAAACACCATGTTAAACAGGATTACTGCTGCACAGCCATGAAAGGTTAACATGCCTGTATACTCAAATCCAGTGGCAGTGAGTTACTTTACTGTCACTACAAAGATGCACTGTTTTAGGCACATGGTACACGTGAAAAATGTGCGCTTGGAAAGTCCAATATAATAAAACACAATCACACTTGTGAAGAGAGTTCTACGATTCCATGGGTGGTCAAGAATACCGAGGACAGATTTGAAATCAGCGTTAAATTCCATGATCACGGAATTGCACAAAGCTACTCCCCTAATAAGAGGAGATAGTGCCGCTCAACGACACATTCATAAAAACGACTTAGGGTGCCTCTACACCTTGCTAGTGCACAGGTCTTTGGTTCAATGGGCACTTCCGGCTTGTTTCGGTTTGTATTTTCAGCCGCGGGCAGCTTGGAGGAAAAGCCTGCCACTGGCGAAAATGCAGATAGGAACAAGCCGGAAGTTTCATTGACAGCCATTCGAAAAGCAGGATGTGACGTCACAGACCTGGCGAAAACACGGGCAGGTCACAAGCAAGGTCAGTAGAGGGTCTTACCGTTGCTGGTGTGGGGAGGCATGGTGGTGTTCCTGATGTCAGGGGTGCGTGTTGTGCTTCCATAAAGGGGTGGGGTGTATGTGACCACCTGTGGGCGAGTGGGTCGGGGTGCAGACATCCTGGGACGCATTATCCCTACAATGGGGGAGGTAGGTCCATGTAAAGATTGTGGATACAAAGGATTTTGTTCGACAGAGTCAACAAGCAACGTCTGCTCACCCGGGATCTGGCAGCCAAGCAGCTCCAACTTCAGTGCAATCCTCTGGTGCCATTGGGTCGGATTTATCCTGATAAAACGCGCCTCGATCGGAGGAATGAAGTTATTCCTGACCTCGTGCAGATAGTTTGTGTTCCCTTGGAAAATCTACCAACGAAAGAGAAGCACAACCATATTACCCCCATGTTGAAATACAAAGGCTAATGGCTCACAGGCTGACCAAAAACTGTCCCTAAGTGGACTGGGTCCTGTTTCAGACCATGAGTTAATACAATATGAGCCATAAGTGGATTTGTTTTCAGCCTGGTAAGCGAATAACCACTTTCCCCGTTTGCCATATGTAGTGGTAGCTGAAGCCCCAACAAGGCAGCCACTAAAATCCATCCCCATTCATTATTCATGCCCCGGCGTACAGACTTGTCTACCACAGCACTTAACTCAAACCACCGCCATCTGACATCTCCCATTTCCTGCCATAAACATCCCTTAGTCGATACCAGTTGCTGTGGAAACGATCCAAGTGCGAGCACTTCCCCCAAAAACCTCTAAAGTGACATTTTTGTCCATTTGCAGTAATTTGCAAACAGAAACCAAAAAAGCGACTGTCAGGAGAGGAGCATAATATTGATTTGGCTGGGGGGAAGGGGGGTTGCAATACCTTGTCTTGAGTAGAGTCTACCTCCCGGTAAGGACGCCAGTCCTGCCCGTTGTTGCTGGAGAGGACGCGATACGTTGACACGTAGAACGGGTACTCTCTCCGGGTGGAGCCTGAGGTGCTGATGCCTGAGCACATGGAGAGAAGTTTAGACATTACCCGCCTGTACTTGCCATCCCCGCGTGCTACTGATTCCATGGTAAAACGGCACAGGCCCACCAGAAACATTTTTTTTTTTTACCCCCAGGGGCTCACTGGAGACAGGGAGGAACTCCTTATATTTGAATTAAGTGAAATCACTGAATATAATCCTTTAAAGACCTGCTGACATGCCCCGGCCATGCCCCTTTTATTTACATTGTAGAACACAATTTGGAAACCCACCTCCCTAAATGTTTTGAAAAGCACCTTAGGGTGTGTGTGTGTGTGTGTGTGTGTGTGTGTGTGTGTGTGTGTGTGTGTGTGTGTGTGTGTGTGTGTGTGTGTGCGTGAGTGAGTGAGTTGGGAGGAACGTGCAAAATTAAAATAAAAATTTTAGAACTCACATTTGGTCAAGTATGAAGCAAGTATGTACTGTAAAAACATTAGCTTAGCAACAAGATACTACATGGGAGATAACAGTAGAGACTATAGCTCAATACAGTAGAGGCAGGATGAATGTTATTGGTTAATTTTGCATTCCCCAATTGACATCATCAATGAAGTTTACTAAATTGATTAGCCAGTTATCTCCCAGAGGCACGTGTCAGCAGAGCTGTAAAGGAGTGGCACAATTTGCGCTCCTAATTTTTGGTCGGCATTTAACTGGTAAAAACAGATTTTGAGTGGGGAAAAAGGTAGTGGAGGTCAGGGGCGGATGCAACATTTCCCAATTGGGGGAGCACGAGAAAATGGTATTGGGGGGGTATCGCCCGTGCCACTTCGCGCCATGGGCGATGAAGCCCCCCCCCCCCCCATGCCCATGCCTAGATCCGCCCCTGGTGGAGGTGCAGGAGCTGGTTGTGTACCTGTGATCCTCTTCTCCCTCTTCAGGTCTATCTGCAGCCATTGGTGCTGGTCGACCTGAGCCGAGGCCCACGGCAGTCCTGGCTGTTTAAGGCGTGCCCCGGACGACGCCCATGTGTCGCTCCATTCCCACTCAGAGCTGGAGGACAGCTGGGAGTCGGCAACCACCCCAGACTCTAAGCCCAGCGTTCCAATGCATCCTGAGGGCACAGAGAACAGGATCATTCCATCAACATTCGCACCACCGTAGGCAGTCATACACCACTGACTATTCTGTCAATATATAAAGATGAGGTGCTATGATTTTTTTCCACCTTAAAACATGATCATCAGGTATTAATGTTATGAGGAGGAACACTTGTTTTCCCCCAAAAGGTGTACAGTTTTTGTTAGAATGCTTTTTATATGGGCAGCCGCTCCAGTTCATTAAATATGCCTGGTTTAACTGGTGGTTGGTGATGGGTAGAGATCCACCTGAACTGAAGCCACGCCACTAAACATGACCTCAGGGAAGGAACAAGGAGGGAGGCCTGTCCCCGTGAAGGCGAGGCTTCCCTCCTCGACTCCTCCCGCGACTCCTCCCCTGTGTGCACACACAAACGCAATGCATTATGAGCAATAAGAAACAGGTGGATATAATTGGGGAAAAATACCAAAATCACAGCACTCCATCTTTAAAAGAGAGATGGCCAACAGGGACATAAACAATTCTCACCGTCCGTCCTGAATGTAAAAAGGCTGTTTGACAAGGTGCCTCTGAGGAGAGAAAACAAAACAAGTTGAAGCATTCACATGCAGCATATACAGTACCTAACAAAAGACACGTAAAGATGGCACTACTATGGAACAAGCAGTGGCTAGAGGTGAGAGGCCAAGGTGAAGCCAGGGTGAAGGCCAGGGGTGGATGTAACATTTCACAATGGGGGGGGGGGGGGGGGGGGGGGGGGGGGGGGGGGGGGGGGGGGGGAGCTAAAGGTCTGACTCAAGAGTTTTCTATTTTCAATGATGAAATGCTGTTGCTTTAGTGGTGCCACAGCTGTAGCTAGTTAGTAGCAGTAATAGTGTTTCAAATCATATTAATTATAAGCACTTTTAATTTGAAATATCTTTGAAAGTTGGGTTGTTTGCATGCCATCATGTTTGGTGGGGCAGTCAGGGCATTTAGGGGGGCATTGCCCATGCCTAGATTCGCCCCTGCGATCCAGCCAAAAGGATGGATGAGGCCAGGGTGAAGGCCAGGACAGGAGTCGAGGAGTAGAGGTGGTTTAAATTCAGAGTCTTACCCAGTGGAGGTGACATTGTTAGCCAGCGTTCCCTCGTAGTGAGGGATGCCCTTACTGCTGACCACACTGATCCGTCCTCCCGCCGCGTTGGACACCACCCCCGCGTGGATGGCCGCCAGGCACACAGGAGACGACTGGAGAAGAGACAGAGACAAAAAGAGGAAGGGATTCATCGGTGCACGGTGTTCTGTGTTATATGCGCACGTCCTTGTAGCTCTGTCCTTTACCCCGGATCCCAAACTGCGGTGTACTATGCACACGAGATGAGGAAGCTAATGGTAGTGCTATGGTTTTATTTCAAATACAACAATATCCAAGAACTTTATTGCCATGTAAACTAGGGCATTAACAAAACATGTTTCTTGGTAGTCGAATCGAATACTTTGGTAGTCGAATAATTTTCGACTAGTCTATAGAGATTGAATTGAATTGAATTGAATTGAATGCTTTATTCCGATTTTTTCAAGAATAAATAAATACTGTACAATACAGTAATACAATTGATCATTATTCAAAAAGAAAAACAAAAATAATAAGTAACAATAATAATGAATGAATAAATAAATCAGAGCCTCACTGGCATAAGTATTATAACTTTTTCTTTTCTTTTTTTTTCTCTTTTCTTTTTTCTTTTTTCTTTTTTTTTATAATCTTTCCTTTGTTTGTTTGTTCGGAATGGAGTAGGGAGAAGTAAAAAACTTATATAACCCTACCCCAATATTTCCTAAACAATAATTGCCTTGTCATCGCTTGACATACAGCAGCCAATACCAATATGGTACATTAATCAACCTAGCGCAAGTGATTATCAAAGTAAATTATCATTACTACAATAATCATAATTATAATTATTTATAATTATTATAAACCATCATCATCATTATTTTATTTATTTAAACTTTACATTATTGTAACTCTAACTCCCTATACCTCATAATAATGCCATCTTTATACATTTTCTTAAATTGTTTCATACTTGGGCATTGCTTGAGTTCCCTATGCATACTGTTCCATAGTTTTACTCCATGGAACAGTATGCAGAGATATATATTTGTCTGCTGTAGAAAAAATAAAAAATAAAAAAAAAATAAAAATATATATATATATATATATATATATATATATATATATATATATATATATATATATATATATATATATATATATATAAAAATATATATTAAAGATAATTATTACCGAATAACGAATAGTGAATTAATAGTCGAATAGTGGTTTGCTAGTCGAATAATCGAATAGTCGAATATTTAGTTAATGCCCTAATGTCAACAAGTTGACAGGAATTTCTCATGTTTCATGCTGAACATAACATACAGTATACAGACATCATACATACAAGAGAGACAGTGAGATCGCAACTGTTTTGTTTTTTTGTGATAAATGCTAACCCGGTCGTGCCACCATGATTTGTAAAAATGACAAAATATGACTCCTAATGTAGCTGAAGTGGGACTTATCTAAAAGACCCTCCCTGCATCCCGGGACTCATTAGATTGAAAACCTCTTTACATCACACTACATGCCATATTCACGGTGTGTCGGCTAGGTCAGGCATGACCAAAAAGGTTTGGCAACCACTGCTTTGCATAATGCCTTATTCAAATATTAACAGATATGCGTGCAGAAGTTTCACAAAACTGAACACAGCGTTAAGTTTTATGACAAGAAGAAGGACGTGTGTGTGTGTGTGTGTGTGTGTGTGTGTGTGTGTGTGTGTGTGTGTGTGTGTGTGTGTGTGTGTGTGTGTGTGTTTTTTCCCCAGACGAGGGCGGGGACTTTAATGGCAACTGGAAGTGCCATTTTTTAGGATGCGACCAGAGATCAAGCTCCGTCTCGACCTTCACAGTGTGATAGATAAAGACTGATGAGTCAACATGGAGTCAACATGACGTCACCCCCCCACCCCCCCGCTTGCATGGGGGAATACTGTGGCATCGCTGGTGATTCACCGCAGGCTGCATTCCAAGTCAAACCCTCTGCCCCATCGCCCCGAGAAAAAAAAAAAAGGACAAAAGCCTGGTTCCATTCCCAAGCACTAATATAGCTCCTACCCATGATGAACAGCTGCCTGAGGGAAGAGTGTGGGGAATGACTTTACTGGAAAAGATGTGCACAGGGTTTTTCACAGCTGACAGGATTGCGGTGGGGGGTGAAGGTGGGTGGGTTGGCGGGGGACTGGTGACCTATGTGGTGGTAGCGAGCATGCATAAACATGTGCACGCATTCTATCTCGCTCTCTCACAGGGGCGGATCTAGGCATGGGCATGAGGGGGCAATGCCCCCCTAAATACCCAGTCTGCCCCCCCCCCCCCCCCCCCCCCCAAACACGATGCCACGCAAAGCAACCCAAGATATTTCAAATTAAAGTGCTTAATTTTAAAATGATTTGAAACACTACTACTGCTACTAACTACAGCTGTGTCACCACTAAACCAACAGCATTTCATCACTGAAAACAGAAAACTCTGAGTCAGACCTTTAGCTATATGCATGCTGCGTGTCTGTTGCAACTTCAACAACAACTGATGTTATTATTGATGCTTTACTTGACTAATAAAAGTCCTGTAACCGAAAATGGTATGGGCCATCCCCATACAATTTTCTCTTGCCCCTCCAACATGTTCTCTTGCCCCCCCCCCCCCCCCCCCCCCCCCCCCCCCCCCCCCCCCAAAAGGGACATGTTACATCCCCCCCTGCTCTCTCACACACGGACAAAGCTGCCACAAGCAATGAAGGGCTTACCCATTGACGGTAACCCCCACCCCGAAGAAAACCCACAGCGCACATCTAAAAGGAGTGCCGGACCAGAAACCGCTAAAACACAAACATCAAGCACAGCTCCAAACCACCGCACCCTGCCTCTATGAGAGGAAACCAGACACACACACACACACACACACACACACACACACACACACACACACACACACACACACACACACACACACACACACACACACACACACACACACACACACACACACACACACACACACACACACACACACACACACAATTTGCACACATCCGAAGCGATGCAATGATAGGCGGTATGTGGGAATGACACCGTAGGAAATGCTCATGTTGAGCAGACTGAAACAGAAAGGGAGCCAGGGGCGGATCTAGGCATGGGCATGGGGGGGAAATGTCTCCCTAAATGCCCTGAGTGCCCCAACAAACACGATGGCATGCAAAACAACCCAAGATATTTCAAATTAAAGTGCTTATATTTAAAATGATGATTGAATATACTGCTGCTAATAACTGACTACAATTGTGGCACCACTTAAACCAACAGCATTTCATCATTGAAAACAGAAAACTCTCAGTCAGACCTTTAGCTTTATGCATGCTTGCGCGTCTGTTGCAACTTCAACAATAACTGATGTTATTATTGATGCTTCACTTGCCTAATATAAGTTCTGTAACCGAAAATGCTATGGCCATGGTATGGCTTCATGAAGTCGCCCCCCATACCATTTTCTCCTGCCCCCCGAATTGGGAAACATTACATCCGTCCCTGAACGGAGCGCTGCCGGCTGCGTGGGTGGGGTGCGCTCGCTGACCTCTGTCAGCTATATTGGCTCATGGGGTGCGTTTGTGCTCGATCATTCCTCCAGTTGCCATTAGGTTACAGTGTAACGAAGAAATGTTTCATTTCCTGATGTGGTGTTGCCGTTCAGTTCAGTAATAGCACTTAACGATAATAACATGAATACCACACAATTATGCAGTGGTGTCGAGCCTCTGCATCCAAATAAGTCATTTATAGATAATGGACGCAAGTGGAGAGTATGCTCTGCATCCGGGGGAATCCACTACTGTACAGCATGTATAACAATCTATATCACAGACACGACCATTTTTCATGGCTGCGTCCAACCTCTTTTTATGTTATAATTTCACAAAGACTCCTACGTGGATATTTTTGTTTATAATATTAACATTGATAATGACCATCCAAAGGCATTGAGTTCATTTCTTTCAGATATGTCTATATTTCTATATGAATGTAAACACTATAACTATAACCAACCACTATAACATTATAACCAAAATGAAATTGAAGTTAAATGCTGCAATTTGTAAAATGACAAAATGACAAAATGACTCCTAGTGTCTCTAAAGTGGGACTTATCTAAAAGAACCTCCCAGCATCCCGGGACCCATTATATTGAAAACCTATTTACCGTACACGACTGAGGATGCATGTGCACACCCATGTTAACGTGTGCTGCAACTTTTGAGGACCGCCAGTCCCTCCTATATCCAGCTTTTAGTGAATGTCCACAAACATTGTCCTGCCCAAGCATTAGACTCACACTGTGATGGATGGAAAATGTTACGGCATAGCGTCTGAGCAAACAGACGTAGTGTCTATTTCATGTCACCATGATGTACAGTGACAAGAGCGCCCCTCGCTTCACGCGGGTGTGATTTTTCATCCCAGTCACATTCCCAAGCTTCTCTCTCTCTCTTTCACACACTCCCTCTCCCTCACTCACACTCACACACACGCACACACTCTCTCGCATGATACTCCCGTTCGGCACCCTCTTGCAGCTGGACTGGATTAGAGAATGGGCCATTTCTTCGGCCAAACAATTAGCTCACCTCCCACACACACCTCCTGACCCTGCCCCTCCCCTGTGCCTCTGGGGCACCTCTCCCCTAAACCCCCTCTTGTCCCCCCCACCCCTCTGCAGACCCCAACAAGCTCAGTCCGAGCATGAGGTCATCAGCGAGAGACTCGGCGCCCATGACCTCAACGCGCGACTGGGGGGGTGGGAGCTCTTAGGTCATCAGTCCGGGACATGCATGCATACCGCGGAAAAGAGGCCATGTTTACACAGAGCTTAATGAGTGAAGGAGAGAAGAAGAGAACGCAGGGCCTGGCGTTAAATAAAAGGTACAGATTCTATGTGGTTCCCTTGGCAAAGGAGGTTGAAATAGAGGCTGGGCAGGGCCGGATGTAACATTGCCCAATTGGGGGGGACAGGCGAAAATGGTATGGCACATTTGACTAGAAGCCCGTTCATTTAATGGCTGTAGTTAGTTAGTAGTAACAGTAGTAGTGTTTCAAGTCATTTTAATTATAATTCAATTATTTTCAATTAAATTTGAAATATATTTGAATGTGATGTGGGTCGTTTGCATGACATGATGTTTGGTGGGGCAGTCAGGGCACCTAGATCCAACAACAGCCCCACGACAAACGAGATAGAGAGATGGGATGAGTGGTTGCCTGGGGCATGATGAGCTGAGCTGGGGGGGGGGATACACATTGTCTGGGCAACATGATTCACCTGGGAATGTTGAGCTGAAGACAAGGACAACCACAGCCGTGACGCATTATTTCACCACACAGGTCTTTTGTGTACTCACTTCTCGATAACCGTTGGGTATGGTTCCGGAAATCTCCCCGAATGACATCAAGCAGCCCGCCGGGCAATATTTGCTAAAAGACAATGAGGAGAAAAAAAAACGCATTTCCATTAACATTATATGGTTAGGACAATCACAAGAACGTATATTTGTATGCGGTGTCACGTACACACGCGGAAATCCATTTACCTGAACTCTGCCTCGGTGAAATCAATTCCTTTGTCTAAGCAGGTGATCAGATCTGCAAGGAAGCAAACAGGTTTGTGTCAGCCATGTGTTTTTGTTGACCTCTACTGTGGTTTTCTGTCCTGATCGTTCTTCTGTACGACTAGTTACCAGACATATTACCCCCCGTATCTTCTCTAGTTCTGCTTATAATATTTGACTGCATTTTTTGGCTATTAATTTCATTGTAGTCCAACAGAAAATGAACATGTTATAACGCATCATCCGGATTGTCCAGAATGTTTTCCCACATTTGAGAGGCACCAGGTCAATTGCCTGCCAAATATGATGGAAATTTAACCAACCACTCACATGAATTCAGTTGTCCATGAGATGATGTGTAATGATCAGAGCGCCCCTCAACATCACACTGGTGTTATTTTGACTTTAGAAGTCAAAATCATTGAACATTGAACACACACGCCCACAATGTACACCATAAATGTAAAACGGGAAGGTGTGTGGGTTGTTGGAAACTCTGTGACCGTGACCCTTGTGTGTCCACATCATCATCAGACCAAATCACCCGGCTAGCCAACCCGGTGAGTCAAAACTATGAGTGCCCCCCCCCCCCCCCCAAGGAACCACAAGAGTCGCCGTGGCAACGGCATTGATTTACTTTAGCTGTGCAAACTGTCAGCCCACACTAATCCTTGCTTGTGAGGGCAACAACAAGAAAATACACATACCATGCGAAAATGAATAACACCCACTCATTGCTCTACGGCGATGCCCCAGGGCACAGACACCAATGGGCAAGTCGAAATCTCTCAAGGCACACCTTTATCGATACTGAGATCACAAATGCATAGAGAGAGCTACAGTAATGAATGATATACTGTAGTTTGAAAGTTGTTATACCATTTTTAGGGTATAGAATTTTAATGGGTGCCCCACAAAGGGGCTGAGAGTCAGTTGTATATGTTGCAATGATAATTAGTGGTTGGCACAATTGCTTCTTGTCAAATGACCAAGTTAAATTCTTCCTGTCAATGCAGTGGGCATTTCCATGGTTCTGTTTACTGTAAACCAACCCCCCCCCCTGTCTCATTTCCCTCACATCTCAATCAATATCTCCCTTCTATGACTTTGTCATCTTCCTTCCTGCTCTCCTCATCCTGAACCTCACTCCATAACCACACAGCACAGACAGAAAGCATGTGCATATTGGGAGCTGGATTCATATTACACGCATGCACACACCAGGGGCGGATGTAACATGTCCCATTTTGGGGGGCAAGAGAACATACTGTGTATTGTCTTGTACTCTGTATGTTGTTGGACCCCCTCGAAGACGAGATGTGACATCTCAAGGGATATCCTTTCACAATAAAGGTTGATACATGTTGGAGGGGCAAGAGAAAATGGTATGGGTGCAGCTTAATCGCCCATGGATTAATCGCACCCATACCATTTTCAGTTACAGGACTTTTATTACACAATTAAGCATCAATATGAACATCAGTTGTTGTTGAAGTTGCAACAAAAAGTCTGACTCAGAGTTTTCTGTTTTCAATGGTGAAATGCTGTTGGTTTAGTGGTGACAATACTGTAGTTAATTAGTAGCAGTAGTAGTGTTTAAAATCATTTTAATTATAAGCACTTTAATTTCTTGGGTATCTTGGGTTGTTTTGGATGCCATCATGTTTGGTGGGGCAGTCAGCCCCCCCCCCCCCCCCCCCATGCGGATGCCTAGATCCGCCCCTGGCTGGCACACACACACACACACACACGCACACGCACACACACACACCTAACTTTTATATGAGTCACCCGTCATGTAGTGTACACAAAAGACTTGAGGAGTGCGAATCTGACGAAACACAGAAACGGAAACATTGCCGAACAGGGATCAGGGGCAGACTATCTGAACGGCTACAGCACATCCTGTGGTTGTCACATCTGAACGTCACTGTCCAGGAGTGAATGTCATTTTCATTGGCTTTGTCCAAGCAGTGACCGTATGTGTGATCCACAGCACATAACACCGACATGATGACCCCTGTGCACTGAGGCTGGAATGCTAGACATTTGGCTGTTCAGAATGTACCATTCACGACAGAGTACCTCCTTATCTGTGTGTGTGTGTGTGTGTGTGTGTGTGTGTGTGTGTGTGTGTGTGTGTGTGTGTGTGTGTGTGTGTGTGTGTCAGAAAACACTACCACGTTAAACCCCCCTCCCCCCACCCCAATTAATTTTGAGAGCACATTAAATTAATAGAGGAGGCAACTTTTTTAGCCAAAAATCAAAATAGATTTCTACATTTGATGCTGCAGCTGTTTCCCTGCACACAGACACTTGCTTCATCCTGCAGACAGTCCAGAACTTTATTGTTGTCAACAAATCATGAAAACAAAACATCCGTCTGGCTCAGGAAAGGTGGTGCTAATTTGTGAGGGGGGGTTGTGCGGGGTGAGGCACCGTTTTAGCCAATCACAGCACAGCAGTCTCTAGCAGATTCATAATAAGTGGAGGGGAGGTGGAGTTAGATTTGGTTTTTAAACAAATCTGTTACACAGTGTTTGTACGCACTAAAGTTGCCACTATTACCTTTAACTCTGAGAATACAAAAACATTGCCACCAAACTGTAGAATGAGGCCATCACTATATTTACTCACTCCCTCTAGGGCTAGGCGCCACGGACACACTGTTATGTTACAGTCTAACGGACAAAGGGAGAACTATTCCTTGTTTTCCGTCCTTTTACCAACAATCTACCACATGGACATATATGGCTTCATCGACATGTGACACTGACACACGCACACAATTACATCATCTCACAGCACTCACACATCTCTCTGAATATGGGCACAGAGCAAATCCAAGTAAGCATATTTCACAGCATATATTACAGGTTCCAGATTTGTGTCCCTTTTTTACACTTGAATTTACAGTTCATTTCACACGATTGTATGATGTCCACCATGTCTAGGCTGGACAACAGCACTATTATTCCCAATACAGTAAAGTGCCACGGGGGAGGCAAAGAGAGGCGATATAGACAGAAGCAACTGTAATGAGACTCACATGAGACTCTCCCTCTCACTCATTGCATTTCACACACAAACACATACACACAACACCCACTTGCTCAATTGTCAAGGCAACTTTAACAGTCGGGCCAAAAACAGAAATAATATGACCACGTCCAACGCCAAGATGACTCCAATGGAATATCGACCCGGTCTGGCCCGGTTTATGTATCAATGTGTAGTAGTAAGATGGCCAACAACAACATACCCATACCTGTGTGCTCTGTGGTGGAGTAGGACAGGTAGAATCCTCGTCCAGTGCGATGCGTTCCGCTCATGAACTGAACCGTGACCTGATTCCCCGAGGACTCAATCAGAACGCCCACATTAAGACCTAAACCACAGTACTTCACTGTGCCAGACAGACACAGACAGACAGACAGACAGACAGGTGTTTCTGGTCAGTCTAGTAAAAATGTACAGATAAAAGACGATAATATATGCACATGTAAGAATTATGCCACGGGTCAATGTTGTTATTGCTTGCACAAGCACAGCGAGCGAGCTCAAGTAAAGCAATCGGTTTGTGGTCATCGACCGTCGGTCGTCCCTTGAAGTGCTCTGATTGGCGGTTTAGGTGATGACATAATGGTGACGTAATTAAGTGATCTCTATAAGTATCTCTGGTCGCTCACTTTGCTTGTGCACAAGTAGGCAATGGCTTATTTGTGTGCAAAGCATAAGTTGGCACTCTACGGAGTGCAGTCCTAGTTTAAAATGTAACTGATGTTACAAAGTTGAATATTTTGTATTTGACATGTGTACACATCATATGCACACAGCATACAGATGGGTGGATCTGTACAGGTGCACCGTAAGATACAAGTAAAGTAAGCAATTATCTTCCAAGCTCAAATGACTGGTGTTTTACCAGGAGTGACATCTGCATTTTGACCTATGGGTAAGACATACAGCAATATGGTCAGACCTGGTGTGGTGGTGTAAACATAAGGTACACATTTGATGATCAAATGCTTGTGCATTTGTGCCATACGGAAGGAAAAACATAAAAGCAACTCCTCCTCTGGTGACAGACAGTGACATTATCAGGCTAAGTAAGTCTGTCAACAATAACTTGTTGGAGGATGTTATAGTAGGAACGCAGTGCGTATTGCGTAAACCCATTATTACAAGATGAATTGACATTTGAAGTGGTACAAAAAAGGTAGGTAAAGGTCTACAGAGATGTGGGGAAAATACGGGCATGGTATTGTCTTAGGTTTTGTAAATGTGTAAGCAATTTATTTGTAGTCTATTCACTGTATTCTGCACAAGTGGCCAAGTGCATGTGTGTCGTAACATGATCAAGGGAATGGGACAGTCCTGTTATGCTGTCACTATTTTTGATGGGTTTCCTTTTTTACATAATATATTATTACTCTATCCCTCTCTTGCATGTGCACTCCTTACCAATCTCGCTGCGCTTTGGTCCAATGCCATTGTAAAGGCGGAGGTAGTTGACCTGACAGTTGTGGTCCTCTATGTCCAACTCTGCGAAGTGGAAGTGGATCCTGCTGCCCTGTGGCACGGTGATCTCCCACTCACACACCGTATGGTTGGGATACGTCCCTGGATAACCCAGAGAGGACAGGGTCCCACTGCTGGGGCCCAGTACAGTGGGACCACAGCCATCACCTGGAAGACGTGCAAGCACACACACGTATATATATATTAGTGGAATAATGGGTCAGAGGCAATAGAGGAGATACAATTGTGGAATAAGAGATGCACTATGATAAATTAGTCCAGTCTGCCTTATATAGAACCCAGAGCCTATTACAATACAAGTCACAACTCACAAACCAATCCCACCCCGACTAGTCCCAATTACTTCACTTTGTTGTTGCCCTTTAAAGGGGAATTCCACCCATTTTCAAAATTTCCTTGAAAATGGGTGGAATCTCAAGAAAAAGGGGTCTGAAAGAAATTGCATTAACATGGAGAAATACATCTTGATGATCAGATGTATATGAAATAGAGAATTGGGGGAACATTTTTAACATGTCCACACAACATCTCTATTAATGACATATTAAAATATTGAAAATGGGTAGAGTTCCCCTTTAAAGTTGTGATATGAGTATCACTGTCAATCATAGTCAGTCAGTGCAATTCAAGTGATACGACAGTGAACTCGAACTGCATGCATGAGAGAGAGTATACTAAAGCCTGTCTGTGATGTGTTGTTGTCAACGACAGAGAACAGTCGTGTCATGCTGCTATTAAAGTGGATCCTCGGTCTGTGCGGTGTGCGGTTACATAACTGTCTCTACATGGACGGTAACCAGATGAACTGGACAAAAACAAAAAGCTGCTGCTTCCCCGAGCGTCCCTGACTCACACCACTGTTACTGAACAACTGGATGACGGTGATGGCAATCCGTGGGTTTTACTGTGAAGACATCACCCTGCTCAAAACAGTTGAAACTTAAGTAATTTTCGGCAATGTGGCCTACTGATCGTTTCAAAGCTGTTATTGAAAATGCATGACAATACCTCCTTGAGAGTCATGTGTATTGTCATGGATCCCACCACGACCCCTCCCCCTCGCGTAGCTTTGAACTACCTGTGTTGTTTTAGACTGCACTACTAGAGCACTGTTTTGGGTCTAGAACAGAATATAAACACGAGTCAAATAAAGCATAAAGTTTGATTTACTACTAAAACCGTGCGTTTCTTTCTTCCCCGGTGCAGATTCGGGGGGTCGCGGCCGGGGCTGGAACGTGTTAACAACAGATCCATGTAAGGTAGGCTGTTTAACTTAGATCGAACCACCACTGTGCGTAATAACAATGCAAAAAAACACAACAAACAATAATGACGTCGTTATTAACACGCGCCTGCTATTAAGAGTGCTGTGGTGGGACAGGGACACCGACCTTTCTGCGTCCGAGCGCTCCTGGCGTGGAGAACGATGAGCACAGACAGGAGGAGAAGAACCCCGGGGCCGGCCCCTGTTGTCGGTCCCCTGCCCACCATTACCGCTCTGCCCGTACTAGCAGCAGTCTGCAGTCCGAATGCATACTGATCGCTGCACACCGGGCGGCCGCCACACCGCCGCGTTTACTCCACGAAGCAGAAGAGAAGGGGGGATAAAGAGTTCGCAAAAAGACACCGACGGATCACCGTTAAACTCCCCCGACTGGTCCCTCCGAGTCCTCCGGAGGAGTCGACCTACGTGGCTCCCTCCCAGTTTGCGTCTCCCCGTGCCGAAGGACTAGAAATTCGGTGTGCTGCTACGCTCTATTCCCCGATTTCCCCCCACACTATCGAAGAAGCAACTGCGGGCTGCTTTACACACATACACACCACCACCACACACGCGCACACACACCACACCAGAGCAGAGTTGCGCAAACTCCGTTCACTTCATGGGGCCAGTCCAATGGCGGATGTTCTACAGAGACTTCTATTTAGAACGGAAGTGCATTGGACTCAGGGAACAGCCCAGCTGTAGTGATCAAAACCCTTTATTTCGCATTTCTGTAATCACTCAGGCGATTTTAGGCACTCATAGACCTGTACCTCTTGAGAGTGTAAAATGAAACCAAATGGACCATTTGAGGGTCCATTTGATTTCATTTTCTGGAGTTAAATTATATGTAAACATCTGAATTGAAAATGTAGAAGAACTGTTATTTTTGCCAGTTTATCTCTCCTAAATTGTGGACAAAAGAATGAAAATCCTTAGATTAGGGTATGAAAATGGTTGGAAAACACTGCTATAGAATATAGCAGTGTTTAGTGTAATATATTTACAACTCCACTTTGTCCCTCTTTCGGGCTGCACGAACAGCGCGGCTGCACGAACAGCGCTCGAGCGCTGTGTCTGACCCCTCAATGTCGCAACTATGTTCTCTCACTCACACCACGTAACGCACACAAACAGCACATCCAATCTGTGGAACGACTTCCTCCACTTCCGCTCCTCCTCCCACTCTGCAATTTGGAATCACCCGAGTCCCCCAAGCGGTCAACAGGTCCGAAGTGGTCCCGGCCCGGTGTTGTTCAGCAAGCCCTCCCTTCTCTCAACATTCAGTAAGTCGGTGAATCCTAGTGGGTTCCAAACTTTTTCATGTTAAGGAAAGGACGGACCCTCCAAGTGACATTAAACTAGCCCGCGAACCCCATTTTGAAAACACGCTATTCATGGGTCTCATCTGTAGTTCTCCACCAGCCGGACCTCACAGGTGATTCAATGTCTGATTAGGCTTTCAATTGGCCTGGTTTTAGCCTAATGGCTGGTGGAGGACTACAGATATGCCCCATCCATGAATAGACCTATTCAGTGTTGTAGTGGTACTTTTAGAAGTGGGGGGACACCTCTTAAAGGGGAATTCCACCCATTTTCTTTTTTTCTGAGAGTGTACAAATGTGAACCAAATAGACCCTAGCGGGTCCATTTGGTTCCATTTGTACACTCTCAGAAAAAAGGAAACTCCATTTCCTCCATTTCTAGGAAACACAGAATGAGGAACTTTTTTTTTATCATGTCCACACAACATCTCTAACGTATATTAATGACATAGTAAAATATTTAAAATTAGTGGAATTCCCCTTTAAGACACATGCAAGCATTCACATTTTTCATTTTAATTTACACCACAGATTTGTGAGCCTGAGAGTGTTTTGACCTGCACGCCCTATCCTATAGCCTATATTATGTGCAGGTGCATCCCACATAATACAATAGTTGTCATGTTCATGACAACTATTGCTGCATGTCTCTCCCCTTTCTCTGTCCCTCTTTCCTCTCTATCTTCACTGTAACTGTCAATAAAGACACAAAAGTTTAACAAAAGGATCAGGCCACATGGCCTGCTTGTGCATGAGGTGGTAGGAGGTAGAGCAGGTCGGCCAATGATCCAATGGTCGGCGGTTCGAATCCCGGCTCCTCCTGTCTACATGTCAAAGTGTCCTTGGGCAAGGCACTGAACCCCACCCAGTGGTTGCCACTGCTGGTGTGTGAATGTGGGAAGTGGGGACGCTGGGCTGGCGTTGACTGTTCGCCGCTCTACTTCCCAATGTATGAATGAATGGACCATTGTAAGCGCTTTGAGTATACATGTTTTATCGGACATATAAATCATTCGATTGGTTGAGCAAGGAACGTTGTGTCAGGTTATGTATGATGACGTAAAACTTAATTTTACTACGTCACCACGTCACCATTACAACATCATAGGGGCAACCACACTTTGCAATTGCAAAATTGTATTCTAGTTTCAAATGTCGTTGACATGAGGTTTGGAACATGCTAGCTATTACTGGAGGCCAGATTTGAATTGCAGCCACCCACCATGAGTGCTATTTGAGAGCAGTTTTGAGGCTAGGAGGCTAGGATTCACATGTTTTATAGTGCCATATAGGCCAGTAATTTTAGCTCATGTTTTACCTAAAATTGGAATAAATTGTAACATGGGATTTTTCTTCACAGATCATTTCTTTGAGGTCTCCAGAACAACATATTAAAAGTCCCGAAAAATCCCAGTTGCGCAAATATGTTTAATTTCATAAAGTAATAGAATACATAGGCTCCAATGGAGTGATAGCCCCGCCCCCTCCTATACAAACCCATTATAACTTAAAACTCCATTTTAACCATGATGGATTATTTAAAAACAACCCATCTTTTTTTCTGGTGACTGATATTGTCCTCCTAATACGTGAGAGGACAGTGGAATTTCATTCACAGGTTTCAGTTATTTTTAAAATATTGTTTTGGAAAATGTAGCTGCCTCCATATCTGGCTATGCCCACCCAAATCATACTAAAAACAGGGAGATGTCTGTCCGAATGAATGTCTGAAACACAAATATCTCCGCGATGGCTCCAGCCATCGCTGTAAGTTTTCACACAGCCGTTCACCATAATGTCATGAAGAGACTGACGGAGCCCTTTTGCCAAATTAACACACCGTTGATTTATAATGAATTTATTTGTGCATCCCATTAGCTTTATATGCGGGAAGCGACCCGCCCCCTATCACACACGTCACACCGACCCAACATGGACCAACATGGAATTATCATTGCGCATGGAGACGAGTGAGACGCTAGCGCAATGGACACGAGTGAGACGCGAGCGCAACGACTACAACGAATCGCTCACCCTCGCTCAACGCCTTGCATTGCCTGCTCTGCTGCTCAACCAAGGAAAAAAAACATCCTCGATTATTATCTGCCTCGCGCCGGGGGAAAGAGCTCTGTCGCCGGGGGAAAGTCCACTCATTCCCCCGTCTCTCTCTGCTCTGTGGCCGGGGGAAAGAGCTCTGTCGCCGGGGGAAAGTCCACTCATTCCCCCGTCTCTCTCTGCTCTGTGGCCGGGGGAAAGAGCTCTGTCGCCGGGGGAAAGTCCACTCATTCCCCCGTCTCTCTCTCTGCTCTGTGGCCGGGGGAAAGAGCTCTGTCGCCGGGGGAAAGTCCACTCATTCCCCCGTCTCTCTCTGCTCTGTGGCCGGGGGAAAGAGCTCTGTCGCCGGGGGAAAGTCCACTCATTCCCCCGTCTCTCTCTCTGCTCTGTGGCCGGGGGAAAGAGCTCTGTCGCCGGGGGAAAGTCCACTCATTCCCCCGTCTCTCTCTGCTCTGTGGCCGGGGGAAAGAGCTCTGTCGCCGGGGGAAAGTCCACTCATTCCCCCGTCTCTCTCTCTGCTCTGTTGCCGGGGAAAGAGCTCTGTCACCGGACGTCACACCGACCCAACATGGAATATCATTGCGGGGAAACGAGTGAGACGCGAGCGCAACGAATCGCTGAATAGTAGAGACGTGCATAATGCCTTAAAACACAGTGGTTCTCAACCAGTGATCCACGTGGTCCCTGAGAGGATTCCTGGAGGTCCTCAGGCTACATGATGGAAATTTGCTTAACCAGATAACTCTTTGACAGTGTAAAGCATCTGAATTAGCCCAAGTCTACACGACTACAGAATGTAGATTATTAGTCATTTTGGTCGCGTGCGTGCGTGCGTGCGGGGGGGGGGGGGGGGGGGGCACACGACAAGTTGTTGTGTGTTTGTGTGGGGGGATCGTGCGACACTGTGTGTGTGTGTGTGTGTGTGTGTGTGTGTGTGTGTGTGTGTGTGTGTGTGTGTGTGTGTGTGTGTGTGTGTACTAAGACTCACCACCCTCCACTTTCTAAACCAGTGGTTTCATGATGTTCACACAAACACCTACTTTAATGCTACAAAAATATGTTGCATTAAAGTGTACCTTGCTTTGCTATGACTGCTTCCCCTTTTCCCATGATCAAGTATCCACAACTACAGCAGTACTTCATCAAAATACTTACATTATTGGTATTGATATTAGGCTAAATCACATTAACACACTGTAGATCATTTGGTGTTCATATATTCACAACGGGTAAGGTCCTAGTGAATATAATTAAGGAGTTGTCTGTCTGAATGTCTGAATGTCTGAAGCGAGCATAACTCATCACTGGCTGCACCGATCACTATGATTTTTCACACAGTCATTGACCATAACATTAACAAATTGTTGATTAATAATGAATTTATTGGTGAATTAAATTTCCCCATTCGCTTAACATTGGCAATTCCCTTTTCGGCCACAGGGGGCAATGCAAATACCAAAACACACACACACACACACACACACACACACACACACACACACACACACACACACACACACACACACACACACACACACACACACACACACACACACACACACACACACTTTATGACTGGCCATTGCAGTGTCTGTGCGTGTGCATTAAAGCAATCCTTCATCAAATCCTTCATCACATAATGTGATGAAGGATTCACATTACCCACACAGTGAGTACATCATTTGGTGTTCATATATTCACAACGGGTAAGGCCCTAGTTAAAATAAATAAATAAATGAAACCTGTAAATGAAATTCCACTGCCCTCTCACATATTAGGAGGACTATATCAGTCACCAGAAAAAGGTGAGGGCAGTGGAATTTCATTTACAGGCTTCATTTATTTATTTATTTTTAATATTCATTTGGATGGGCATAGCCAGATATGGAGGCAGCTACATTTTCCAAAACAATATTTTAAAAATAACTGAAACTTGTGAATGAAATTCCATGGTCCTCTCACGTATTAGGAGGACAATATCAGTCACCAGAAAAAAGATGGGTTGTTTTTGAATAATCCATCATGGTTAAAATGGAGTTTTAAGTTATAATGAGTTTGTATAGGAGGGGGCGGGGCTATCACTCCATTGGAGCCTATGTATTCTATTACTTTATGATATTAAACATATTTGCGCAACTGGGATTTTTCGGGACTTTTAATATGTTGTTCTGGAGACCTCAAAGAAATGATCTGTGAAGAAAAATCCCATGTTACAATTTATTCCACTTGAAAATTCATTTTGCCTGGACTAATAGGAGTGAAATGAATTTAATCCCTTGTTTGAGCCAAATCTGGGTTGAACATGATTTGAACTCCCTCTGGTGTTGTGATTGTGGACTTGGTGGGTTCTTGGATTACTCTTGTGCCAACGAGGTGCTGTGGATCCGTAATGAGGAGCATGCATGGTCAAAGAATCATTGTATAAGGGAAGGGTCTTCAAAAGGTGTTTTTGTTGAGGACAGGTATAGTTATCTAATAATTTAATCTTTTTGTTTGAAAATATTGTCACCCACCTTGAGTAGCCGTCTGCCCTGCTGAGAATTGCACAGGTACTGTACAGGTGACAGTTTGTTATTGTTGAGCCATGTGCAGATTTATTGTTGTCTGAAAGGAGCAGTGCAGACTCATCTGCAAACAGGAACAAATAGAAATTCTATTCTCTGGATTTGCATGATGCATAGCAGATTTATATGAAATGGATACAGATCGACTGTATATGCAGATATATCTTCATAATATATTATTTGTATTTCATAACACATATATTTAATGTGTGTCCTACTGTAGTAGGTTATGTAGGCTGTTACTCTCCTGGCCTGAACCCATGATATTACCGATGGAAGAACAAATCAGGGGTAAATGTTATCTTGAGTGAAAATAAAACATCTTCAATTGAATAGTTTAATTTATACCATAATAATTAATGTACAGTTCCTTCCTGGTTCTGAGATAGAATGGGTCTGTTGTTATTATAGAGCTGTCAGTCGATTAAAATATTTAATTGTGATTAATTGCATGATTGCCCATAGTTAATCTTTGATTAATCACAATTTATTTGCATTATTCATTCTGCATTTGAGCCACAGACCACCATTTGATGACATTTACTTAGACTTCCAGACAGTATTGATGTTGGTACCATTAGGAGCAAACATGCACAATTTGTAGAACGTTTTCTACATTCTCTAATTGTGTAGACTTATTTTAAATTAATATCGGCAATGCAGATGTTTAACAATTATTCACCTGCATTTGGCGAAAATTAACCAAATGGACCCAGTTGGCTTTTGTCTTTACTGCGAGTTACTGCAAGTCGCGCACTAAATAAATTAATCAAATTAACTCATGGCTGATTTAACTCTGAATTAACTACAACGTAGTTTATGCTGACAGCATTAGACAGTTATGAGATGAATTACTGTGGATGTATTGTAGCGTTGTGTATTATGAACCACATTATACATTACACATTATACATTGCGCATTACAATATTGGCTATAATTACAATTGGCTGTTTCACTAAAATGCTGACACCTTAGCTCAGGACAGTAAGAAGTCCTGCAGCTGTCATTCTACAGAAATAACTTTAGGGCCACCTGGCCTATGGTCAGGACTTGTGAGTGAGAACATCTACTATAGCTTCCTCAGTGAAACAATGCCTAATTTGGGATTCTTGACACCTCTAACTTGGGGGTTGGGGTGCAACCCGAACTATAGCCTAGTCTTTATAAGTCTTTACTGTATGTACTGCCAGAGTTGTGTGTGTGCCCCATCAGCCGTGAGGCTGGTGGTGGCTTCTGTGACCAAGACTGACAATAAACATGGAACATTCGAAATAGAATGCTGCTCCTCCGTTGCTTCCTTCTCCAACATCTTTGCACTGTTTTTAAGTATTATTTTCCACTATATTTTCAACATTTTTGGTGCCGAAACTTTCCGGTTCAGTTGGTTGGGGATTCCAGCCATTGAAAGGAACTTTCAGTCTGATTTTTCGGTGGCGGTCTGTTTCTTTTTTGGCGACGTGTTTTTCGGCGGTATGATTTTTCATCAACAACGGCAGAGTGGAGCACTCGTGGCGAGACAATGGATCTCCAGCAGCAGTGGCCAGAGGTGATCGGCGATTCACAGCAGCGGCGTGAGCGTGCGTATTGATGGTGATGCGGCCTCCAGCTACACATCCTGATGACGGCGATCTGCGGCTCTGCTTTACTCGCGGGATGCATACTCCCTTGGCGCGACGGGGAGCAGTGGATCGTGTCCACCCCATTACGCAGCGTATTCGCCTGTGGAGAGGAGTGGATCGTCGGCGGCATTCATCACCAGCGCGACGCAGATGCGGCGAGGGACCAGAAATGGGACGCCATCAATGGCCCCGGCCCCGTGTCTACGTTCCGAGCGGCGTGTCCATTACGCGGCACCCCGACGCATCATCACCACACCGGCACGGAGATGTAAGGAGCAGCGCACACTACCGTACAGTAATCATCACGTCAGCATCATCCCGGCTCGTCTGCAGTCAGAGGGAGGTGAAGTCTCTTCTCCCCCTGGTGTTCTACGACCTGAGGGAGGTGTTCCCAGACGGCCTGGTGCAGTGGCATGCAGGCAGCAAGAGGCTGCTTGAGAGTGCTCGGCGCACGGCTGATCTACAACTTCACTACATGCACACCATGAGTTTTGCCTCACGGGCTACGGCTCCTGTGAAGACGCTCTTTTACATCCATGAGTTGGATCATGGATGTGAGGGAGGAGATGTGAGTTTTATTTTTGAAGAAGAAAGCTGCCTTGCAGTGGCTGTGAGCTGCTGTGATGACACAGTTGCATTCCTGTTTTTCAGTCATATCTGGCCAATATGACTGGGAAGAGGAATGTGATGAAGTGTGTACACGTTGAGAAAAAAGAAGAAAAAAAAAATCGAAGTGGGACAAAGGAAACAACTGACTCTACGACAAACAAAGGCCGTGCTTTGGCCTCTGCGCATCCAGTGGTGTGCACAGGAACTGCATGTGCAACAAGCTTCTTCATAATGGCCTGTGATGGCTATACTGAACAGTCAAAGGTGAGATGAGAAAAGAGAAACTTTGCAGAAGAATTTCATCAGATGAATATCAGATTCATTTGAGCTCAATTGTATGTCTAAATGTCAGTGTAATTCAACATATGTAGGCATATATGTTGATGTTTTATGTGTCGTTATTTAATTAGAGAAGTTGACTTAAAGGGATAATGAGATGCCTAAATTTGAAAAATGAATTTTAATATTTACTGGAAGTAAAATTGGTAGATGTCTTTTCGTCAGTCCAAAGGTAGTGATCCTGCCGCAGGCATTAATGTAAATCGTCCTAATTTGACCAAAAGTATTTATTATATTCGGTTGAAATTTAATGGGGAAAAGTCAACAAAAGCATTTGTGCTAAGACATGCAAAGGAAATTTGTTTTTATTGATTATACTGGGTGTTTGAAAGAGAGAGCTGAACTAAATAGCATGCAGAAGATTATACTTTAACGGCTAGAGAGAGCGACTGGAAAGAGAAATCTCAATATTTAGTTTGTAATGGGCGAATTTATCAAATGCAGCGAGTATTTTTGATATTTAATGGAAATTCTTTAACTGTCCAAAAATGAGACGTGAACTAAACAAAAATGGATCACTTTTTGAATGAATATAGCATAATTTGGTCATAACAATTGAAACTGGGAGTTTTGATTGTTACGATTGAAACGCTGTATCACACTTTGATTCAACAATTGGGGGTTCTTGAGAGAACAGTGGGTGTAAAGAAAAATGACAAAGTTTTGTCCTTAAGTGTCAGCTATATGTGTAAAAGGGTAAAAGAAATCATACGTCATGAGATCATATTCGAGTTATGTAATGGGTGATGAAAGTGAGATTAATTACGTCACAGAGGAGTTATTGATATGTAAAAGGAGTTTTTATTGTGGTTTTCAGCTAGAACGTATTTTTTTTCTGTGTTTGTTTCCGTGGCAGCACGTGGCTGGCGCACGATGGTTCCCAGGAGTGTCAGAGATCCTGAAGTTTATGTTATGTTATGGTTAAACGTTAGAGCTTGAAATTAAAGTAACACATGAAGGGCTTTGAGAAACATTTTGATGATGAATATGTAATGTATTGAAGAACACTGATTACCAATTTATGTGATTTGAAAACCTAGTTGTAAGCTATTTTTTGCATTCTACTGTAAATGTTTGATTTTTTAAGTGTCATGTTTTTGATGTTCGACTAGTCATAAGGGACAGAGGGAGGACTGGTGATAATGTGGTTCATTTCGTCTTTGTTTGAGGTATTATGGATACCTCAAAGAGGGAGGAAATGTTGTGTATTATGAACCACATTATACATTACACATTATACATTGCGCATTACAATATTGGTTATAATTACAATTGGCTGTTTCACTAAAATGCTGACACCTTAGCTCAGGACAGTAAGAAGTCCTGCAGCTGTCATTCTACAGAAATAACTTTAGGGCCACCTGGCCTATGGTCAGGACTTGTGAGTGAGAACATCTACTATAGCTTCCTCAGTGAAACAATTCCTAATTTGGGATTCTTGACACCTCTAACTTGGGGGTTGGGGTGCAACCCGAACTATAGCCTAGTCTTTATAAGTCTTTACTGTATGTACTGCCAGAGTTGTGTGTGTGCCCCATCAGCCGTGAGGCTGGTGGTGGCTTCTGTGACCAAGACTGACAATAAACATGGAACATTCGAAATAGAATGCTGCTCCTCCGTTGCTTCCTTCTCCAACATCTTTGCACTGTTTTTAAGTATTATTTTCCACTATATTTTCAACTGTAGCAAGGCGACATGCAGATATGTAATCGCTCATTTGACCTGTCCAGCGATTGCAACTGATCATCATTGGCAGGTATTCAATATCAGTTAATGTAAACAGTTTGCTTTGTTTTGCTTATTTCATGTGCTATAGTGTATGCTATGGGTTATACCCTTTATGACGGTGGTTTTCACCCTGTTGTCCGGGGACCAGCAGTGGTCCTTGAGGGGGTTCCAGGTGGTCCCCAGCTAAGTTGATTAACCAGGTGAAAAGTTGGTTAAGCAGATGTAACTCTTGAGAATGTAAAAATGATTGCGGGTCAGTTTGGTTTCATTTTACACTCTAGAGTTAAAATATTCATCATCTGAATTAGCCCAAGTCTACACAACTACAAGATTAATGGTCATTTTGATCTGTATGTTTGCTTGTTTTGTTGCCCAAATCCAGCCTGGTATTGTGGACAAAAGCAAAATAAATCTTTATAGTTTTGGGGTCTGCAGGGCTAAAATGTCCTCAAATGTTGCGTCCGTGGCTCAATGCAGAATGACCCTGGCATGAAAAAGGTTGAAAACCACTGCGTTATGATAACAACAAACAATTGATCTCTGAGGTTTGTCACTACATCTTGGGCTTCATGCTTCATGCCTACATGATTCACAGATGTTGGGTTTACCAGAGATGTTGTTGCTATTCCACCAGATGGTGCCATATTACACGACTACTTCTCTCCTGCCTCTTCTAAGTAGGATTATATGTGCATTTACCATCTTTATATGGTCTGTGCAGAACTTTGGCCCCTGGAATCTGATGGTATGCCTGCTTCCTGTCCCTGTTAAGTTTCCCTTAACTCTATTTGATTGGCCGATTTAAATGAGTTGGATTGATTGCAGACTGTTTTATAATGCTTTTATTTTTAAACCGACTGTTGACAAATGAATGGCTTACAATAAATATGCAATGTCTATGCTATTAAGACATACAGTATAGCTTTATTAACACATTTAATTAATAAGCATCTTAAAATGACTCACAGGTATATGTGCTTTATTACTTATTAAATGTATAGTATTAACACTTATATAGGCTTATTAACAAATAAAGTTAATACATTAGTAATCATAACCTTCACAGAAATCAATAATAATAAACTAGTGTGCTCCTTAATTGAAGCGCAGGTCTCTGTTAGACAGGGTTGCCTACCTACTAACTTTGGACGTTGGTCATACCCAATGAAAAAAAAAAAAAAAAACATGTGACTGATACATCTGGAGGACACAACTGCAGTGATAATGGCTGGTATTCTTGATCGCTGTGATGTAGCCAGGTACGGTGTGAGTCTTCTCATTGGCTGCATGGCAGCAAATCAGGTCTTGGGCCTTGTGGTAGGCCAAAAGCCTATCCCACCAGCCCTGGGCCTGGGCTTGCCAAATAATTACCCAGAATAATTAAAACCTGCAATTCAAAAGGTCCAGAAATCACCCGACCCACCCAATTAAAAATGTTACTGTACTCTCCTGCTTTGTTCATCATGAGTTGAAGCTCTTGATGACTGTTTTTAACTATTATGGATAATTATTTGGTAAGCCCAGGTCTGGTGGTATAGGCTTTCGGCCCACCACAAGGCCCCTAGACTATCTAGGGGCCTTGTAGACTACACTAGATAGTCTAGGGCCTAGACTATCTAGTCTGACTCAAAGGGCCGGTAGTGACGTTGTGATCCAAGAACATGTTTTTTTAGAGTTATAGTCCATGAGCAGGCCTGTTTGTTATATTGCTACCACAAGGCTAGGCTGATTGCGGGGACAATGCCGTGCAGCATCTAATTCCCTTCATGGCATGTTTTTTTATTCTCTTTCTCAAAACATGCATGGCTGCTGCCTTTGTGAATAGACTGTAGCAGCAGAACCACGGTTGTGGGAAATAGCCATCTGCTAAAGTTCTGATTTGTCGTTCTGTTGCATGTTGAAGTTTCATTTTTGTTTTGAGATGTTGCAGTGGATTTTAAAGGCCCTGATACACCTACAATGTTTCGATATTAACAAGCCAGAGTTAACAAGCTAAATCAATTATCAACGTTGACTTTTCAAATCCCAAATGCTGTTTTCAAACGTCAGTAGTAGCATATACAAGAAAACCTTACAATTCTCCCCCTCTATTTTTCATTTTAAGTGCATTATTCTTAAGCACTATAGCAGTAAGTAACACCATCACCACTATTTCAAAGCTCAAACTTTCTAGGGGCCTTTGAAATGGATTTTCAGTAATGGAACAATCACAATTTTGATGTGTAGATCTTGTTGAGCCGCTCATTTTGAAAGTAGCTCTCAAGTCCAAAAACTGTGGACAGCTCTGCTTTAAGCCATTATGTGATCCTGCTCCATGTCTAGACAAGAACCAACACAGAAACCAATATGGGAAAGGACAGGCAGAGCCAGGCTTCTCTTAGGCTTCAAAAGGATACCCGGGGAGGAAAGAGCCCAGAATTTAGTGCTCCCGCACTTCTTCTCAATGATGCTACAGAGAGGAGTAAGCATCTGTCATCACCACGATCTCTCAGGTCTGCGCTTAGACCATCCGCCATCCCTTTTGAAGATGTCGCAAGGGGAGATGAATGGTTCTTTGATTGTGTCTATAAAGCACCATCTGGCCACCAGGCCCAAGATATTATTAGGAGATGGGGATTAGAAATATGGCCAGCATGAAAAGACAATGTTAAATTTAGTACATATTCATCTTTAAACAGTAATAAATACTATAGGCAGGTTGAGAGCGTTACCCACAGGGCTACTGTAAAAAGGGGTGGAAGTGATACTGTAGATTCTCAGTTTTCTGCTCAACATAGATATATGGAAACGTCTCTGCCGAAAAAACGATGCCATTTGAAGTACATATGGGGTCGTAAATGACTTAAATATCTCATTGTTCCATAGGAAATTACTGGAATTTCCTGCAAATGTTTGAAGCCGCTGAGCTGTTTTCGACCGGTCAGTTCTAGAAGGGCAGCTAACTGGCTGGCATTCCGACACACAGAGTAAAGGAGAGAGTGGACTTTGAAGAATTCCGCCAAGGTTCTGAAACTGACCCCAGGGGGGGTCAGGAGTTTCCAGGTCAGTCAACCCCTAAACGACACACCCTGGAAGCAGGAGTACCAATATGGCAGTGGTTTTCAACCTTTTTGATACCAGGGCCCACTAGTTATTCAGAATTTGAGCCACAGACCACCATTGTATGACATTTTAGCCCCACAGACCCCAAAACAAAAGATTTATTTCGTTTTTGTCCACAATTCCAGGCTCGATTTTGTAAACAAAACGGTCAAACATACAGTCACAGGCGGCCTTAAGGACATAGCAACCCTTGCAATTGCAAGGGGCCCCGAGCCTCCCTAGGGCCCCCTCGAGCCTCCAGGGGCCCCACGATTTATATGTATATATGGTTTGCGTTCATTTATAGTTGCGGAGAATAGCCTACTTCTCGGTTACGCACCGTCGTACGGTGTAGTGTAGCAGCTGCATCAGCGCATTGGAACCAGTGTTGCCAACTTGGCGCATTTGTCACTATATTAGCTTTTTTTCTAGACCCCCTAGCACTAAAATGAGTGAAAAACTCCTGGCGGAAACCCTTGTGCGTTTTTGCTGGTGCGTTTGGGCGAAAGTGATTGACAGGCGCCTCCTATGATATAGTCCTCCTTCCTTCCTAGAAAGGACCATTGGTAACCAAATGGAACCTTATAGATCTGTAACTCTTGAGATCGTAAAATAATACCAAATGGGTATGGTATTGTGGCTAAAATGGAGAATAAATAGTGGGCCCAGGTATGAAAATAGTTGAAAACCACGTTCTAGCGCATTCTAGTGCATTTTGGAAGTGTCACTAGTGCATTTTGGATTTTGGCAGTTGGCAACACTGATTGGAACGCCCATTAGCCCCCTCTCTCTCACACACACACACACACACAGACGACACGGAGCCAGAGAGAAAGAAAGGAGTTTTGCTGCTTTTGTCACAACCGGTGGTTTATGATTATCAAAAGTGGTCCGGGGACGGGGGACAGTATTATTTGGACTTTAGAGAAAATGGTTCTATAAGGCGTATAGAACCCACGTGTTATCATTGTACACATCTAAAAGTTGACGGTGGCTCGGCGCAGTAAACAGGCTGTCCTGTCCGTCTGTATCCGCACCAACATAAGGGACAATGCCACTTCTCCGGGTCTCCCCACAGCCTTCTCCCTGCCCCTGGGCCCTGGCTGTTATCCATGACAAGAGGCGCATGTCGTATGAGACGCGACACAAGACAAGCCTGCATCGCGGATCGAAAAGTGCGCAGCTCAGAGCTCCATGCTTTTGTTGTTGTCGCTTCCTTGTGTCAGAGGAGGAGGAGGCTTTGCTGCCTGCAAGGCTATGATGTGCAACGTATGGGCCGTGGACCAAAATGGGCCGGCGCGCGGACCAAACGCGGCCGTTGTTTTATAGTTAATAATCGATCTTTTATTTAATTATTAATATGATGACGTCATGCAAGGGGCCCCCAGATCCTTAAGGCCGCCCCTGCATACAGTTCAAAATGACTATTAATCTTCTACATTCTCTAGTTGTGTAGACTTGGGCTAATTCACATGATGAATATTTTAAGTCTTGAGAGTGTAAACATGAAGTATTAAAATCCAAAATATCTAAACACACATAAACCCCTAGAAAAGTATTCTAAATCTTCGAAACGCCATTAACACACTCAAGCGGTTTCTGAAAAACTTCAAATATTTGTATATACTGTATAAAGTCTATATAAAATGTTTTGGGTGAAGTGTCCCTTTAAATCATGGGTTTTCAACCTTTTTGATCCCAGGGCCCACTATTTATTCAGCATTTGAGCCACGGACCACCATTTGATGACATTTTCATTCCACACAGACCCATTCCAAACATGAAACCAAATTGACCCGCAAGGGTCCATTTGGTTTCATTTTTACGCTCTCAAAGAGTTACGTCTGGTTAACCAACTTTCCATTTAGCTGGGGACCACCTGGAATCCTCTCATGGGCCACTGGTGGTCCCCGGACCACTGGTTGAAAACCACTGCTTTAAATCAATGCACTACACACAACATACTACAGCCACCAGGTGTCAGTATAGGGCACCCACAGGTCTCACCACAGAGGGCACCCCTCAGTAGTGTGCCATCATTCTTTCCTCCTCATACATTCACACACATGATGACATGTGTTACATGCATGCATGTTAGCGGGTCCTCTTACCACAAAATGCTCTCACAAGGTGGAAAAATGCAAATGAATCCTCAAGTCCCCGACCAGACAGTGCTCTGGTCAGTGAGACCGTAAAGATGGCGAAAAGACAAACAGTCCTTGTCTCGCTCTAGCACCTTTATAACCGCTTGAAATGGGAGAGCCGGACGATTTCTCTGAGGTGACGTCATACTTAATGTTTCATTTCGGCGGTCAGGGTGAAGTCTTCTGTGGCGCTTTTCTCACAGCCGCCACCACACAGCGCTTGCCAAAACGTGGCCGTGTTATAAGGCCACTGCTGAGAGACGTATGGCATTATGTCTGGACTGTAACCGGATGGGTCTTGGCATTCTCACTGGGAAGCACTTGTGTTCAATAACGCGGAGTAAGGGGTCAGAGGTGACTCTCAGTTCTTCTGTGTGTGTGTGTGTGTGTGTGTGTGTGTGTGTGTGTGTGTGTGTGTGTGTGTGTGTGTGTGTGTGTGTGTGTGTGTGTGTGTGTGTGTGTGTGTGTGTGCGTGCGTGCGTGCGTGCGTGCGTGCGTGCGTGCGTGCGTGCGTGCGTGCGTGCGTGCGTGCGTGCGTGCGTGCGTGCGTGCGTGCGTGCGTGCGAGTGAAGGTGAATCTATTCACCTTCACTATGTTGGCAGGGCTTTGGAGTAATATGCAAAGCAGATGTGGGCTCTATGCTGCATGGAAAGATACAACAAGCAGGTGTCTGATGTACAAAAAACAAGTCTTGAGGAATACTCCCCTTTTCTCTGCAGGTCCCTTAAGGAACTATATTGAACCTCTATTGAACTATATTATTACTATTACTACTATACTATTCTTACTATATTATTACTATATTGAACCTTACTAGTGTGCTTTAAAAGTATACTGTATTTGTAATTTTTTGGTCGCCCGATTTCTGGTGTGAATTTGAAGTGGTCTTCTTTGTTTGTTCCAGTGTAATACATGCTCCGGAGATGATCTCATGATCGTACATAGAAGTATAGAGGCCTAAGGTTAAAGCTGCAATCCATGTTTTATGTCTTCAGACGAAGTGAGGGTCTATAAGATCCAGAGATTCAAACTAATGTCTAATGTGGGAGACCAAACCACTCATGGAAAAGAAGGAGAATCCCTGTTTGGCTGAGGAACCTTTAAAGGAATAGTTCAGCTTTTTGGAACTTAAGTTGTATGAAACACTGTCCATTAATATAGTGGTGTCAACTGTATATTAATTGATGTCCAGAGTCCGTGGTGGGAGTTCTGCCCTGGATTTTGGTCTACTTAACCAATTTTGGTTAAGTAACGTGTGTAGACCAGTCAAAGTTTATTGTTTTACATTTGAATGTATGCAAATTAGATTTTATATTGATTTCGATGAAGAACGCCGTCCACGTTGCAGTTATGTACGAGAGTTCTCTGGTTGATCACACAACAGAACACGTGCCTGTGTGCACTTATGCGTGTTTGCATCCATGTTTGTGTACTTTTGTCAATGTGTTTATACGAGTGTAGAAGACATGTATGCATTGCACACATGTGAGGGATTCTTTGTGTGTGGCTGTGCATGCGCACATGCGTGTTTGTGTGTGTGTGTGTGTGTGTGTGTGTGTGTGTGTGTGTGTGTGTGTGTGTGTGTGTGTGTGTGTGTGTGTGTGTGTGTGTGTGTGTCCGCGCGCACACGCACGTGTCTGTATGTAGTCCATCATCCGCACTTATGTTTAAAATATCTAGGGTCTGTCTATGGTTGTCAGTGGCTTCCAGGGGGTGGGGTTGGGTTGGGAGACACAGGGGTAAAGCTAGCTAGCTACCGGTTTTGTTCAATTTTTCCGGCCTCTGCAAATAAACATCTGTGCCTTGCTGAGTCAGGTTCAGTGAACCACCCCGTGGCCCGACGGGGGGATCGCTGCCGGTGGTCCTCCATTATATATATGACCATTAACCACAGTGTCCGGGGCACCCCGTCCTCTGGGACCCTATACGGTACGGTTGTACAGGACACACGCGTACATGCAAATATACAGACATTATGTTTGTGCACCCGTATTTACACAAAAATGTCCCTGTGCTCGAGGAATACCAAGCACATTTCCACACAGATGGTTTTGGAGCCTTTATTGTAGATCGAGGAACTTTGACAGACGAGTGGGCCGGCTAAATAATAAGCAACGGAGCCTCCGAATCAGGGATGACTGTAAATGATGGGTGTCATTCTGTTCATTCATCTAAACTCCTCCTGGAGGAGTGTGGAACACACACGGATAAACAACTGTACAAAGGGCCTATTCACACACACACACACACACACACACACACACACACACACACACACACACACACACACAACGGATGCACACATGGACCAACGGACACACACATGCACATGCACATGCATGCACACACTCTCAAATACGTACGTACAGGTAATAGGTATTGTGTTGAATGACGCTCATACTCGTAAGATGTGTTGCACACATAAAACAACATGTCATATGTCATAGTATAAATCATCCTTTATTAAACGTAGATGGCGTGTACTATAGTCTTCACAAAGGACTCCGCCACTCAGCATACACAAGCTATCATGACAGCTAGAATACCAATTAAATTATCTGTCCTATACCACCCTCTGATGACTCTTAGAGAAAACCTTAATTCATTCTCAGGCCAGATATATCTTCACTTGCGATCTCTATCGAACATCTCACACACTATCCAAATTCACGTGCTACAAATCCCTCTACAAAATCGGTATGTTATCTGTTTGTGCATTTGTGATCTACAACAGGGGTAGGCAAACTTTTCAAGATAAAGTGTCAGTGTCTTTATTTGCTTGGTAATCGGCCATATCTACTTTATGTTGTTGTTTTGATTGTCCACACACACAGCAACCTTTGTTTTCTCTTCAATATTTTTTTAATCTGAATACTCACTTATTGTTACCACTGCTTCACCAGTCAAAGTTCAATGAATGTGAGTTTTAATGAACATAGAATCACATGCAAGATGTTATACAGATTGTAATACAGATTATCGTACAGATGTGAGTGGACTTAATTTAACTGTACATATTTTGTTATATTAAAATGAAAAATCGTCTATCTCACAGTGTGAGAGAGATGTGCCAGTGATCACCCTCTGAAGTGCCAATGTTGGCTCCCGTGCCTAAGGTTGCCTACCCCTGATCTGCAATATTTTTTCTTCATTTCTTCGTCTTGTATACAGTAGAGTATAACCTTGTTGAAAAAAATACATTCAGTCACACCAACAACAAATACATGAACGGAGGTGAGAACTAGAGGTGGTGAGAGATTGGGCTGCCTCTTCAGACACTACTGGCCACACAGGCAGATCCAAACAAGGCCATTTTCTTCTTCTTCTTCACTCTCTCTCTCTCTCTCTCTCTCTCTCTCTCTCTCTCTCTCTCTCTCTCTCTCTCTCTCTCTCTCTCTCTCTCTCTCTCTCTCTCTCTCTCTGTCTCGCTTGTGGAGGTAAAAAGGAAAAGAAAAATGTACAGCGAGGGGGGAAAAGGATGGAGGAATCATAGTTTTAAGGTGGCCAGTTTCGAATTGTAGCCCTTTGGTTGAATTTCGTAGATGCCCTTTGGGAGTGGTTTTGAAGGAGTCAAGGGATTTGCATGTCTTAATGACACATGGAAGGGTGGTACGCCACATTTTTGTGGCGTAGGAGCAAAAATAATTAAGTCCATTTTGTTTAAGTAAGAATTAATTGTCCCTTTGTTGGTCAGGCCGAATGTGGATGATGACATTTAATTCATAGTCCTGGTTGTTGGCCACTATAGACTCAGAAATACCACAGACGTGACCTCAGCCATAAGAAGCGTTGCCGTCAATGCATACATCCCAGACATTTCAGCACGTGTCCTAACGGTATGGGCATGCTGGGCATTAAAAGACCCCTGCCAGTGTACAGTATTTACCCTCTTGTCTGCTAATACAGATGGTTAAACTACAACGTATTACTGTATAGTCTCTCCACTTACTGCTTGAGTTTAACCAGCAGCAGCTCTGAACTGCCTTGAATGCCAGCAGGTATAAGAACATATACTTCAGGTTTCAGAAGGAGGTGTTTATGGACGGTGTGGTGGGCTCATGTCAGTCACTGAGGATGGAGGCCGTGGTGGATCCAACCTGGATGTGGAGGCCACGGGTGGGTATGTGTCCTCCTGTTTGGCATCAGACCTTCCTCCCCGAGGCTGCTGTTTGCCCTGACCGGGAAAGGAATGCAACTCTGTTTGCTTCCTCGCTGTAGAAGCGCTGCCACATATCACACACACACAAGCACACAACACACACACACACACTGCTCGTGCATGTCACCCGGGCCTAAGGCTTTTAGAGTGACACTAGACAAAGTAGTCCTAAGCCATACCAAAAATGAGCACTCACACACAAATTGCAAGTGGATTCTACGTTGTATCATGTGTGGATAGCGTGTGGAACTTGCTTAGTGGATTCATGTTTCCTCGGTGGATGAGCAAGGCCTGAACGTATTGGCTCACCCCCTGACCTTTTCCTCTAGCGCATTTGTGTCATTTTTACATTTTTAGCTCCTCCAAAGGCAACAATGTCAGTTGGTTCAAGCCAATCACCCTATTTGGGTGTTAGGAGCCTAGACTAGAGGGCCCTCCTCTCTAGCATACAGTGTGCCATGTTTTGTCAAGGTTTGTCCCATGCATTTTCAAACACTTCCCAGAGTGAGGGGATTTTGTTATTTTAGGAATACGTGTGTATCGTCATGAAATTTCATATTCCAGAAGGTAGCACTTATAAGATATTGAAAACAGATATAGGTACTACTTTGGCAAAAACGTGCCAATGAGGTGAAATGCCTTGAGGTCAGCACATTTGAGCACAGTTGTGCAAGTGCATATAGTCCAAGGAGTGTTTTTGAACAAAATGAATGCTTGGAATGGATTCAGCATAATGAAAACCTCCTGGTTAGACACATACCGTATGCTCCAGGCCATATGGATTGGATGGAATTGGGGCTCATTAATTTTCCCCGTATTTATGCGATTTACATGGGAGCTTTTTGCTCTCTGCGGTCAGGGAAGTATCCGATAAGTCCGATATCCGATCCGATAAGTATCCGTCATAAGGTTGAAATAACCTTTTTACAATATAATGTAAAAATGCCTTGTTTAACTTAACATGCATGGTAGATGCATTCAAAGAGAGATACATCACTCCTTAGCTTCACCAGCTCAGTGGCCTTGTGGTTAGAGTGTCCGCCCTGAGACTGGGAGGTCGGGGTTCGATTCCCGGCCGGGTCATACCAAAGACTCTAAAAATGGGACCCAATGCCTCCCTGCTTGGCTGGATTGGGGGTTGGATTGGGGGTAAGTCCCTGCGATATACTAGCGTCATGTCCAGGGGGTGTACTTGTACATCAAGCTGCCTCACGCTACAGAAACAGGAGATAGGCTCCTGACCTATATGGGCCTCAATGGCTCAGCTGGGCCTCCTGACATCATGGCCTGGCAAGGCTACTTAGCTTCACCTCGCCAACAGGGCAACTACATCCTTGAGCTGTTCCCAGTTGACCAGGAACGTGATTGTGAAGGACAGTAGTGACTGGGGTTGGATTGGGAAGTGGAATCAGGGGGTTTGGGCCAGGATGGTTTCAATGCGTCACCGCCATTCACTATGCGGGTGCCTCAGCACCCGCAACTTTTCACGTCGGAAAAAAAACGATGCGAAAAAGTGGGGGTGCTGGTGCTGGCCAAATCGCAACTGTCCATGCTGCGGGAGAGGCAGAGCCATATGAACCATATAGTGTAGAGTGGACAGAGTTACGACAACTCCGTCCACTCCAAGAAGAGGCAAGTTCAATGGCGGCTTTTCTACTGAGACTCGAATCGGGAATGGGGACAACAAATAGGGACAAGTCCTGGACCTGAAGTAGGCAGTAATGCAACGGCCTCCGGCAACAGCCTTGCAACAGCCCCTTGAAAGCATGCATAAAATAGCTCTTATTTGCGCTGTCGCTCTCATTGAAAACAATACATTTCCAACTCCAGTTTTTTCCCTATTCAGGCTGCATGAACAGCAGCGCGAGCGTTCCGTTTGTGACCCATCAATGTCGCAACTCTTCTACTAGATGGCAGGCACTGATCTGGGAAGGAGGGAGACGGGGTGACCGGCCGCTTGCATTCATTGCTTTGATATGAGTTGCACAGTCGGCGACGGTGCGGTTTTGAAACTTTTTCGTCAATCCACTACGCTACATTCTCATAGTCATCATAGATAGCCGTTTTATCTCGTCATAGTCTTGTACTGCATTATAACACTGCTTCATTGAAGTGTGTAACCATTACATTTATTGTGAAATATTAGTAGAAAGTGTTTTAGAGGGGGAAAAAAAGCCCAAAATTTTTCGCGGCCGCGAACGCGAAATAAGCACCCGCATCTTTCCAGACGCGGTGACGCGCCTGGGTTTGGGTCAGGATGGTTTCAATGGTTCAGACCAGCAGTCGGTCCATAGAAGCGCTTGGCTGACTACAGATCTGACTCAGGATGGGCAGGGGCTGGAGCCTATCCCTATCAGTCTGGATACATTCCTGCGCCAGGTGTTGTGTATTTTCCTTTCCATTCTGCATGATTCCCCTATGTAAACTCAACCAGCTTGATGCATACATTAACCAAATAGACTGTAAAAGCTATTTAAAGTGATACATAACTTTACATGTTTTTTTTTGCTTTTCTGTCTATGTTGAGTCTACATTAGCTCTACTATTGTATTGTAATGTATGTATTCATCCAGTCTACATTCCACTTATTTACTCAGCATTGTCTAGGAAACAACAATATGGTACATTTAATGTGGAAGGAAGGTTCATTCAGGCCGAAAAACAACCCATTCCATTAGAAATAGTTTCCCACTGAAACCGGCGGCACGGCCGTATTTCATTCAAAGTCAAACACAGTTAACATGGTTGAACCAGCGTTGTTTGTTACAGTAGCTCTATTTAACTGGCATCAGAGAGGGGCGGTTTAGGATTGTTTGACCCCACAAGGTAGTTTAAATAAGCACCAGAAACTGTACTGAGTTCAAAGGTCAACTTCTAGGAGGTCCTTATGAGTCATTCCCCCTTGGATATATGGTACAGTATATGGTACATGTGCTTGCGCACATGCACGTGCACATGTGAGTCCAAATCATGGCCTAACCCTGACATGAAGTGAAGTTTCATTAAACGCTGCTTTGCGGCGTGTTCACAGAGGTGTCACAGACGCTTATTTCTGATATCTCCGACAAGAACTCCAAAACACTTTCACCAATGAATATATGCAAGACTATTTCCTACAAACAAACCATTCTGTGTCAGTCTCAACCCTCATCTATCAAAGGTGCCACACCTGTTGACCGGAGAAGTATTTTGGGGGGAATCTTAAGGAGGGAAATGACGTGTTCTTTCCTGGAAGACAGGTAGCCGTGGTGGAAAGGCAATGCCAAGAAACTAAAATACTGTATAACTTCGAAAGCGTGTTTTGAGACTTTAAGCAATTATCTGCATTTTGTGTGTTCGGGGTCTCTTCCTAGAGCCATACTGTCGGTGTGCTTGCTGCCCACGATCTTGTGACTAGTAGACCAGTGGTTCCCAAAGTGGGGTCCGGGGACCCCCAGGGGTCCCTGAGGCAGTTCCAGTGGTTCCCCTAGCTAAGTGATAGTTTGGAACCAAATGAATCAAATGAATCACAGGTCTGTAACTCAGGGTCCCTTTGGTTCCATTTGTATGCTCTCAGAGTTAAATTGGGGGTCCCAGGGAGAGAAGTGTCATTAAACAGGGGTCCGTAGCCTATAAAATACACGTCAAACCAGGTTTTCTTGAAAATGAACCGGTTGAGAATAACTGAGCCGTAAATATAGCATTTCTTATGTTGGCATAAGAAATGCTATTTGCAGGCTAATTACTGTCAACCCCCAAGGTCCTTGACAAGGACCTTGACATGAAAATATTTGGGAACACTGCTTCCGTTTGACACAAAGCCAGTTTTGACCATGTGTTTTTCAGTGTTATGGCTTCTGGTGAGCAGTCCCGTCGCCCCTCATGCCCAGGCAGGCACGCAGCCCAGCGGACTACAAAAAAGCCTCTCAGCTGTGCCACCGCCGCAGGGATGTAGACCAGACTGTTTGCCCATGACTCCACACGCCTAAGAGAGGTGAGTGCCCACTTTTTCCCCTCACCTGGTTAATTTGCTGCCACCGAGGCGGGACTCCGCAACTCCAAACAAACAAAGAGTCAGACCTGGGTTGACCGCAAGAGCTGAGTTCCCATGTCATCTCAATGAGGCAGAATGCTGTACTGTACTGGACAAGGCAAAGGCCACAGGTTTTAGATCACTCAACAGAGAGAGAGAGAGAGAGAGAGAGAGAGAGAGAGAGAGTGTGTGTGTGTGTGTGTGTGTGTGTGTGTGTGTGTGTGTGTGTGTGTGTGTGTGTGTGTGTGTGTGTGTGTGTGTGTGTGTGTGTGTGTGTGTGACTGTGTGTGTGCGTGTGTGTGTGAGTGCGTGTGTGTGTGTGCATGTGTTTGTTTGTGCACTGTACAGCACTGCAAACTCTTGGCATACCTATGGGAGATGGTGTCTGTGTCAATTGTCCAGGTGGTGCCATCTGGTTGCATTTGTCTTTCTTGCGGTCTTATTTGGCTTCTCCAGACTGGGCTCTTCTTCCTGGGACTGGATCATCAGTCTAATGCGGTTTTATTACTGGTTGATTTTATAGTTGCGTATAGTACGGTGATACCGGATCGCTTCCTGGTTGTGTCGGTATCGTGTGTTCTGTCTAACTGCACGGCCAGCCTCGCGGTCTGCTCTGTGGATGTAGCAATCTCTCTGTGTTTATGTTTCCTAGTGAGAGAACGGTCAGATGTGGTTTTGGCTGGGTTTCGGCAAGTTAGCACTTCAGCGGAGCCAGTCTGGTACAATACATCCCCAAATGTTTAAAGAAGAGGAGAAGCAGAGTGTGTTTTTTGGCACAGACAGTGGTGTAATCGCTCCGCTCTGCATTCATCAAAACTCTTGCCTAAAAATCAAACCATTGACATACCGGTATATTAACTAGAAGAATGGAATTGAATTGAAAAGTAAGAGGGTTAATTGATATGGTGTTATTTAGGGGAGGGGTTGAGGAGGGCTAAAAAAAAGGACTCAAGTTTACTCGACTGTTAAAGGGATTCGTTCCTTTTTCTTCCTGAACTCAATTGCACCCAAAATACCTGAACATTTCACATTCAGTAGGTTTTCTGTGGTATGTTGTTTTCTGGCTCCAACAAGTGTTCTGATTTCTCTGCTGAATGTGATGTCACATTCTGCAAATCCCATATCATTATGTCGATGGGATTTGCCAGCAGATGTCACTGTTTACACTGTTTTTTCCCATATTCAATACAGCTCAAAAGCCTTCCAAATCCTGATGTTCAGGTTGAGAGTAGTTCAGTGAAATGAGTGTCACGAAACCTTTAACCTTGCCTGTTATTCAAGTTCATCAGTGGCGTTGGCTTGTTATAATACAATGCTAAAATACAATATTGTTGTTTGGCTAATTGTCCAACCAGCGGTGTAACATTTTCAGTTGTTCAGTCAGTCTGCGAAGTATAGCATAAAACAGGGGTTTTCAACGTCTTTCATACCAGGGCCCACCATTTATTCAGCATTTGAGCCACGGACCACCATTTGAGGACATTTTAGCCCCACATACCCGAAAACTAATTCCCGAAAAAAAAAAAAAAAATCTTTTGCTTTTGTCCACAATAACAGGCTGGATTTGGGGAAACAAAACGACATACTGACCATTAATCTTCTAGTTATGTAGACTTGGGCTAATTCAGATGATGAATATTTTAACTGTTGAGAGTGTAAAAATGAAACCTGGTTTCATTTTTACGTTCTCAAGAGTTACATTAGGTTAACCAACTTAGCTGGGGACCACCTGGACCCCTCTCAGGGACCACTGGTGGTCTCTGAACCACCTGTTGAAACCCCCTGGCATAAAACATTGGCCATAGGGACATAGAATAAACCCTGTGCACAAACTGTGTGGATTTACTTTACAACAAATCAATGTCATGACGTGATGTGAGCACCTTTTGGAATCCAAATGTATTAAAACCACAAATGGCTTCACGTGTCTGCATTAACATAAATCTCACAACCACATTTTTCTCCCAGGTAAATCGCGTCTGACATGCTTGCATTTAACGTCACAGGCCTTATTTTGATATCTAATGATGGTCGCGGCATGTGGAGAGTAGAATAACACTACTTAGTGCAGTGGTCTGACTATTATGGGCCACTGGGGAACGTGGACTGTACACAAGCTGTTCTCCCCCGTCGTCTCGGACAGGGTCTGTGCCCTGCCAGCATTTATATGTCATTATGCAGATTCTTTCAGCATGCTTTCACCCACAAGGCAGACACATTAAACATGAATTGTGTGAACGTTCTGTTACGGTTGATAGGAGCTGCGTGCATTGCGGTGAGCTGCATGTGTTGGTGGTGGCAGGGGATATACGTGTCATGAAATTTCATTTTCTGCACTTGGGACACGGCGGCATACCTTAACACGTGTCTAGACAGGTTAAATTTGCACCCGTAGAGCGCTAGAGCCTGTGGTGAAAGGGGTTAATATTGGTTTATAGTTTTATATTAAAAACACAAACAGACACACTGTACTTACTGTACCTCTGTAGAGTCCCGTTGCTGTGCTATGGTCCGTCCAGGCAATGGGATTGAAGTATTGGCCTATTACTCTTGTTTACTTTCCCTCCCTGTTTTCTCCAATAGTCATTTGTGTTGTGATTTTTTGTGTTGATCAGATGTTCATACTGATGTCTGATCGCAGCATGAACGGAATATGACCGTTTGTAGCGAAACTAAATCCTTGGCGTAACGTGTTGTGTACACAATACACACACACACGCACGCACACACACACACACACACACACACACACACACACACACACACACACACACACACACACACACACACACACACACACACACACACACACACACACACACACAAACTAGATACAAATGTATTGGATATAACAAAAGACAATAACATGTTAATACTAGTCATTAAGATATAGTCTTGAAGTGATTACATGTTTCCATATTGGAATTGTAATAGCTGAAATCATAATATATCAATATTCCGATATTAACAGTTCAGGCTCCATTTTCTTCATCACTAAACCCCTTATGCCTGTACGTCTTGCAGTTTTTTTACTATTTTGAAAATATGTTTTTCAAAATAGTATACTGTACATGTGTTTAATTTTTACTTTAGCAGAGCAACATCAACATCCAAATGTTAATCAGATAGCCGCGCCACGTACGCACCGTGGCGACTGGTGTTTTTGGACACAGTTGTTCCAATAATGTGCTCATCCATCCAGACTGGTCTAAATATTTATTCTTTGATGGAAGCAGGCTGTGTTTATATCCTCATGCATTAGTACTGGTAAAAAAAAAATCAGACAATGTTTACCAAGGGAAAGTTTTCAATGACTCCCTTCTGAAAGGTTTCCACCCTTACAAATATGTTTGCCCTTTGCCATTGCTTTATTGCCATACATGCCTGCCATGCCAATGGCTCTGTTGAGGTCGTTTTGGAAGAGATGGCTGACGGTGGTTTGGGGAAGATGCTCTCAGACTGCCAATTATACCTCAGATATTAATCTCCACACCACCCTGCTAAATATGAAGTTCCATGCCAAGGTTTCCCCCATGTAACCCGATAACAGGCGTTTTCAACCTTTTTCACACCAGGGACCACCATTTATTCAGCATTTGAGTCACGGACCACCATTTTATGACAATTTCACCCCCAAGACTTACAACTAAATGAATTCTTTCCATTTTGTCCACAATTTCAGGCTGGATTTTGCAAACAAAACATTGTAAACTTCTTAATTAAGTGTTGCTAATTCAGATGATAAATATTTCTCTCACGTCTCTCATGTAACTCTTGAGAGTGTAAAAATGAAACCGAATGGACGCGCAAGGGTCCATTTGGTTTCATTTTTACATTCTCAAGAGTTACATCTGGTTACCCAACCTTCCATCATTTAGCCTGGGGACCACCTGGAACCCTCTCAAGGACCACTGGTGGTCCCTGGACCACTGGTTGAAAACCACTGCTCTATAACATCCAAAACCAGATGTTGATGTGATGATGTAATCATGTGTGTGGTGTCTTGATCAGTTGTCAATCAATAGATAGATAGATAGATAGATAGATAGATACCAGTATATACTGTAGATACCAGGCGAAAATCAGTTCCCCAGAGGCAGCACAGCAGTTAGGTTACATACAGTGAACAAATAAGAAAGTATTTATTTCTACAGAAGGAACAATGTAGAAGGTAAGCAAGGTGCATCAAGCACAACGAAAACAAATAAAAACATTCAGGCATATATTGTATACAGTTGATCGGTGCGTCTAATAAAGTATACAATACTGTAAGTGTCCTGAACAACAAAAAAGAACTAAAAACTTAAAACTAAAAACATTCATAACTATAAACTAAAATTACTAAACTACAAGTGTGCTTCGGCATATCAGCAAAAGAATACCCCAAAAATCTTGAGATCAGAGTTGAAGTCGGTTGTATTGTAACCTTTCAGTGGGACAGGCACATAGGACTTCCCAAGTCTCTCACACCTGCGATCCAGGAGTAGTAGTAGAATAGTGAGAAAATGGCAACCGATGGTCCGACGGTCACGGCAGGTGGTAAATGAGTCGCAACCATTAGCGTCTCGCAGTGATATCAAATCAAATCAAATCAAATCAAACTTTATTTATAGAGCACTTTACAACAATGGGATTGCCCAAAGTGCTGTACAGGATATGAAACAGTAACAAAATATACAACTAAGATAACTAATCGTTTGGTGGGTTAAGGTTATAGGCAAAGGTTTTGTTATGTTTAGGGTTAGGTTTAGTAGCGAATGGTCAAGAACGGCCAATGGCCCATTGGTATAGTTACACGGTGATCAGTGATAGTAAAACGGTCCCCGGGTTTGCTGACCAATAGTAACAGTAGCGACAGTTAGTACCAGCCAGGACTCATTTACCACCTGTCACAACCAACGCTGGCATTCGCAAAATGATTTCGCTGTCTCACCCCTCAGAGTTGAATTAACACCGGGGATTTTACTGTGTATAAATGACTTGGCCCCATATGCAGTCTCCCAGTATGCTTTCTGTTTGTCCCAGGTCAACAGTGAGCACTGTGAGCATTCCAGGCATACTTGCACCTCATTGCAGAATCCCCTACCCACAATCCCTTTCAGTAAGCAGCCATGTTTATAGCCCATCACCTTACCCTTTCACCTAAAGGGGAATGACTTCTTTAGTTAAAATGATTTATTGGATAGAAGAGTGAATGGAAAGGCATGTGTGTGTGTTGCATCCGTGCGTGTGAGACAGGATTACCGCTGACCCTTCAGCAGCACACTGTATGTTCAGCGATGAAATGCGAGTTGTTTGAGGTCAGGATTGTATTGTCGTCTTGCAGAAACTATATCGTCACATTTCCGCTTTTTAGGGGTTTTTTTTGTTAAAATTACAGGACAAACGTGGAGAAAGTAGCACATTGTGACAATGCAGATAATTTAAGATAGATTTAAGATAATATTTTTAAAAAAGTCCCCATCCGACAGCATCAGCATCATTGTACAATACTTGCCTGCTCTGCACTCACGCAGCTTACAGTATGGTGTTCAACGTGCTATTTGAGTGTTTACGAAAATCATACAAATTGTTTTATTATTTTGATTTTAAAAAATCCTTCAATCTCATAACTTTGCCACTTCCACTGTAAAATGGGTTAATTCATAATATATTTGTGTTGCTTTTCTTTTTGGTCTTAAAATGTTTGAGAACCCCATGCTGTGCAATTAATTGAAACACCTGTATTTTTGAACATTCCGTTTTAGTTCAGTTAAAAAAAATCTTCCATAATACATTTCTTCTCACTGACCTGACACAGGACAGGAGGGGAGGGGGGGGGGGGGGGGGGTACGTTGGTTCGACATACCAATAGTCTGACATACCATACATGGCTGGTTAAGACTCCCCTGTGGCCTCTGTGTATGGTTACCTTAGGTTTGGGCAAGGTGGCTATTGGGTGCCACTTCCCATTGCAATCAGGACTGCATATTCACCCCAATCACGGCAAAAAAAAAAAAAAGCATAGCCCATAGCATTTGCGGTAGTACTTGCCCTATGCCCTAGCCTCGACCTCCTACTGGTGTATGCAAAGTCTCAGCCTATGTCTTAGATTTTTATGTAGACTTAAATAGCCGTTTATGTAAATTTATAGTATATCATGTAAACATTGCACTATATAGTACATTTATGCACATTTTAATTCATCTCTGTAGATTTGCTGCTCTCAGATTTACATTCTTAATTTGTGATTATGATTATGACATTAACTACTTTGAAAGTATGATGTATGTATTGCTCAATGTAAGTCACTCTGGTGTCTGCTAAATTGTTCGGACCAAAGGTCCGAACAACGCCAACTGTTCACTAAGAAAAGTGTCAACAGTGTTGCCAACTGCCAAAATCCAAAATGCACTAGTGGCACTTCCAAAATGCACTAGTGGCACTTCCAAAATGCACTAGATAAATGCTCAATGCTCGCCTGGAACATACAGATCAAAATGACCATCTTCTACATTCTCTAGTTGTGTAGACTTGGGCTAATTCACATGATGGATATAACTCTGGAGGGTGTAAAAATGAAACCAAATGGACCCGCAAGGGCCCAGGACGAAGTTGAATCAAACTCTCTGTGTTTGATCCATCCAGAACGGAGCTCACCAGTCTACTGTTGTATGTAAGTCAAGAGAGGAATGGAGAGGCCGCAATATCCTGTAGTGACCCGATACAGAACATGTCATGGTAGGCAGTGTTGTAGTGGGACTTTTAGAAGTGGGGGGACGCCTCTTAAAGGGGAATTTCACCCATTTTCATTTTTTTCTGAGAGCGTACAAATGTGAACCAAATGGACCCTAGCAGGTCCATTTGGTTCCATTTGTACGCTCTCAGAAAAAAGGAAACTCATTAACATGGTGAAACACCATCTTGATGATGTCATCAAGATGTATTTCACCATGCTAATAATTTTTTCAGACCTCTATTTCTAGGAAACACAGAATGGGGGAACTTTTTTATGATGTCCACACAACATCTCTAAGGTATATTAATGACATAGTAAAATATTGAAAATGAGTGGAATTCCCCTTTATGACACGTGCATACACACTTTTTGCGCATTTGTGTGCACCTGCGCAACACACACAGACACGCTATTAAAACAAGTATAGCATATTGAGAAAGATTGTTTACAATGCCAGATTGTATCCATAAAAGTAAATGACAAGACAAAAAACATAGGCCTACTTTTGCCCCAAACATATTTTAGATTTGAGAAGTGAGGGGACGCCGTTCCCCTGCGTCCCCCCTCTACCACACCCCTGATGCTAGGCAAACATTTAGTCCAAAGCAAAAGAACGGCTCTGTGTTATTGCAGATCTACAAGCTGCTATAACACGCTAGGTATCCGGTGTCTGGATATTCTCGCTATAGACTCAAATAATGTATATAACATTTATAGCGTTATTCGTAAAGAGATTTCTCTGCGTTTGTTGTGTGCTGCAGACTGCTGACTTTCTGAATATAACTCACACTTCTCTGAGGAGTTTTAATCCAACCCACGCTGCATGTGCACCACCGGTCTATACATCCGTATCATCCCACACTATACCTGCGCTTGGCTGACACAGGCATGTGTCATTGTAAATCACTTATCACCACCCTCCATACGAGTATGGGGTTGGCAGGATGAAAACAAAGCAGTTGTACCCTAGTGCGATGGGGGAGTCGAGGATACTGTGTGCAGACCATAGGGGTTTTGGAACTGTACTGTGACTTTGCAACTACATTGTACATTCAATCATCTCACACGCTAAGACTGCAGCGCGCATCTCGGACGCACACGCACATGCATGCTGTGCTCATGTTGTGCTCACACCCAAAGGCCACATTCCTCTAAGAGTCAAATCGTTGATTTGTTCTGTTTGTATTCAATGTCCTGCAATGTCTGTCGCCATGGATAAACTGCTGTTTTCATGTGGGCCCATGGGAGAAAGAGATCAAGAGAGAGAGAGAGAGAGAGCCTTTCGAACCAACCCTCATAAACCCTGTGCCCGTCTCTCGTGGTGGAATGATGTCATATAGCCGGACAGCCCCGGGTGAGTGGCTGGAATGTTACGGCCTGTTGATTGAGAGAAGGGATTGTGGGTGTGTGTGTGAGACTGTTTCTGCGCATGCAGAGGGACACTTGTATGTATGCGTGCGTGCATGTGTGTGTGGCTCAAAGTCTGTCTACAATATTCATCTCTGCACCATTTTCTGCGCCATCATTTCTGTATGTGTGTGTGTGTGTGTGTGTGTGTGTGTGTGTGTGTGTGTGTGTGTGTGTGTGTGTGTGTGTGTGTGTGTGTGTGTGTGTGTGTGTGTGTGTGTGTGTGTTTGCGTGCGTCTGTATGTGTGCCCATGTGCGTGCGCAAACCGTGCATATATACACACATGGCGGGGCCTGGCTGTGTGTACACGTGTGCGTGCGCGAATGAGGGGGCCTGGGTTTTGCGACACCGCAGTGTGAAGACCAGTCTTTGTGTACGGGGGCCATCTGTGAGCGGGGGAGTGGGGGAGCCAGCGCCTGTACGTTCACAGCAAACTCCCAAAACTAAATAAACCCACTGCGTATGTATGAAGAGGGCACAGGCACATGTACGGCATTGTCCAGGTGACCACATCCAAACTGTTCATTTGAGGGACAGAATGTATTGCATGTTTAGGACAAGTGGGGAAACCTTAAAGGGCGAAACAGGGTTATCAAATTATTAATAACTTGATGTCATATTGAAAAAAAAAATTAGGACTTCTTGGGGCGCCCGCAGGCCTAGTGGTCTGGTGCATGCAGTATAGTCACTGGCCTGACACAGTATCGTGATTGAATCCCGTTCATGACGTCCTTTGCTCTGTGTCTCAAACTTTCTATCTGTCCCTCTTTCTGGTCAATCTTCACTTGGATCTTTAAAAATAATAATAATTAGGATTTCAATTCAATTAAATGTAGCAAAAATAGTAGATCTGCAACCTCAAAACATGCGGCAGTGCGACACGCTTTAAACTTGCAGGCAGATTGGCTATTTTTGAAATTACAGGACAGGGTTTCGATTTGTGGGATGCTTGAAAAGTATTTGAAACGAGGGACTGTCCCACGCAAAGGGGGGCATCTGGTCACCCTACGGCAGACAGACACACACACACATGCGCGCACACACTCTCAGACGATTTATATGTGGGATAATGCCATTAGCCTATAATTCCCTGTGTTTTGTTTTGTTTCTGTCTTAATGATGGTGGCAGATCTGAGTCACAACAGCAGCGGCCTCCAAGCAGGGGACACATTAGGCCTACACACAGAGAGCTCCACTTAGTGAGAGAATTCAAATAAAAACTGTGAGAACAGAGTGATGAGGAAAGTGGCGCTGCGCTCGACCCGCATTCTCCACCGTAGAGAATGTGTGTACAGTTAGAGAATGTGACAGATGACCGATCATTTCCACATTTTTCAGATAAAGTGGGGCTGTGGGATTTTGACCTTCCGCAGCTTTCTCACTCCTTACCCTTTAATAATAGTGCATCTAGTGAGGTCATTCATGAGGGCAGGAGGCGGGGGCGGGGGGTGGGGTGTTTAAAGTCCTCTGGGCTGCCCCCCACCGAGGGAGCAACAAGCTTGTTTTTACAAAAAACAGAATAACAAACCCCTGGCCTTGTTGGTGATGAGAATGGCACTTTTAGAATGACACAGGGGGCTCTTAAAATGTGATTTAGGGCTGTCACATGGTGCATGGCAGTGAAAACCGGGAGACTTGAGTTGAAACCCCCCTAGCCTCACCCTAGCCCGTGCAGCAGGTGTGGGATTTAGGGTGTGCCTGTTGGGCCAGAGTCTGAAGTGAGCACAAATATTACAAAAAAAAATCATGGAGACGGACACAACTGAGAGCCAACAAATAACATAGCTATATGCATTGATTTGTCTTTTGTTTTAACACAATAAGTCTACTTGGCAGTCCCTAGAGCCCCATTGTGAACCCAAGCATGTTGAGTACTCCAAAGTTTTATGTTAGAAATGTTGAGTAGGGGTCTCCCTGCATGTAGAAACTGCCAGATGATGAAATAAAATACATTTTAGCATGCTTTATGCAGCATGTGATATGTCTGACTAGGGGGTTATCATGATGCTGAATCTATTCCAATAATTAATTTTGCTCAGAACCAAAAATAGCCAGTCCTGTCATCACAAACGTGCTTAGTCAGCAGATCTGGGCAAGTGCTATGGCCGTTTTCAGTCCAGTGAGTGTGTTCTTTTGTCAACTAATTCTTGGAATTGATACAGCCTCATGAAAACCCCCAGTTAGACATAATACATGCTACATGAAGCATGCTGAAATTTGGACCTATTTAGTTGTTGGTATAGTATGATCACATATTATGCCAATTATTATGCCATATATGCAAGTTAGCATTCAGGAGTTTCTACATGCTGGGGGTCCCTAGTTAAGATTTCTAACATAAAACATTGGTGTGCTCAGCATATCCAAGTTCATATTCTGGGAAAAAAGGATAATTTGGCAACTTATGGATTTGTCTTACTTTTGAGAGCGGCTGAACATGTGTTAAAGCGGATGTAGGTATTGCACATGTGAGATAGATTCATAGAGATAATATGGAAACATGTAACAACATGTAATAACTTTCAGTGAGATCAAACTCCCTGACTGGGGGGGTTGCCTATTTTTGTCATGAGACTCCTTCATCCATTAAATAAATCAGCCATACATCCTACACTCTTTGTCGTCAGTGCAATCATGTCATTCGGGCTCCAAGACAACATGCCTCGTCGATAAGAGCGGCTAATAAGCATCCTCCTGGGAATTATCACTTGATAACGGTCCACTTTAGTGCTGTTTCAGTGTGACGCTCTATAGATGGGCCCTACATAAAACTCTGAATAGGAGTACATCATCTGTTAGACTAGGACAACCAACAACAGTACTGTCCATGTCTATAGATGACATCATGGAGAGGTACACGTTAGCCTAGCTAGTAAGTAGCTCAGGAATCCGTCTTGAGGGCCATCAATACTTGGGCCAATTCATTACAAATGACACGGAACACATGATTTAACTGGCTTCAAAACCGAGAGAGTGATCGCTCCGAACAGTGGCGTTTCTAAGCAATTTGGAGCCCTGGGCAAGATTTTCCCTGGAGGCCCCCATACCAAATGGACCCTGCGCCCCCCAAGGGATAAAGCTATGGATTATTCTTAAACTAAATAACATATATGTGTTTCAAATGTTCAATTCTATAGTTATAGAATACAAGTATAATATATTTATCCATATGACGAGTTATTAGCCTGGGATCCTTTTAAAGCATGTCTGGTGGTCGCGCCCTCCCCTCATGACGCCCTAGGCAACTACCTAGTCTGCCTAATGGCAAAAACACCGCCTGGCTCCGAAGGGCTTTGCGTTGGTCGTGGACAGGGGGTCAGAATTTGGGGAATTCGAAATTTTGAACAAATCGTTGGCATACTCTTCGCGGTATTTGTGAGCTGAGCCACAGTAACTCTTCTCCTTCCTTCCATATTGACAAAGTGACAGGGACATCGGGGATGTTTGACCTCGCTCTGTTTGCCTTGCAGATTCCAAGGTTGCCACACAGAGAACGGAAAAAGGAGGCAGGAATGCAAAAAGCCTCAACAAAAGGTTGTTGATGTCATAAACTCATCTTAGAGCCGGGAGCGGGCCGCGAGGTGGCATCTCAGAAACTATTAAAGTCAGGTTCTCAACGCTTCGTTGCCACGGCCACGGCCTCGTTGCCTTCAGCTCTATGACTGTAAAATGTGAACGCGTTGTTATGCAAACGCGAACTCGAACCGCAGCTAGAGCCTGTCCCTTTTACTTTTTGCTCAGGGGCGGCAACGCCCCCCTAAACGCCCAGTCTGCCCCACCAAACATGATGGCATGCAAAACAACCCCAAGAGATATACAGTATCAAATTAAAGTGCTTATATTTAAAAATGATTTTGAAACACTACTACTGCTAACTAACTAACTACAGCTGTGGCACCACTAAACCAACAGCATTTCATCATTGAAAACAGAAAACTCTCTGAGTCAGACCTTTAGCTTTATGCATGCTGCGGGTCTGCTGCAACTTCGACAACGACTGATGTTATTATTGATGCTTTACTTGACTAATAAAAGTCCTGTAACTGAAAATGGTATGGGTGCGGCTTCATCGCCCCCATAGCCGCCCCCATACCATTTTCTCTTGCCCCCCCCCCCCCCCCCCCCCCCCCCCCAATTGGGAAAAGTTACATCCGCCCCTGCTTTTGCTCCTTCTGTGACACACACACACACACACACACACACACACACACACACACACACACACACACACACACACACACACACACACACACAGAGAAATGTGGCTGCAGAGAATGGCACGTAAGAGGACTGACTGGGTGACAAAGAGCATGAGACAGACTTTGAGAAATGACAGACTGGACACGGATTGTTTCATACGGTATGAACACAGCCATTAAAAACAATTTGTTAAGAACAACACAGACACCCATAATACACACTCACTCACATGCGTACTGTAGTATTCCATTCCGCATTCCATTCAGTCTGCCTTCTGCTTGTTTCAATACTTTATATATTTTCATATACTGTATATACTGTATGTATATATACTGTATATACACGCTCATTCATATATAGAGCAGCACGCTCAGGCAAAGGCTACTGTAGCTGTCTCTCATCAGGGCCCTGGATAACGTCTCACATAATACGCATCGTAAACTTTCTCAGGGCATCGAAGAGGCATGCTGATGATGATGGGTGGGAAAAAATGCAATTTGTGCGTGCGTGCACGCCTGTGTGCGCGCATGTGTGTGTGTGTGTATAGGTTGCACTATCCCAAGTGTTCATTTGATAATTAATGCACACCGTTACATGTATGTATCAGGGTCCATTTGGGGTCCGTTTGCACACTGTCAAAGTTACAAGTGGTTAAATTAACACTGGCACTTTTGCCCTGCATGTGTGTGGGCATGCATGGGTGCAAACATACATGCACGCGCATAAGTACCCTTAAGTGCATGCATGCATGGATGTGTGGGTTGGGGGTCACCAGGGCATGGTGGTCTCTGAGGGGCAGGCTGAGAGATTACAGAGATCTAGTGACTGGAGCGTTCACACGGCCTCCATGTACTGTCGTGAGGCAAAATCAGTGCTGGAACGTATATATTTCCAGTTTTCTATACTTTTTCTTCACTACCTTTACACAATGTCAGCAGAAAACACAGCTACTATCGTTGCTTTGCATATTTAAATGAATATGTTACAAAACATCCATTAATCAGTTGTGCTAAGTCATTTCTTCAACACTGGACTTTTAACATAGAGCAGGGGTGCCCAGACTTTTTTGACTTAGCTACTTTCAAAATGAGCGGCTCAACAAGATCTACACATCAAAAATGTGATTGTTTCATTACTGAAAATCCCTTTCAAGGCTCCCTAGAAAGTTTGAGCTTTGAAATAGTGGTGATGGTGTTACTGTTATACAGTGTTTAAGAAAAATGCACTTAAAATGAAAAATAGAGGGGGAGAATTGGAAGGTTTTCTTGTATATGCTACTACTGATGTTTGAAAACAGTATTTGGAGTTTGAGTTGACAGTTTGTGATGTTGAATTTAGTCTCTTGCACCCTAAACTAAGAACTTTTGTCCACAATTGGGAAAGAGAACAGGCAAAACATTGGTCAAAATAACAATTATTTTCCATTTTCTAATTGTGTGGATTTTTGAGAGTGTAACTCTTGAGAGTGGTAAAATTTTAACGCTCTCAAGAGTTACAGAACTATGAGGACTGTCGTGATCTACCTGCATGGTCTGTGTGATCTACTGGTAGATCACAATCTACCTTTTGGGCAGCCCTGACATAAAGTATGTCTACATTGTGTGGTATTATGACCTTTATGCGCATAAGAAATTGAGTACAGTACAGTACAATACATCACATCACAATACAGTACAGGCACTATACAGTACAGTACAGGTCTTATTCACACAGAGCAGAGTGCAGGGTACTGTTGAGCCTGCCTGGTTCTCATTATTGCTCACACATGCTTCTAATCCCCAGGCTGAAGCCCATGTGGGATACATACTGTACAAGTTTCAGTCCTCTAATGTGATAATAAGGTGTTGAAAACTCCTTGATTTCCCCTCCATACTCCTCCGTCTGCAACCCAATCCCGGTTGAATGAGTGAAAGCTCCTAGACTGTACGCCGGCCACCTCTTTTCTTTTCTGTCTTTGTTTTCCCAGAAGGCCAACAAATCTATATCCGAATAGTCTGACCGCTCGCATGCTTGTCCGTTTCTCTGTGGTCGGCAAAGCTGTCCTGCCTACAAAGCACTTAAAGGGGATTTCCACCCCTTTTCAACATTTTACTATGTCCTTAATATACCTTTGGTGATGTTGTTTGGACAAAATTTAAAAAAGTTCTCCCATTCTGTGATTCCTAGAAATGGAGGTCTGAAAAATGATTAACATGAAACACAACTTGATGACATCATGAAGTTGTGTTTCACCATGTTAATAATTTTTCTTTTAGGATTCTTTTTTTTTTCATCTTGTTTCACTCTGTAAATTGGGTGGAACTCCCCTTTAAAGTTTTGTTTCAATCATCTCTTGAACATCACATCCTGAGTGAATGCATGCATGCATGAACGAATGAACGAACAAATGAATACATTAATGAATGAATGAATGAAAGGTAGCAGCACGTGTGACCTGTCACACGTACAGGTCACCGTTATTATTATAAACAAACACTGCACAGTGTGTCCCGCCAGAAACTGCTGTGAGTCACCGGCAGTGACTTCACCTTCGCTAGAACAGACATAAGACACGCTGTTCTGTCATAACCACCACTGACAACCCATTAAATGAACTAGTGGAGTTCAGAACGAATGAGAGAGAGCTCAGAGACTCCAGTGTGGGTTATTGTACAGGCAGAACCAACGGAACGGGTGATGGTACGGGAGGCCTGCCAGGCCAATTGAGGCTTCATTAATGACACAGGAAGAGAATGGAAGCGTGGGAGCAAACATGCTAGCTCATTACCCCTGGACTAACGTGTATCTTTCACACTGTCTCTCTAAAGTGTGTGTGTGTGTGTGTGTGTGTGTGTGTGTGTGTGTGTGTGTGTGTGTGTGTGTGTGTGTGTGTGTGTGTGTGTGTGTGTGTGTGTGTGTGTGTGTGTGTGTGTGTGTGTGTGCACGGCGGCGTGGGCACGCACGTGTGTGTGTGTGTGTGTCTTGTATTTACTAGACTGTGTGACATTGCTCTGGTAGGTGATAATATAAACAGCTTCGTGGATGCCGTTTGCAGGATTCTGTTTTGAAATGTCTCTTGATTTATCATTGTATTATTTTATTTTGCTAACGTTCTTGGCGCAAAGAGTGGATTGTTGTAGCGATGCGGCAGCTGGCTGGCAAATATACAGTAATTCCAATGTAACAAAAGGTGCACAAGAATGACGTCATTTGCGAAACACCTGAACAAGAGCAGCAAGCTGACTTATAGCTGGCAGTTAGGACATGATACCCACACATGAAACCACACAAAGCACCCAAAGACCTTGCAGCATGAGTGGGTGAGGACATGCTCAGGAAAGGGGAACACCTTTTCATAAACACGTAGGTGAGAAGAACGAAAACGACGGACAGCGACAGAGGTATGGATGCACTCCAGAAAAATCCTCAGTGTTGATTCAACACTGTCGGCGTCACAAAACACAGAGGAGCTTTACGACGTATTAGAAAGTTGCCGGGCACGTCAGAGAGTTACTCAGGTATAGGGTGACCTTTGTCGCACGCAGCTGTCAGAAGAAACTCCCTGGATAAAGTCTGTCATCCACAGCTCTGACTAAAACAAAGTTTGGAAACCTTAGACTGGGGAAATTGCATAAGAGGTTACTGAACATCTTGCTTTGTTTAATTTATGACACTCAATTTATGCCATTATTATGTTTTCTTGTCAAAATATCTTGAATTAACTAAACAAATTATTTCAAGACGCTTTGACACTAAAGGGATGCTGAGGTTCATCTAGTAAATGAACTTCAGCATCCCTGTTATGGGCATATCATAATAAGTGAAGATAGCATTTCTACAAACTCACCAAACATTGCCACTTGCTGGGAGCTTTTTGCTACTTTCAGCTGAGATTTGCTGTAGAGGAAAAAAGAGCGGGCCAAGTACAGAACCCCAGGGGTCCCTGTTCAATGAATTACATATGTGTAGTGTTTTGAGTGTTAATTAGAATACCATTGAAATAATTGAAATAATACTGGTGGTAATTGATCAGTACTTTATGACAGTGATTTCTGGAGACCTCTAACAAGACTAAGCATCTGATTTCTTCATGTCATGTGAGTGTGTGTGTGTGTGTGTGTGTGTGTGTGTGTGTGTGTGTGTGTGTGTGTGTGTGTGTGTGTGTGTGTGTGCGTGTGTGCGTGCGTGCGTGCGCGCGTGCGTGCGTGCGTGCGTGCGTGCACATGCTTCACAGAATGAACCTGTTTTTCGGAGGGGTGCAGAACCCTGACTCAGCAGTAGTCAGCCTGTGCCAGAACAGGTGACTTATATAGCACTTATGGCTCATATGGGACCACCAGGAGTCCGCAAGGGGGTTCACAAAGCATTTGATCTCAGGTTCCAAGGGGTTTCAACTGGGGTTTAATTCAACTAAACAGACAGGAGTTTACTGTGTAGATTGGGGTCACGTCACTGCGGGGGATATATGACCGTAGTGCAGTGCTTATCAGACTGCAGGGGGGTCATTGAAATTGAAATGGTTTGGACCAGGGGTGCCCACACTTTGTTTTGTTTTGTTTTTTTACTTGAGAGCTACTTTCAAAATGACTGGCTCAACAAGATCTACACATCAGAAATGTGATTATCCCATTACTGACTTATATGAGTTATATACTATATACATAGAATATATACTGAGTTCTATTATTCTAGGCCAGGTATATCAGTGACAGTCCCCTAGAATCTAAGGGACAGTCATGTGATCTAACTGCACAGCCTGTGTGATCTACTGGTAGATCACTATCTACCTTTTGGGCACCCATGGTTTAGAGCAGGGGTGCCCAAACTTTTTTGACTTGAGAGCTACTTTCAAAATGAGCGGCTCAACAAGTTCTACACATCAAAAAATGTGATTGTTCCATTACTGAAAATCCCTTTCAAGGCCCCTAGAAAGTTTGAGCTTTGAAATAGCGGTGATGGTGTAATTACTGTTATAGTGTTTAAGAATAACGCGCTTATAATGAAAAATAGAGGGAGAGAATTGGAAGGTTTTCTTGTATATGTTAGTACTTATGCTTGAGAGTGTACTGACTCTTTAGAGTATAAAATGAAACCAAATGGACCCGTAAGGGTCCATTTGGTTTCGTTTTAACGCTCTCAAGAGTTACAGATCTATTGTTGTGATCTACCTGCACGGCCTGTGTGATCTACTGGTAGATCACAATCTACCTTTTCGGCACCCATGGTTTAGAGCAGGGGTTTTCAACAGGTGGTCCGGGGACCACCAGTGGTCCTTGAGAATGTTCCAGGTGGTCCCCAGGCTAAATGATGGAAAGTTGGTTAACCAGATGTAACTCTTGAGAGTGTAAAAATGAAACTAAATGGACCCTTCGGGTCCATTTGGTTTCATTTTTACACTCTCAAGAGTTAAAATATTCATAATCTGAATTAGCACCACTTAATTAAGAAGTTTACACTGTTTTGTTACAGCCTGGAATTGTGGACAAAACCAAAAGAATTATTTATTTATATCTTTATTTTATATCTTTGGTGTGAAAATGTAATCAAGTGGTGGTCCGCGGCTCAAATGCTTAATAAATGGTGGTCCCTGGAGTCAAAAAGGTTGAAAACCCTTGGTTTAGAGTAACGACGGCTTTAAGCAGCCATACAGGCCCAGATGCACAGCGTCTGTCTGGACTGTCTGGAGTCAGCTGGACTCACTGGCAAGTTGATGAATCAGCACGTCTTCAGCCCACGCTGACTGCACACACACACACAATGACGGCTAGTAGACCGAATAAGAAGAAGCATTAATAGTACCTGTTCATCGGTTACCATCCAGCACAGGCACTGACGCCTGGAAAATAAACAGTATTTGTCCTGATGAGGAGGCGTGAGGAGCATGACTCCTTTAGGGCAGGGGCAGATCTAACATGTCCCATTTGGGGGGGCAAGAGAAAATGGTATGCGGCTTCATCGCCCTTTGTCGCCGCACCCATTCCATTTTCAGTTACAGGACTTTTATTAGGCAAGTAACGCATCAATAATAACATCAGTTGTTGTTGAAGTTGCAACAGACACGCAGCATGCATAAAGCTAAAGGTCGGACTCAGAGAGTTTTCTGTTTTCAATGATGAGATGCTGTTGGTTTAGTGGTGAGACGATTGTAGTTAGTTAGTAGTAGTAGTAGTAGTAGTAGAGTTTCAAATGATTAAGCATTGAAATATCTTGGGTTGTCTTGGGCTGCATGCCATCATGTTTGGTGGGGCAGTCAGGGCATTTAGGGGGGCATTGCCCCCCCCATGTCCATGCCTAGATCCGCCCCTCCTTTAGGGTCTGTGTTGTCCTGTATCCTCTCTCTCTCCGCCCCTCCCCTCCTGCTGGCTCCACCCTGCAGCAGATATAACTTGGGCCCTGCTGGCTGAGAGTCTGTTCAGAGCACGTATCCCAGAGTTGTCTTTATCTGCTTGTCTGTCTGTCTACCATTCTGTGTGTGTGTGTGTGGGTGGGTGGGCGTCTCGGCAGTGATTATTTCACCGTTACCGGCCCTTCACAGAGAAAGGTAAGAGCAGATCCATGACTGCTGTATGTTTGGGCCTCACACTCTCCGTATTTGATCTTATTACACAGAGGTCAGGTCACTGTGTGATTATGGTTTGAATTTATAATGGTTAACATCTTGTGGTGTATCGAAGATGCAAATAGGCTGTTTTAGACATTTGTTATTTTATCCATTTTTGCTGATTTGCAAATCAATGGGAAATTAAAATGCCATCTGCAGGTTCCCTTGTATTGTAAGATCATTTCTCTAGTAAAAAAAACGGAATGATTTGCACTGAAATCTGTGATCACGCTTTCCAACTCTGCAACGTCACGCTGTGACAGTCATAGTGTAGCTCTACGTAATTCCTTTCAACACTTTTGTGGACTTTTTGTGGATCCCATGGAAAAAGCCATTTAAGATCAACTAAATGATTGCTAAACTCTGGCTGTTGTTTGTATTCACCAATGCCATCATTGCTGGTGTTTTTGGGGGTGTGTACATTATTATTTTTTATTTGATCAGTGGCTAGACAGAGTGGCTACATGGATCTTCAATCTTCAGGACCAAGCCAGAGAACATCATTTCTAGTAGGAGATGCTACAGTGTCTTGTTGGGTGTCAACACCTACTGTATGACACATTTTGGTGTCACTATAGCTTCTCTATAGACCCTCCCCAATGAAACGGGATTGTGAGCATTCAAGTTAGAAGGAAGGTCTGTGTAAATGGCATATATAGTGGAAATATGTGTGTGTGTGCGTGTGCGTGTTTGTGTGTGTGGGGGGGGTGCGTGTGACTGTGCATGTGTGCGTGTGAGTGTGCACGCGTGCGTGCGTGCGTGTGAGTACGCACGTGTATGTGTGTGAGTGTGCACGTGCACACATGTGTTTGCGCATGTGTGAGTGTGCGCGCATGAGTCTAAAGCCAAACTGTCAGGTCTACACTATGTGATGGGCCAAGAGTGTCAGTGTGGTGAGAAGAAGGGACAGAGTCAACACTGCCACTGGCTGCGATCAGTTCCTTTCTCCCTGGGGATTACGACAGCTTGGTTGTTAGCTCTGTCTTAAGATATTCATTGGTTTAGTACAGTGCTCCTCAAACATAGGCTCCCTGACCCTTTAACCTTTCCTACTGTCGCCTACGGAGTTCATTTGGTTCCATTTGTATTACCTCAGAGGTGAATTAACACTGAGTTTACATTACAAAGAAATAGAAATGCCTTTAAATGGTAGTGCATAGACAAATGCTTTTCAAACTGGGGTTGCCATAAGCCTTTAATTCAACAGGTTGAGAATCACTGCTAGAATCATTAGTGTCAATTTGGGGGTCCTTGACATAAAAAAATGTTTGGGATTCGGATCACTGGGTGCGCTCACTGACTTAGTCTAGCATTATTCCAATGTTGGGGTGGATCCCTTGTGTGTCCAAAACTGTTGTTTATTCTGAAAATGAAAAAAAAAAAGTCACACAAGCTCATTTTATTTTAATGTATTATTATTATTAAATATTTATAAAACTCGCAGGAAAATGAGAAGTTTTATAAGCTCACAACGATTCGCCATGTGACACATTGTGAGCTTGCTAATTGGCTATTTGTACACTACACTCTTGTGGGTTGAAATTTAGGCCATTAATTACAAAAATACACAGCAGCAAATTACATATATTTTACTAGTTTTGAAACAATTCATCCCTTGCGGCATTTGCTGGGACATAAATATGGTGTATTTTCCAGGGTTCCTCACACTGAGTGCACGTTCAGTGTCCTAAAAGAAAAATCATTAAACATGGTGAAACACAACTTAATGATGTCATCAAGTTGTGTTTCACCACGTTAATGTTTTTTTTTTTTTTTCCAGACCTCCATTTCTAGGAACCACAGATTTGGGGGACTTTTTTATCATGTCCACACAACATCTCTATAAAGGTATATTAATGACCTAGTAAAATGTTGAAAATGTGTGGAAGGCCGAGGAGCATACCCCTGTGTTCAGTTTCTATACAGCATCATGTGAGCTTGTACTTCTGCTGTTTCTGGTGCCCTGTGTGCCGCACGGCGCACAACCAACTATGCGCCAAGGGTTAGTGTGCCAGAGCCCTACCGTTGCAGGTGTGTGAAACGTGTGTTTGCTTTATAAGCAGGTTAGTGTGCCAGGCTATGGGGTATGAGAACCACAAACACAGCTGACCATCCCTCCTACACTGCAGGTGGGCACAATAGGTGAAAGGTCAGGGAGGTCACGTGCACGCATGTGTGTGTGTGTGTGTGTGTGTGTGTGTGTGTGTGTGTGTGTGTGTGTGTGTGTGTGTGTGTGTGTGTGTGTGTGTGTGTGTGTAAATGCCTGTATACATTGTTCTGAAAAACTTCAGGAATGCCAAATTCAGAAGACATTTGACAAAAGAGCTGAGAGCGAGAGTGATAGTGGACAAAAAGAGAGAGGGAAAAAGAATCCGTAAAACAGCTTGCTCGTTTACGTTCACAGCTGTGAGCCGTGTGTGTGTGTGTGTGTGTGTGTGTGTGTGTGTGTGTGTGTGTGTGCGTGTGTGTGCGTGCGTGTGCGTGCGTGCCTGTCTCTTGTAGCCTAGTAGTTAGCCATTCCTACTCTTTGTGTGTTTGTGTTTGTTTAAACAAGAGCCTTTTGCCATGTGACTTGAAGAAGTGTTAATTTTATGGGGTGTGCTTTGTGATAAAGGCTTTAGGGGGGCTGCAAAGTGTTTTCTTTTTGTTGTTTTCTCTCGTTTCATTGAGACACCAGAGCAAATTTACCATGAAAACACAAGCCTGAAAGAGGCGCTGTGTTGAAGTGTGTGTGTGTGCGTGTGCGTGTGCGTGTGTGTGTGTGTGTGTGTGTGTGTGTGTGTGTGTGTGTGTGTGTGTGTGTGTGTGTGTGTGTGTGTGTGTGTGTGTGTGTGTGTGTGTTTGTTGTTTTTACTTATGTAAAAGAAGTACTTCATTAGTAACATTACAAGTAAAAGTCCATCCATCCGCTTATTCAACCACTTATCTGTTGTCGGGTTGCAGGGGCAACAGCTCCTGTCAGAGAGCTCAGTCAGAGAGCGGAGTAAAAGTACAAAAAGTGTCAGCATCAAAATGAACTTAAGAGGTACTAAAAGTAAAAGTAGTCATATTGCAGAATTCCCATTTCACAAGTTCAAAATGTATACAAAATCAATAGAAAATACCAGATCTACAAGCTCACAGTGTGTTACAACGAGCTTGTAGGTCCAAATGGTCAAAATGGTTGAAGTGAAGCTTTCAAACAACTGCAGTGAAATAAAAGAACATTTTTATTTGAGATCTAGTAGAAGTAAAAGTAAATACTCAAGTAAAGTAAAATACTTTAATACTTACTTTCCACCACTCATATTGGGAGTATCAACAGTGGCTGTTAGGTTGTGGGTGAGGTATCTGTGAAGGGTTGTGGTGCAGGGAGCGCAGTGGGAAGGCTCGGCGGTTTGCTAAACATGCTCATGTGGGATTGGAACATTGTCATTTTGGTTAGGCAGCTTCTGGTCAGGCAGCAGTTTTTTCTGACATGCTGCGAAAAAAAGAAGCAGAAAACCTGGTGATGCTGAGAGAGAAGCTATTTATTTTCCCCCACTGAACTGAAATAATATAGGCTACAGTAACTGCAACTCCCGTGTGGTTCAACTGAATGAGATTGAGTGAATAAGAATGTTTTTGATTCTAAAAATCACACTCCAACCAAACACTGTGAACATATACACAAACATAGACCACAGTAAAACCATTGGTATATAAAGGCATGCACACATACAGCATATAGAGCATGTGTTTCACACGCTAGAGTGATGCCAATCCATAGTACTATTTTTTTTTACATATTATCTGGTATTCAACAATGACACTTAATTGTTTTATGAGTTCAAGAACGACATTATTGTCAAACAGATCTCTAACCACGACATCAAGAATTTTCTCATAGTGATATGTAGTACAGGTACAGTATATGATCGTTCTAACATTACCTGTTAAAGGGGGAATTCGTACACTCTCAGAAAAAAAAGAAAAGTCACTAGAATGTTGAAACACAACTTGATGTCATAAAGATGTATTTCACCATGTTGATATTTTTTTCAGACCTCCTTTTCAAGCAAAGACAGAATGTACAGAACATCTCTAAGGTATAATGACATAGTAAAATGTTGAAAATGGGAGGAATTCCCCTTTAAGTAGATGCCGGATGGCTATAGATGAAAAAGAAATATTGGATATTTGACCTCCTCCCAGAGCTCACCCAGTGTACATGTTAAAGTGTCCCTGACCAATTAATACACATATACGCCCTATAATAACTACGCACTCATCTTGCCTTTGGAGGTGAATTTTGTCTCTTGAATAGTTTCCATTTAGTCTTGGTCCTGTTGTACGTTTAACGTTTTTCGTCATAGTTCTTGGTTTGGCGGAATCAACACCGACACTGACTGGCCACTGGGGGGTTTCACTTGCTTCCTCTTCCTTTGACCTCCACCACAGTGACGCTACAGTAGGGGAACTGCCGGGTCACTGAGTGGCTTCAGGTCACTGACCCAAGGCTGGGAGAGAGAGAGAGAGAGATGAAGGAAAGTTTGGAACAGACAATGCTCTGTTCACATTGAGTGAGAGGAGGACTTGGAGACGGCGAGAAGAAGCGAAATGTTTGTCTCTCTCAGGAGAAAGGGAGGATGGACATATTATCTGTCTGCAGCAGGGTAACCAGATGCCCCCCTTTGCGCGGGACAGTCCTTGAGACCCTGTCTAAACATTGTGACAGGCAGACATCAGTGTTCAAAATGACGTAATAGTTAGTCCCCCTAATCTGTTGTAAGGCTCTCTTGTTGTCTCTTTTCCTGCTGTGAAATATCCCCCTATAGCCTAAAGCAGTGGTGGAGCAACTTGAAAATGGAAAGGGACACAATTCCACACTCACTCCAGAGGGACACATTGCCCTGTACTGGATCAAAAATTAGACACTTTAAGCATTGTTTTGTTCAAATTAATTTTATACACTTCTCTATTCCAATCATCACTATAAAGTGTTTATTCTCTAGTCCCTCCAGTCTCTCTAAATGTTCAAGTGATACCAATTTCATCCAATCAGGAGACATGGAACTAAAGAATGAGCAGGCAATATTTCGATTCACCCTCCTGATTGTAATGTATTCACTGTGTACTGTAGAGATGTGCTGACCACTGTTTACAAACATAGCAACAAAGTGCTTGTTTTCCCACAATAAATACATGAAGCACCTCTAACATGTACCTTTCTGCAATATGATAGATGCAATAATTGTGATTGATGGCACTTTAAGCCTGTGTTGCTCTATTCTCTGTGCATACAGTGTGCTGGATGTACAACTTCTAACTGTACACAGCATAAATATATCCATATACTGTATCATTTACCAGTAGCTCTCCCTCACTCTTCATGATTCTCTTGCACAGACTCCTGCCAGAGTTTGGATTTATGAAATCACAAGTATGCATGTCGCAGCCCAAATGTGACTTTTAGGGAAGGAATTGTGGTTGTTTGGAGCAATTAAAGCTCTGCATGGAATCACAAACTAAACAACAACATCATGATCATCAGTAATTATGATTATACTAGGAGGTGTGAAAGTTTAGTGTGTTAGAGAGCTTTACATGACGATCACCTTAGCACCACCTCAACCAAAGCTTTATCAGGAAGAAACTAAAAACACACAGGAGAGACATATTTGATTAGCACACCTGGGCATCTATATGAGGAGGGGTTTTCAACAGGTGGTCCGGGGACCACTAGTGGTCCCTGAGAGGATTACAGGTGGTGGTCTCCAGGCTAAATGATGGAAAGTATTGGTTAACCAGATGTAACTCTTTGAGAGTGTAAAAATAAAACCAAATCGACCCCTTTGGGTCCATTTGTTTTCTTGTTTACACTCTCAAGTGTTAAAATATTCATCATCTGAATTGGCCCAAGTCTACACAACTAGAGAATCTAGAAGGTTAACAGCCATTTTGATCTGTATACTTGTTGTTTGTTTTCTGTTATTGAGGACAAAATAAAAAGAAATCTTTAGTTTTAGGGTCTGTGTGGCTAAAATGTCCTCAAATGGTGGTTCGTGGCTCAAATTCCGAATAAATAGTGGGCCCTGGTATGAAAAACGTTGAAAACCACTGCTGTACATCATCTCCTTTTGGTTTTGACACAACGGTGCAGTGCATGTGTAGTATTACGCGGAAGCGGGGATCGAACCCGGGACTCCCACTCGCCAGTCCAACGCACAACAAGTCGCGCCAATAAGGCTGAGCCCGATTGGCGGGGTTGTTGTCGCTGGCTTATGGCTGGGTGCTACATTCACCCCCTTGATCTTTTGGAGCGCGTCCTCGCGCTTCACACTTCACACCACGGACCCCCGTACGTGATGTCCCTCATGTGGACCCGCAAGGACGTATACGGGTATATTGGGGATAACACCCGCACTCCAAATCCTGCCGACTACGCCAGATTGTAGTATTACGCGGAAGCGGGGATCGAACCCGGGACTCCCACTCGCCAGTCCAACGCACAACAAGTCGCGCCAATAAGGCTGAGCCCGATTGGCGGGGTTGTTGTCGCTGGCTCATGGCTGGGTGCTACACATGGCAGCTTACTGTATATGTGCATATATGGCACCCGGACACCTCTCCTTCTCCTGCATGGGCAAAGCTTGACTCAGCACAACACGTGCAACCCATGTGTGTGTGTGCGTGATGCTGTGTACATCATCACACACCTGATGGACAATTCCCTACACGTCTATTTATGTAAAATGTCAGAATGATGGACATCTGGAAGTAGTCATGGGAAGCCCTGCACATACACATGCACATGCACAGAGTGTAGACTACATGGAGGAGCTTTTGCTTATTTTTGATCCTGTCTGGGCCAGGCGGGGCATGCGGAGAGCTCACTGGTGTGTGACCAACCACACATGGCTTCATCTTGGCAAGCAGATGTCAAGGAGGAGCCTGCCAGCCTCAGATATATCTATGATCTGATCTATGATCCCCCCAGATATCAGCTGCAGGATCCAGTGGGATTTTGATTACTAAACAAGACCTACCCGAGTTGATTGATTGTAGAACAGCTTCCCTACCAAAAACAAGATGCCCGACTTACTGTATGTTCAAGGATGAATTACTGTATGTTCAAGGATGAATGCTGCTGAATGCAAATGTGTAATAACCTGGATTCGTTGCGGTCATCTCGGCGAGCCCCCCCCCCAACCCCCTGGTTGCTAGGGCTTTTGGGAAATGCAATGTGAAAGGGCGAATATGGTCTTTCTTGTACATTTACACAATCCTAGCAGTGTGGATACATTTATGGTATCAGATTTAAAGCAGTAGAAGTTTCAATGGCAATGGCAGATCAGTTGTCAGACCGATAGGACGTGCACGCACGCGCGTGTGTGCGTGTGCACGTGTGTATTGGAACTACTGTAAGAGTCCTGTAGTGTCTGTTAGGAGCTGGCCAGTATAGAAGGTGTGCCAACTAAATGTTGTACAGAAGGATACAGAATACATAAACTTGTTCTTGTTCTTGTTCTCAGTCACACTCCATAAAGCCTGACTCCTTGTCAGAGTGTGGTGACAGAAAGTGATGTAGCTTTCCAACAACCTCTTAAAAAAATCAACTGAGATGTATATGAGAAACAGATCACATGACATCACCCATGATGTCATGTGGCCCTTTGAGTTACATTTAACCAAGGGCTGCGACGGATGTATTGATTATTTTTCTTACTTTCCACGAATATTAGGTCAATTGATTTTTGCTTTTTTTTGGTAAATTGAATAACAGCAAACTGTGTTTTCATCAACAAATTAACATGAATACATTTTTTTTTACTTTTAGGTACATTAAACTAAATTTGATGAGCCTGTTTGATAGTTATAGTAGTTGCATACATGTTTTATACAACTAAAAGGACATTTATTCAAACTAAAAGGACATTTATTCAAGTTCTAAACGTATTGCATCACAAATCCCCATACATCATTTACATTCAATATTTTATGTGACCGATACATTTAATATTTTAAGTGACCACTATCAAATAATCAAACATGATTATCATCTGGGGGTCATGGCCTAAAAACCTTGAGAACCACTATTGTAGTATTCTGCACAAGAACATGTGGTGTTTCCATCAGCCTCAGGTCTCCATGGTAAAGGGTTGTTGTTATGTGACAGTGAACAGGACCTTGCTTGTTCTGGGCCAGCAGTCGCCATATGATCTGTAACCCCATGTGCCGACAGAACATGTCTGCTCACTTCTACACACACCACTCATAAATAGTTACACACATGCGCACACATGCAAGCCTTTGACCAGATTGCATTTACTGTATATCCACATGGTCAGTCCAAGTCTATAGTTCCGATCTTTAAAGGGGAATTCCACCCATTTTCAATATTTCTTCTGAGAGCGTACAAATGCAACCAAATGAACCCTGACGGGTTCATTTGGTTGCATTTGTACGCTCTCAGAGAAAAGAAGCGTCTAAAGAAATCCATTAACATGGTGAAAATACATCTTGATGATGTCATCAAGATGTTTCACCATGTTAGTGGTTTTCTTCAGACCTCCATTTCTTGGGAACACAGAATGGGGCAACCCAGAATGTCCACCCAGCACCTCTAGGGTATACTAATGACATATTAGAATGTTGAAAATGGGTGGACTTCCCCTTTAAGACTTCTATTTTGTGCATATTTTGGAGCTCAGTGTTGTGTGTAACATGTCTGCCCATGTGAGCACAGAATCAATGGGTTTGATTGGCTGATGTATAATGGCGTTCTCATCATCATACAGTAGATCCCCAACATGTATTTTGCAAGACTTAATCCATAACAGATTCTCTCAGTGGAAACTGGGGTGGTTCAATACGTATAACGGCATGCCATTAGAAAGTAGGTGAAAGTTGGCACCTACATCACAAAACTTCAAGACACTTTCAGTCTCTTAAAAGCTTTTGTTTCATCTATGTACTCTCGAAATGTCTTCAGGGGCCGAGGAACGACTTTCTGCCTTCTGTCTAGGACCTCTTAGTTTCTGAGCCTTCGTTAATAACCATGTGAATCCTACCATAATCATTCTAGACCTGGGTACTCTTAGGAGATGGAATAAAACAAGATAAGGAGAAAGTCTGTTAATATGGTTTTAGATTATCTATGTGATGTGGGAACTGTGATGTGAGTTGCACATATGGGGAGAAATGAATGGAGAGTCTATTGTGAACCTGGTGTTTTTTTTTTTATATACGCCAGAACGACCCCTCCATGTCAATCTCACCCTCAAATGCAAATGATAATTTAACCCTGAAAACAGAGTTAAATTAGTTGTTAGTTAAATTAAGTTGTTACATAGTAAAGCAGTAACACAGCAGAATGCTGGGCTCATTCCTCCAACTCAGTGTTTTATTGTTGTATTGTTGACAGGGATGCTTGGTTTATGCCAGGGCTGCCCAAAAGGTAGATCGTGATCTACCAGTAGATCACACAGTTCAATTATATTTAATCATCTGAATTACGTAATTTTCAATTATTCTCCACACAATTAGAAAGTAGAGAATAATTGTTATTTTGACCAATGTTTTGCCAATTCTCTTTCGCAGTTGTGGACAAAAACATGAAAGTTTTGGGTGCAAGACACTAAACTCAACATCACAAACTGTCAACTCAAACCTCAAATACTGTTTTCAAACGTCAGTAATAGCATACAACAAAACCTTCCAATTCTCCCCGTCTATTTTTCATTATAAGTGCATTATTCTTAAACACTATAACAGCAAGTAACACCATCACCACTATTTTAAAGTTCAAACTTTCTAGGGGCCTTGAAATTGATTTTTAGTAATGGAACAATCACATTTTCGATGTGTGGATCTTGTTGAGCCGCTCATTTTGAAAGTAGCTCTCAAGTCAAAAAAGTGTGGACAGCCCTGGTTTATGCTGTCTTGGGTACCGGTGTTGTACTCCAAAAATAGGAGATACACAAGCCCATATTGCTCGGTATATTTTTGGCACGTGACACCATTGTACGCCCGACGTATAAATGAAAGACTTCACAGGGCAGAAATAGCTCCTCCGGAGCCTAGTTGGGAAAACTGAGCACAGCATTCCTCTGGAGATCTGGACATGTCAGACTTCCATCTTTGCGGAAACAACATGGCGGGACGCCATCAAAGGCACGAGACGGCTAGCTCACATGGGGGGGAGAGAGAGTGGCACGGCCGTGTTAAAATCACCAGCTGCCTGAGAAACGGCCAAAGGGCAGAAGATGATGCTTGTCCATCTGTGGGACTGACGGCAGAGCAGACGACGACCAGGACGGATTCCAGAGCAGAGCATGTGCTTTTCACTCTTCTTTATCACTATCCCACAAAAATCATTCCATCACATTTTTAAGTGTCATTTCATCAGTAATTCTTGGTGATCTATATCAGTGGTTTTCAACCAGTAGTCCTTGAGTGGATTCCAGGTGTTCCCCAGCTAAATGAATGATGGACAGTTGGTAACCAAGTGGACCCTGTAACTCTTGAGAGCGATACCAAATAAACCCTTACGGGTCCATTTGATATAATTTTACGCTCTCAAGAGTTAATTTATATTTAAACATCTGAATTACTTAATTTTCAAGAATGTACACATTTAGAAATGTAAATGTATGTAGAAACGTATGTAGAAGAATTATTATTTTGACCAACATTTTGCCAGCTCCTAAATTGTGGACCAAAACTTGAAAGAGACTGAACTCAACATCAAACAGTGGTCCGTGGCTAAAATGCAGGCTAATGGTAGGCCCTGGTATGAAAAAGGTTGAAAATCCCTGATCTATATTGACACATTCTTTTTTAACGTCAGGGCATAAATTAAGTATAGCCAGTATGTATGATTCGGTGTGATTGACGCTGGATTGACTCTGTGACAAGACAGTCTGGCAGAGGCAGAGCATGTCTTGGCTGGTGGGCACTGGGCAGGGATGGGCTGCTGGCTGCTATGACTTATAGGCTGGAGACAGAAAGAGCTGTTTGTTGGAATCATTACTAGACCTCAGAGGGTGAGATGGTTGCTTTCACACTACAGTACCAACCCTAAATCCTTCCACCTGTCCTGGACCAGATTGACCAAAGCAAACCGTTCCGTCCTGTGTTACGGGCCATTTGAATGGGAATTCAGAGTGGTTGGTCTAAGACTCGAACATGGTCTTCACAGCTGTTCTGTTTTGTGTTCTGACTGGAAGGAATCAAACCGTTGCTCTGGTTTAGTTTGCCGGTGGTTGTCTCTGTTTTCTTATGCTGGCTTCTGGTCAGTTAGACTGCATTCATCCCAAAAATATAGGCAATGAACCATCTCATGAACTTGGCTAATTTGTTGTTATATACAGTAAGTACATACAGTACTTGGTTAAGTAAGTGGTTAAGAAAATGGCCTCCTCATTTTTCCTTTATGAATTGAATCCAGTAGATTACACATGGCACTAATTGCCTTACCACAACAACACAAGTAACAACTAACATCTTAATGTCTACACAGTTGTTTTGTGTGCACCTGAGACAAATTCAAGTTTCTCCACCCAATATTTAGATATTTAGATTTCACATTCATTTCATCAGACAGGCTTATAGCCCCCTACTATGTCAGGCTCCTTGCAAACTTGTGTCCATCATTTTGGTGACTCGTACCTTTCCTCTATTGCTTGTGTTGTGTAAATGTTTCATGCAAAAGTAAAAAGAAAAGAAGCATTTGAACCAGCACGTCTCCCTCATGCATTAGAAGAATAAGGATATCAGTCACCAGAATCAGGGATGAGTGTTTACATTCATTGAGTCTAACATAAAATGATCTCAGAGCTACATTTTGAATTATATATACCCAACCCTGGAAATGACATAGGTTAGATGAGAGTGTGTTTGAATCAAATAAACTATTACGTGCCACTGAATAAACAAAATACATTTGTATTTAATGCTATTTGATCTGTGATTTGATCATAATAGCTAACAGGAGTGATTCTCCTGCTGCACAGGTTTCTGCATGGCGTGCGGCGCCAGAGAGTTATCTGAGGTGGGGACAGAAGTATTTAACACCCTTGTAAAATGTCTTTTGAGTGGCAGGCAACGAATGCAAGCATGCAAAGTCGTACATTTTGTCACACAACACGTTACCACAGTGAAATGTGTTCTCTGCATTTGACCCATCTCAGGAGCAGTGAGCAGCAGCCACACCGCGCTCTGTGATTTGATTTTTTTTATTTGATTTGAGTTGATTGACAACCCAATCAAACCCATTGATTCTGTGTGTCAAACAGGGAGGGGTTGGTCTGACCCAGTCTTTGGTATGACCCTTCTGGGGATTGGACCCCAACCTCCCAGTCTTAGGGCAGACACTAAAACAACAAGGCCACTGTCTAGTCATTTTGTTTTACTATTATTTGTTTAATAATTGCCTTTTTATTTTCAATGTCTGCCTGGTGTTCAGCGTAACTATGCATTCACTTAATAAAGTTGAAGTTTGTTCAGTTACTTTAAGTTGCAAGAAAAGTGGTAAATGAATTGGACGTAGTATTATTAGTATTATTATTAGTGTTGTACAGTGGGATACTGCAAATTTGCAGACAGGTTCAAAGTGTTAGGTTAACGTTTAGCTGTATTGCTTTTGATAATCTTTGTGTTTAAAGGAAAGTTATAGCATCTACAGCAAGTAGCTGAGATTTTGGTAGAGGTCAACACAGAGGGCAGCCTCTTTCTGAAGCCCATGGACTTAGCAACATATGCTGTGGCTCCCTCTGGTGGATGATGACTGTCTGCGCAGGAATGAACCCAAACTCAGACTTGGATCAGTAGACTTGAGGTTAATGCAAGGGGGGTCAGGGTCAGGCATTCTAAAACATTTAATTAATATTGTACAACAAAACTAGCATATTTAAGGACATTTCATCTGAAAAGATTTGCTGTAACCCAATCCCAAATAGAGAAAAGCTGAAGCCCAGCAATAATAGTTCCACATCAACCACAGCAGCTCAAACAGTGACCAAGTCCTTTGGATTATGCTAAATCTGAATAAAACTTGTTGCTGAAGTGGCACAGCGACTTCAAGGGGTATTAGAAACCACATGAAATGTCTTTCGAAGTGTTAACTTCGAAAGACAAGTATAAAGGTGTCATCATCATGATCTATAGTAGTCTTGATGACCAGGGTTCAAAGGCCTGACTAACAGACAAACAGTGTCATTCATTTTTTATCATTTGTTGGGGAGGGAGAGAGACTGGGTCTGAATTCACATTACACAGAATCAGCATAAAATGTGTATATGTAAGAAGTAATGAGGCAATTTGTTTTTCTGTGTGCAAGCTGCATTGTTTTCACAAAGCTCCATGGCTTCAAATTTTCATAAGCTGATCAGTGAATTGCTTGCATGGCAAGCAATCATGTGTCATCATGATTCGTCACGACCCGAGTTGGCTTTGTCTGTGGCGTAATCGTCTTCATATAAATTATTTTCGAAAAGTCTATGAGAAAAATGAATGGGGAATCCACTTCTGGAACAGGGGCGGTGACGTCACTGCGCAGGTCAATATGGAGTGTGTTGATGAGGCCAGGGGTGGAAAGGATCAACATATGCAATGCCACAATATGGTAGCGTGATGTGCTGGGTTGGGAAGGTTACTACAGGTATACTAGAAAGTTACTTAACACTTTCTATGATCCCTACATTTATAATGCATTATGAGAGCATTTATAGTGCATTATAAATGCATTCATCATGCCTCATAACTACACTCATAAACAGACATAATGCTTTGTGACGCACTATATCAGTAGTCATGAAACATTATAATGTCACTGTCATAATGAATTATAACAGCTTAAATTCCAAGGATTCTATGGATGTTCTTGAATACTTATGAAGACCACATCTATAATGCATGATGAGGGTTTATAATGCACTCTTGACTGACTGCTTATAATAGATTATGAAAACCTACACATGCAGTTCATGTGAACTGTAGTAATGACTTATGGCATGCTATAATGGCCCATTCATTATCATGAGTTATCATTGCATGGGTTAAGTAAAGTGACAAACATGTATGCATTTATAATCATGCATAATTGATCATAAAGCGTCATTGTTGGGGCTAAGTAAAGTGTGATTCATTTGCTTGCATTTAAAAGAATCTATGCTGCATCTTATAGTCTAAAATCAGTAAAATTAAAAACGGCGAAAGGAAAAATTAACATGCATCTTTTCTCTAACGTACATAATTAACCTTGGCTGAAAAACAAAAAACAAAGTTGTCCTTTTATGGGTAGTGTGTTTTGTTGTTTGTTTGTTTTTTTTTCTACTTGGGATTGCCACCCATTTTTGAATTGGCCTTGGTGTTTCCAGCTATTTTGGTGTTTCCAGCTATTTTCAAATTAAAATGTTCAAGGTAGAAACACACATACACACACGCGCACACACACGCACACACAAAACCTGACCCTGTGCATGGGGCACCTGCAGACCTGGCCAATGTCCTTCTCTATGTTTGTTCCATACACTAGTTAAGGAACAAACATGCTTTAAGGTTAATTCTACAAAGAGCAGAACTGGGACGGATAACATATTCTTCCACCTGCTATCCCCTCATGACAACTTTGTTGTTTGTTTGTTTGTTTGTTTTTTTTGTTTTTCTATTTTCAAATTGAAATTGTCAAAATAAATGTGACAAATGTATTTGGTCTCTTGTCCATAAATTCCCACCATACACATTTTACTGTATTTGTCTTGCATAATAATCACTCAAGATGCAGCATAGATTCTTTTAAATGCAAGCAAATGAATCACACTTTACTTGGCCCCAACAATGACGCTTTATGATCAATTATGCATGATTATAAATGCATACATGTGTGTCACTTTACTTAACCCATGCAATGATAACTCATGATAATGAATGGGCCATTATAGCATGCCATAAGTCATTACTACAGTTCACATGAACTGCATGTGTAGGTTTTCATAATCTATTATAAGCAGTCAGTCAAGAGTGCATTATAAACCCTCATCATGCATTATAGATGTGGTCTTCATAAGTATTCAAGAACATCCATAGAATCCTTGGAATTTAAGCTGTTATAATTCTTTATGACAGTGACATTATAATGTTTCATGACTACTGATATAGTGCATCACAAAGCATTATGTCTGTTTATGAGTGTAGTTATGAGGCATTATGGATGCATTTATAATGCACTATAAATGTTCTCATAATGCATTATAAATGTAGGGATCATAGAAAGTGTTACCGAAAGTTACTTATTAAAAATTGTCGTCAGATAATCTGGATTACCCATTTAAGAAAGTAAAGTAATAGATTACTTTCAGTTACTTTTAACTTAATAAAATAAGTCTTAACATTGATAACCGGATGAGAATGTTGAGCCTATAAAAGGCAGACAGAGAGCAGTGAGAAGATCAGATCATGTGTCATGCATGCTTTAGTTCAATTGAATATTTTATTGTTTGGTGTTTCAGTTTGTTTACAGTGGGGATGTAACCTCCGTTACAATACCCCTGTTACTGTAATCGAGATTACACATTTAAAATGTACTCCAAGACCATACTGTTTGTGTTTTTCGTATTCTGATTACGTAATCCAGTTACTTCCAAACTCTGGTGATGTGTCACAAGGCATAATGGATGGACGGTTATATATGGTGGCGTGACCTGACGGACAGACTCTTTGCAAGTTTTCATAGTAACCTGTGAACTGCAGTCACAATAAAATGCACAGTAGCAAAAAACAAATAGGCTGGGGGATAAAAATAGTAAGTAAAAACAGATACTGTATATTGGACCATGGGCACTATATGAAAGTATGTCACATTCTCATCCAATTGGTGTATAGGACTCTTGATTTAGTTATTATTATTCAGCACCAGATCACATTACTATAGTCTAATAATAATCTGATAATAATTTGTCTGAACAACTTTTCAGGCAACGTTTTCCAGCTCCAAATTGATGGACCAAGGAACAACAAATGTGGATTATACAGTAGATGCATATTGAATTTCTATAGAATTCTGGTGGATTATGGGCAATTCTTTAGCAGTATACAGTGTGTAAGAATGTGTAACAACTCCATTCCAAGACTATAATTTTCAGTTTTCCAATCCAATGTGTACTGTATGTGAATCACTGGCCATATACGGTATCTCACTCCAGCAGCGTCTTTACTTAGCACTAAAGTAGCCTTTAGTAGCCTTCTTCACTCCTCTGTATTTTGTTTAACACAGAATATGTTGTACTTGGTGCACAAAGAACTATTTTGTCAGCAATGTGGAAAAGAGCAAAGTGTACAAAAGGATTGCACAGAGACTCTGGCATTTATTTTGTTGTTCTGCCTGCAGCAAATGAAAACAGAACATTGTTGGCAATTGGGTTAAGCAGTGACTTCCGTTGGATGGTACTTTCAAGCAAAACTTGAAACTTTGTTGACAGTTGATATTGACACAAAGGATGTACAATATCCTACAAATCAAATGAAGGCATGGTGGGGTGATTCAATTGCAAAAATTTGAACAAACATTTAAATTCAACAACGCATTATGAACCAAATGTTTGTCCTCTCCTCTCTTTCCTTTCTCCAGGCTATTATGGCCATGCCTCCTCTCCTGGGCGCCAGCCTCCTGGCGCTGTTACAGCTGGTCATGTCGACTGGGGGTGCATACTACGGACACAAGCAGCTTCACCAGCCCATACAACACGAGCAGCACATGGGCATGGTCAAAGAGGGCTACCCACAGCCCTACCACGGCAAGGAGATGCCATACATGGCATACCCTCAGTACATGCTTAAGGGCAAGGGCGGCTTTAAGGCTGGACAGGACAAAGGTGGCTTTAAAGCTGGACCGGGACAGGACAAAGGTGAGTCTACCTACAATTTAAAGCTAGAAACCTATGATCAACAGTCACAGTGCCCTCCTGTGCACTCCGATTAGCCAACACTGGGAAGCTGGCAGTAGCCCCGCTAAAAACACCTGGACAACACTCCACACACCCCAAGCTCTTCTCCCTCCTGCCTCCAAAACTATGGAATGCACTTCCCACTGCAATCAGAACCACAGACTCACTACCTATTTTCCGCCGCAGTCTGAAAACACACCTCTTCAGACTCCATCTCAGCCCATAGCACTTGTATTACATACAAACCCGCATACAAAACTTTTTTTACTATTTCATACAAACCCACAGTACTTGCAGCAGAGACTTAATGTACAGTATAGGATGCCTAATGTATTACAATGTTTTAGTGCTTACATTGTATATTGTAAATTCTGCTTGAATCGTAAACTTTTACTATTGTAAGTCACTCTGGATTAAGAGCGTCTGCGAAATGCCTAGATTGTAATTGTTTTTATTTAGTTTTAGTATTTGTTTTGGGGCTTTTATGCCTTTATTGATAGGACAGTAGGCAGACAGGAAAGCAGGAGAAAGATGGGGAGTGACATGCGGCAAAGGCCGCCGGGCTCAAGAATCGAACCCGGGCACGCCGTCAGGCTGGCTTAGCAGCCTAGGTGCCCAGATGGTTGTGCTAACTGCCTGGGCCTAAATTGTTCTTATAATGCTCTTCCAATGCCACTCAAATGTTTGACTCAACATTTGTGTTTGATGGGCAGAATGCAGCCAGCAAAATACATATGTTTGTTCAAACCATGCCACTTCCATTAGAAAAGCATTGAGCTGACATCAAACAAGACGGAACGAACATGCAGTTGATATGCGCGTTTGAGGCTTCACAATGCGCTAGACTGCTGGGAGATGGATGGAGTGGGGTGGAGCGTGAACCTGCAATTATCTGGGGATATGCAGAGGATAAGAACAGTCCTTATACACAATGTTTTTTCTACAGTATAAGCTCACAGTGCACCACAAAGTGAGGCGTTGTAAGCTTATAGATCCCCAGATTTAGGACCCTGCAAAATATCTTTTTTTTTTTTCTGGCTAAAAACATTTGTTAGTTTTATCCAACAAAATAACCCCTACTCAGTAAAATATTTGACTGTGCATTCATGTGTAAATGATAAATATTGACATATTGCATATCTGTGCTATTGCCAACAGGTAATACAGGTATTACTATCCCCTTGGGCAACACGGGAAATCGTGAACCAGGCCCAGTGGGACCACCGGGACCACCAGGAGCAATCGGACCTGCCGGACCTCCAGGGCCTCCAGGGATTGGGCAGGCAGGACCTGCTGGACCTCTGGGCCCTCCTGGTCCACCAGGGGAACCTGGTGTGGGGAAACCAGGCTTACCGGGACCACCAGGAAACCCAGGATTAGATGGGGAGCCCGGACCACAAGGGGAAATGGGCCCCAGTGGCGGAGACGGGCCAGACGGACAGCCAGGGCCTCAGGGTCCCCCCGGGCCACCCGGACTGCCAGGAATAGGCAAACCAGGAGCGCAGGGACTACCAGGCCAGCCAGGCACGAAAGGAGAGCCAGGACACAAAGGTCTGCCTGGACTTCCAGGGTTGCCGGGACCAAAGGGAGATAAGGGAATTGGCATGCCAGGGCAGCCTGGTCACAAGGGACATCCGGGACACCCAGGTCCACCCGGCCCAGGAGGTTTACCTGGTGTGGGCAGACCTGGACTGAATGGGATGCCAGGCCCACAAGGCCCACCAGGGAAACCGGGGCCACCAGGAGAGGAAGGACCAGCTGGTCCACCTGGTGAAGGCGGTGCGATCGGCCCACCGGGTCTGCCTGGTCAGGGCAAACCCGGTCAGAATGGCTTGCCAGGACAGCCAGGATTGCAGGGAGGTAAAGGACATCCAGGACCACCAGGTTTGCCCGGGAAGCCAGGACTTCCTGGATTTGGAAAACCAGGATTCCCAGGACCAAAGGGTGATAAGGGCTTGGGTGGCGCGCCTGGACCTGTCGGACCAAAAGGAGATAAAGGCCATGCAGGACTTCCTGGTATGCTTGGATCCCCTGGACCGAATGGCCCACCTGGCCCTACTGGCCCTATGGGACCAGCAGGAGGTATCGGTGCTCCTGGACCTAAAGGAGAGAAGGGAGAGGGAGGGCCAAAGGGGCTTGATGGGGCCCCAGGTCAACCTGGTCCGCAAGGACTTGCTGGAAGAGATGGTCTAACTGGAGAAGATGGTGAGCCAGGGCAAAGAGGACCACCAGGGCCGGGTGGCAGCAAAGGAGAGGCTGGACACAAAGGTTTACCTGGTCCTCCAGGCACTCCAGGACTTCCTGGGCCAAAGGGACAAGCTGGAGCAGGTGGTGAAGTGGGTCCCCAAGGCCCTAAGGGCATTCCAGGAATGGATGGTGTACGAGGGCCAATTGGACCTCCTGGACCAAATGGACAAAAAGGAGATATTGGCATTCCCGGTCTCCCTGGTGTTCCTGGAGAGGGGATCAAAGGTGATCTGGGTCCCATGGGCCCCGCAGGTCCCATGGGCCCACCAGGTCCAGCCGGACAGCCAGGTATTCCCGGCCCGCCCGGACCTCCCGGTCCGGCCGGGGCACTTACTCCGGAGCAGATGGCTGTGTTGGGCCCCTTGGATGGTGCAAAGACCGACGGTTATGGCAAGAAGGGCAAAGGGGGGTCAGAAGTCATTGGCGCCAGTGGCCTGGAAATGCCGGCGTTCACAGCCATCGTGACCAAGCCCTTCCCACCCGTGGGCACGCCGGTGATCTTCGACACGCTGCTGTACAACGGCCGCCAGAACTACAATCCCCAGACCGGCGTCTTCACCTGCGACATGCCCGGCATCTATTACTTCGCCTACCACGTCCACTGCAAAGGAGCCAACGTGTGGGTGGCCTTGATGAGGAACAATGAGCCGGTCATGTACACGTATGACGAATACAAGAAGGGCTACCTAGACCAGGCGTCGGGCAGTGCCGTATTACCTCTACAGCCTGGGGATACAGTGTACATCCAACTGCCTTCAGAGCAGGCCGCGGGACTTTATGCTGGCCAGTACGTCCACTCCTCCTTCTCTGGGTACTTGCTATATCCGATGTAAAAAAAAAACATTTATTTGAGTGTTGTGTTTTTTGTTGTTGTTTGTTTGTTTTCAATAAAAAACAATCTGTTGCTCCGGTCAACAGAGATGGGAGGACAAGATGGACTGTCAAATCTGAAGTGTCTGTATATACCGTGCGTTCAGCAGAGTTCACAGCCATGTATTTGCTAGTGCAAGGATTGTTGTACTTTCAGCTCTGACAATTACTGTATGTATGTGTCAAGATTTCAAGTTCAAAGAAGACGTTATATAATTTATTTGCGTTTGGCAAGTAATGAATCATTCCGGAGTTTGATTTATAATTTGGTGCAAACCGAAATGCAGAATCCACACGATAGGGAGGAGAGTGTAAGATGGTGTGATTCTAGTAATTTCACAGTCGTAATTAGTTCTTATCAAAACTGGCAGCTGCCCTATGTGGCGAAGAATGTAAAACAGAAAACTTAAAGATATATTTCACTTTGGTTGGACGACTACATTTTAGCATGCATGCGTTGATATGAACAGTCAATCCCAAATTATTTGCTTTTGTTGGCAGAATCCGAGATCCCTTGTTTTGTGTGTGTGCACGCGTGCGTGTGTGCACGCGTGCGTGTGTGCACGCGTGCGTGTGTGCATGTGTGTGTGTCTATTGTGTTTGTGAGTGCGTGCGTGTGTGTCCGTGCATGTGCATGCGTAACAGGCACAATGTTGATAGAGGAGGTTAAATGAACCCTACCTACAAACAATTGTAACATCACTTGAGGTTTGTCTGAAGCCCCAAACCACGCCAGTTGCAACTCAACGCAACAAAACCTTTTTAAGGTCAAGCACAAGAAATGCAACTCTTTGAGTTGCAAGAAATTGTATCGGTGTGGTTGATCTTACTGTAAATTGGTTTTGTTGTAAGCAATTGAAACTGGTGTGATTTGGGCTTACAATTCTGCCGCCAGTAGTGTGCTACTTTTGCTGCTTGTATGGTATGTTAGTGTCAATCATTATTGTACACTATCTGATGTTAAGTAGATAAACATATTCTTTCAGTTTTAACAAATGATGAGGTGAGATGGAACATGGAATTGACCACACAATTCAGTGTGTGTGTGTGTGTGTGTGTGTGTGTGTGTGTGTGTGTGTGTGTGTGTGTGTGTGTGTGTGTGTGTGTGTGTGTGTGTGTGTGTGTGTGTGCGCGCGTGTGCGTGTGCGTGTGCGTGTGTGTGTGTGTGTGTGTGTGTCTGCGCACGTGTGTGTGTGCGTGTGTGTGAGTACCTCAGCAATATTGTTAGTCAACCATTGATGGACTCAGGGTTTGCATACTAAAAGATAAAAGGTGCATCTGAAGGAAAATATTTCTTTTGAATTTAATTAAAGAAATAAAAACTATTGCATGTGTTGAATATTACTTGAGCAATTGAGATAATGATTCACAACTGCTCCGGTGAGTGAGATTGGAACTGTAAAGCCTTGTTCTATGTTTGTATTATGTTGGCATATTGACACCAGCTATGATATGACAAAGGGTTTGTCACTGGCCAAGTATGGGCAAATGTATACCATAGCGATGTATGTAATACATATATTTTAGTAAACAAAGAATGAGAAAAACACACTGTTACCATGGAATATGAAAACCACTGCTGACATAAAAAGGGTTGTTGTATTTGTCACCAGCATAGCAAAGTTAACTATAATTGATGTAGGACTATAGTATTAGAAAGCCATGAATTTGCAGCTGTTATTTTTACTCATTTTCATAGTAATTTAGCTGTGTTCCGGTTAGTTTTCCCAGTGCTGTCTGGAGATCTGAATATGCTAATCAAAGAGCTTAAGCCTATATTGCCACCTGATGTTGACGCCCTGGTATTGATATTGCATTAATTATATTTGTATCTAAAATGTGACTGTTAAAAGTGAAGGCCTTCATTATAGGTTCCAATGTAAATCATGATCCACAGTAAAATTGAATTTAAAGAAATGCCAGCAAACAATTTAAAATCATTGGTCTCATCAATGGATAGATTTTGCTAGAATCTCATACTTTAGCGTGACAATATTTAATATTTCTGTTCACAATCACAGCTGTTTTGAAATTAGATAATAAATACAAGTGAGTGTAATTCCAAAACATGCATTGTATACTAGTTGTGCCTGAAGGCTAAATCAAGCACACAGTATGAAATACATACAACTCAGGAATCTGTTAAAAATAAAACAAATTAGTGAAGATACACTAATCCAAGAAGGATTGCCTAAATAATGAATTGACAATAATATTTGTGTCTATAATTTATTATTTTGTCTACTCTGATGTCCCGTAGTGCAGGGGACTTCAGTATATGGAATTTTCAAAAGGTATAAATGTACATTTCCCTTTTGAAGCAATGGTGCTACATTTTCAATGTAAACAAAAGGAAACCGTAGATAGTTTTAATTTTGTAAGTGTCTGTTGTTTTTTTCTAAATAAAGATGATTTAATTAGAAAATCATTTATTTTGTCTCATCTCTTTTTGTTGTCAAATTAGTACCAAAAAATGTGTACTTATCGTACAATTATGGTCTTCTCGTAGGCCACTGGTTCCCAAACACTGGGTTTCTTTGTTTGGGCACGGATATATTTCTGTGTGAGTGAAGTATCTTTCATTTTTTATTTCCCACAGTTTGTCATTAAATGCCAGTGGTTGCACCAATCAAAAACAAATAATATAATCTTTGATTGGGTACTGCACTACCACCTATATCAGTGTTTTTCAACCCTTTCCATATCAAGGGCCATTGTTTTTTCAGCATTTTAGCCACTGACCACCACCTGATGAGATTTATCCTTGCTGACGCAAAACTAAATATGTTTGTTATGTTCAGATAAGAGGAGTTTGTCTCGAATTGTGTAGACCTATATTGTAAATTAAATAATGCATATGTTAGTGATTTTACTCTTGAGAGCATTGTTGTGTATTGATGAACCACATTGCACATTACAACATTATGACATTGCAACATTACAATAGCGAATTGGGTATAATTACAAATGGCTGTTTCACTAAAATGCTGACAGCTTACTCAGGATAGTAAGAGGAGTCGTCAGCTGTCACTCTACAGAAATAAACAAGCGCCACTATGGTCAGGACTTGTGAGAACATCAGTGTCAAGACAATAGGCCTACCTAATTTGGGAAAGTTGACACCTTTAACATTAGGGGGTTGGGGCCTGACAACTGCATCCTGAACTATAAAGTCTTTACTGTATGTCCTGCCAGTGTGTGAGAGTGTGATGGGGAATAATACTGCTTCTCGACTGCTTTAATACTGCTTCTCGACTGCTTCCTCTTCGATACCTTTTCTGCTCTGTTTCTTACTATTATTATCCTATTTCATTTTCGTCAGTATAAAATAAAACTAAATTGACCTGTACGGCTCCATTTGGTTTGATTTGATATGACCCTATGTGGACAGTAGTTAGCCACAATAACGTTTTGGTTTTGGCCATTGTTGACAGTAATAATTTGTCCCACAACTTCATGAAACTATATCTAAAAAGCCCAGCATCTACAACCAGTGTTGTCAAATAAACAATAATTTATTAGGTCTATACTACAGCCTGCAAATTAAGCAACACCATCCCAACCCAGTCTACCATCATAAATAAATACTCAAACGCCCAATTTCACCGGAGACTACGGCTTGTGAAAATAGCCTAGCCTAGTAATATTTTATATTTATTTATTTATTTATTGACAACACCATCTATCATAGCTCAAGGCGGAGGCCAGATGGGACAGATGGCTCATTCAGATGCTGATGCTGCGATGGGAGGTCCTTATAGGTTTCACACATACACATGCGCATCCTGGACCAGTTAGTTGCTCTCACAGTGCTCTGCTCTGCCGTTCATTCATTCTGCACCTCTTTGCTACACGGTAGTCAAATTACATCCGGATAGCTCGGTGAGCTTGACCAAAGAAAACACGACACGGTAAGGCTGATCATTCGTGAATATTGTGTATACATTATATTATTGAACACTCTCGAGACTGAACGTCAATTTGGTAATCATGACACTGCGCTAGCCCCGGATATAGCCGTGATTCCCTACGCTCATTTCGTAGCAATGAGCGTCGGCACTAGGCAGGCACTGAGGGAGCATAATGGGGGTATCAGCCCAGCTAATAATAATTATGCGGTAATATGACTCGTGCTGTAGCGGGATAGCCTGCCAGGGGATTCTGCCCAGTTTAGCATAGCTGTCCTGGTCAGTTTGAGACCATTAGATAGATGGTCAGATCATCAAGCTGTGGCGCTCAGTGCAAGAGATCAGATATACTGTAAATGTTGGCCTTTTTGCTATTCATTCGATACTGTTTTAATTATGCTCCAACAGAGCATATCAACAACACATCACAATGCTAAGACGTCGTATCTAGGTCATCTATATCACCCGAATTGGTGTTACAATTACTCAATATTAACAATCACACACGTGTGATGTGATCATCTCTGTCCCAATTTGCATCCTCTCTTTTGTCTTCAATGATGTTTCCGTTTACACAAACACCCCAAACTAGACCGTCATAGGTAGTAGGCTAGTAGCAAAACAATATTGTGTTTTACACGCAGACCCTCAAAGCCGATCATAGCTAATCATAATAAATATGCCTACATACATACATACATACATACATACATACATACATACATACATACATACATACATACATACATACATACATACATACATACATACATACATACATACATACATACATACATTGGGTATGCGGTCTACTAATATTTAGACTCAGGGGGGTGGACGCCTCTGCCTTGCACAGTCCCCAGTGAATGGCCGGGTGGCCATTCACTGGTAAACTTAACTCAATCACTAAAACCTGAAAGGCACTGTAGGCTAGATTTTAACAAAAAGCTCCCCTTTTAACATACATACATACATACATACATACATACATACATACATACATACATACATACATACATACATACATACATACATACATACATACATACATACGGGTTTTATCAATTTTATCCAATGCATTTTACAGGTTTTTAGCAGGCAGTATGCCATCTAGTGGGCGAATGTTGAAACAGTTTTTAGAACCCTCTTTTAGGCCAGGGCAGCAGAGCATGATTTTTGCCTTTTTTAAACACCACCATTTTAATTCAATACATACATACATCTGGGTATGCAGTCTACTATAATTTAGACTCAGGGGGGTGGATGCCTCTGCCTTGCACAGTCCCAAATGAATGGCCAGATGGCCATTCACTGGCAAACTAATTTTGCCTCCCAAACCTTAAAGGCACTGTAGGCTGGACTACCAAAAAAGACCCCTTTTTAACATACATACATACATAAGGATTTGAGCATGAAGTATGCCTGGTGGTCAAATGTTGAAACAGCTTTTAGAACCCTCTCTTAGGCCAGTGCAGCAGCGCATGATCTTTACCTATTTTAATTCAATATACATACAGTACATAGGGATTTTAGCATCAAGTATGCCATCTGGTGGTCAAATGTTGAAACAGCTTTTAGAACCCTCTCTTAGGCCAGCGCAGCAGAGCATATATATTTTTTTAAACAAACCTATTTTAATTCAATACATAAAATGTGTTACCTGGCACCCCAATCCTGGATGGCATTGGTGAATGCACACAGCTACATAGAATGGGGGACTTGAGGACTGGAGGTCAGATGGGGCTATCCGAGCTCATCCAGTGCCTCTAACGCAATAGTTCTGTATTTATAATGTTTGTTTTGACACAACCAGTGGCAAAATGTATAGAAATAAAGTAGATTAAATAATGCTATAGGCCTATTAAACTGTTAATCCAATTCCTTTGGTTGAAATGGTGAAAAGGTGTGTGTGTGGGAGACTGGGAAGTGAGTGAGTAGGCTAGATCGACCTCAACAATGACATCTCGTGGAGGACTCAGACCTGGTGGTGGCGCTAATGGGAGTGACTTCAAACCCAAGGAGAAGCCCTCACTCTACAAGGAGAAGACCCCCGACTACCAGATGAGGCAAGTTTTCTTTTAAGTGTTTATTCAACCTTTGCTTTATGTTTACAAATATTTTTGTATGTACAGTACAACAAACTGATTGATTGGGTGATTGACTGATGGATTGATCGATTGATTCAGTTAGTAGAAACGTTAGTTCAAATGATAGGATAGTTCAATATTAAAACTGCTACAAGGATAAAAAACAGAATCAGTGTGCTCCATTTTCAAATAATCAGCGCTTGAAGTCAATGGCTGTCATTGCCATCGGTCAGGAAAATGTTTTTAATTCCCAGTGAATTGATTTTTGAGTGAGTGAGTTTTTCACGTTATTTCATTTTATTTTATTTTATTTCATTTTATTTTTCAAAACAAACAACACATTTTGATTACTTCCTGAAAATGATTGCCTACAGCAATAAAAGCCAATAGAAATTAAGCTGAACTGTTATCCCATTAGTGAATCGTCCACCTCCACAAATACGGTTGGCTTGATATATAACAGTCAGCAATACTCTTCTACATTCTACAATTTAATCCCATTCTGGCATCCAGGCCGTGTATTACTTGGTTTACATGTAATCATGTTATGAATAACATATGGTCATGGTCAAAATAATCCAATAGCAGTACAGTGGCATAGCTGAGCCACTATTGTAAACAAACAGACATGCATTGCGAGTAGAGCTCAGAGTACAGCCGTCCCTCTCTCTTTGCTCTCCCCTTGCTCATCGCATAATAATACGTCCACCGTTTCTGTTTCATTCCACCGTTACAAACAGTCATCTGCAATTTCTTGTTCCTTGCAGTGCTTCCCTGAAGTCTGAGATTTGGAAGTTGAACCTGGTCCACGTTGTGCTGTGGTTCCTGGTGGCAGCCCAGGTGACTGTCAGCACCTTGAACTTGGTGCCACACGACGTAGTCTCCATGCCATTCCAGTGGGAGTACCCGTACTTGTTGAGTCTCCTTCCGCTGCTCACCAGCTGCCTGTCATTGCCAAGTAGCAACATCAGCTACTTGGTAATATCCATGATCAGCTCGGGACTGTTCTCTATGGCGCCTCTCATGTATGGATGTATGGAGATGTTCCCTGTTGCCCAGCAGCTCTACCGCCATGGCAAGGCCTACCGCTTCATCTTTGGCTTCTCTGCTGTGACTGTTATGTACTTAGTCATGGTGGTAGCTGTGCAAGTGCATGCCTGGCAGCTATACTACAGCAAGAAGCTTTTAGATGCATGGTTTGATACCACGCAAGAAAAGAAGAAGAAATAATGGAATAAAAAAATCCACCTTTTAATCCTTTCCCCCACCATTATTATTGCAATTCAGGGATAGTTTGCAGCCAACAGTATGCAGTGATTAGATACACAGAGGATAATATTCCTTAGCATTACCATTATGAGCCAGATAAAAATGCCAAATGTTGCGTGAGGCTTCTACTGACAGATTCTAGCAAAAACAAATTAAGATTTAGAGTCTGTCAACATGGCGTAGGGCATATAGGGCTGCATTTTCGCCACCGCTAAACCCCTAAACTACTTTACCTTTTTTACTATTTTGAAAAATATTTCTGCATAGTTAAAATGGCCACTAGTCTACAAGCTCACAACATGCCAATGTAGATTGGCTAGTTAAACATTCAATAGGTATTTAGCGAAAATGGAGCCCAAGCTGGACAAGCTTCTGGCAGATGAGTGCACCAAACTGAAGGAGGAGATCTCCAAGGTTTGGGATCTTCTGAGCAACAAGGATGGGGAGGGATCAGCCAGCTCAGTTTTTATCATATTACAGCTCACTAATTATTATAATTAACTTAATTTTTGCTATAAATTCTCAGTGGGAAGCCTCATGAAAATGACACTTTTATTCGCCCTGCACCGTTAATGGGCTTAAGCCACTCGACTACTATTATCACTCTGCACAATGGAACAGTGATTCAATCACGAGATCCAACTTCCTCTTTACTATTCAGGGGTGTCATTAGCCTGGTCTAGCCCTCAATGATTTTGGCCTTGGGGGGGCGGGGTGCCGTGGGATCCACATGGCAGATCGAGCTGATCTGATTTGATCTCACGAACGTGTCGTCATCCTCGGCCCCTCCCGCGCCCGTCCACTGCTGTTCTACGTCACATCATTTAGATCAACGCCCACCCCGGAAGGTTGATTCCCCCCTCAAGGCCACTTTCCAACGAGCGTTAGTCCAGGCTTTCCGTTTTCGCGCAAGGCGGACGAAAATGAAAGCCTAGGTGTCGAGGCTAGGGTGTCATTATCTCTAAGAGGGGAGAGATTCTGTTTAGTAGCAGGGTTTATTACCCTGCTCCTAAATAGCACCATAGTTTGTCGTGATATGAATTGATGATGAAGATGGACACCTACCCATGTAATGTACACTGCTAATGGTATGGGCTATGTTGCATCCTTCAGGTTTTGCTTGACAGTAATGTATCAAACTAATTAAAGGAAGCACCTCTGTCTTCAAGTTCACACTGCTATTGTTTATCATGGGCATAACCCTACCTCATTCTTTCTGTATTCGTTTCTCCTATGCATTTGTATTTATACATTTAATAAAAAGTGGTTATTACAGTTATTGCCATTATTATTATTGTTATTACATCCAGTTCCAGTGGCCCTTTAATAAACATCAAGTTTTGCTATTTTATAGCTATGTTGGATCTCAATCAAGCAATGACAGCATTGCACAATCACATGTAATGCAAATATAGCAAATTGTATGCTTGTAGATCTGTTAGTTTTGCTATACATCTAGAATGGTTAAAACAAAAACAATGTTCCCAAACTTTTTTTCTCCCAGGAGGGTTTGGTTAAGATAAGGGTTTGGTTTGCCACATAAAACATTACTGACTGCCACAGCTATTCCGTGGTGGCTGCCACTGAAGAAAATGCACTTGCTCTCTTCCTTTTTGTCAAGGAGGATCCCAAATTGACACTAATTAGACCTCAGAACCCCATTTAAAGAGATATGCTAGATACACAACGTGTTTAATTTCAAGGACCCCAAATTTAGTCTGCGCACCCCCATTTAATGGCCTTTCTATATCTGCCAAGTCTTATTGTAAAATCACTTCATTTTTAACTCTGAGAGTGTAGAATGGAACCTAATGGCCCAATTAACATTACATTTGTACACACAGAGTTACAGACCCATAAGGCTCCAATATGTTGTTCCAAACTATCATTTAGACCCCTGTGGGACCATGATGGCCTGGACCCCACTTTGGGAACAACTGGGTTGAAATATGTGGATCACACTGCCTGTCACCCTGCTTATGATGCTGACCGATTGCGTGTACGCTCCAGGTACGCTCCGCTGTCTATGCCACGTACGCGCGATTACGAAACGCACCGCAGTTCTAGAATACACCCGGACTTACCACGTCTCTGATTGGCTCCCAGGCAGGCACGGAGCCAATCGGACACATGACAAGGCCTGGAACTGCGGTGGACTTCGTAACCACGTGCCACGTACTGCTGACGTTGCCAGTCATCGGGACACTTCCTGATGTTGGGACGTTGCTAACATAGCTAACAGGTTTGACATCTACCGCTACGGTAATCGTCAAAACCTGTAACTCGGAGCGCGGTCGGCTCGTCTGATTCAGGTAAGAGCACGGGCATTCAGATACGCACTAAATCGACTTTGTATGGTATCCACGGGGCTCTGTGTGTTGTTGTACCCCCGTGCAGTGAACCATATTGGATAGTTAGCTGTTAGCTTGGCTACATTAGCTACACGGACCACAGTGAGCAAGCGTTTACTCAGCCCAGAGCCATAGAGTATAGACAGAGTTGCGACATTGAGGAGTCAGAAAACAGCCTGGTCACGTGGTTCGTGTATTCGCTCGAGCCCGTAGACCTCCAATGCATTCCGCAACTTCTGTTTGTCCCTATTCGTTGTCCCCATTCCCAATAGAAGTCCATGCATGAAAGCCTTCATTGGACTGAACACCATGAAGTCAACTGAGTTGTCGTCAAAGTGTCTATATTCCAGGGCTCTGACTCAACCCAAACAGGTGTCGGGAATGTCTCATAGAAACTAGAAACATGAAATACGTGTTTTGTCTCCTGCCTTAATACGTTTCTATTCCAAATGACGTGCGTTTTAAGTGTTCTGTATAGATGTCATTGGGCGTATGCTATTGTTGCACAAGCTGTTTTGCCGGTAGTTTTGTTATAAACGTGTCATTTTCAGGGGGGTTGTTTTGGAGTAAACCCAACAACATCTGCCATAACATTAGGTTAATTTGAATGTCCTGACTCCTGACACAACTGTCAGAGACATTTGCGTGGTATTTTGCATGCGCCCTGTATAATTGTAGCTATATTTGGATAAATCAGTGTTTTTCAACCAGTGGTCCTTGAGATGGTTCCAGGAGGTGGTCCCCATGATGAAAAGTTGGTAGTCAAATGGAACCTTTGTAGATGTTTAACTCTTGAGAGTGTAAAATGAAACCAACTCGAAGAGTTGAATTATTGCTAAACAGCTGAAACTGCTTATTTTTTGCTTACAATCTACACAATTAGAACATGTAGAATAATTGTTATTTGGATCATTGTTTACCTGTTATTTCTCCTAAATACGTTATGGAATTGTGGACCAAAAAATCTTGTCAAATGGTGGTCCGTGGCTCAAATGCTGAATACATAGTGGGCCTTGCTATCAAAGTGGTTGAAAACCACTGGCCTAAACAGTCGCGTAGCTATAGCCACACAAATCCCTAGCATCCAGCCAATTATTCATCTGGCAAGCACTATACTGTGATGTGGCTCGCCTTGGCTGGGTTACATTCACAATTGCTAGCATGTCACTTATCAGACTGAGGCAAATATACAACAGATTTTCTCCTAAAATTATTTATTAAGGCCATAACATTATAGGTAGTTGTCCAATGCAACGGCCAGTGTCAATTCTGAATGCAAAGTGCCTACCAAAAGTATAAAATTGTGTCATAGGCCCCTCGTTCACTACATAATCTCATTCCATCTTGATATGGTTAATCCCTTGTCAAATGGATTGGTATTTTTGCAATGCACACACACACACACACACACACACACACACACACACACACACACACACACACACACACACACACACACACACACACACACACACACACACACACACACACACAGAACAAAAGGGAATCAGTATGACTGGCCCCAAAGTTGCCACCTCACCTGGTGATATCTGACCCTTAGACTTTGGAAGCAGTGTGTTATAACATAGTAGGATAGTGGGTTCCCTGCATTTCCATAGATAACTCTCTTGATTGGATTTTGTGCTTGTCATGGTAAAGGTTAGTAATACAAAGTTGATTTATCAGTCAACACGGAACACTTCCAATCGCCTACCCAATGGCAGTGCAGTCAGCAGTGCCTTACATTGCTTGGAACAAAGATTTGTGACTGAAACATCACACTTTCGGATTATGTGGATTTACACAACACTATTGGTAACGGGTGATTGTTGTTGACTTCACCAACCATGGAAAATATATGTCAGATGACTAGTAAGTCATTGCAGTGGAATAATTGAAAACAAACCACAGCCAGCTCATGACAGATTTACACAGATATTAGACCTACATAACTGACCTCAACCTCAAAAAGACGTTATGGCAAAGTAATAGTACCAGTAATAATAATATTGATAATAAACGCTGTTCGCTTCCCATATAATACACATTGTATTTGGGCATGCCCAAACACAAATACACATCTGCCTGGCTTAGGATCTTCTTGCCTGGCTCAGCTATCTGGCTCAATGTGTTCGCAGTAAAACTTTGTGGACAAGTGGTCTAAAAGTTATTATTAAAATAATAATAGGAATGAAAAGGGCAATTCAGCATTGGCATGAATGACAAGGGTTTTAAAAATTAAAAGTAGGTCTTGATTTGTGCATTTAAAATGTGAATAGTGAAGTTTGTATGTTTCCGTTTCCCTATTATTAAGGTTTTTCCACTGCATTGACATTTGGCAGTTGTTTGGGCATTATACTGTAGCTGTGTCATAACTTTATAATAATATTTACTGTACATACACATTTAGCTCTTTTTAAAAAGAAAAAAAAACATCTCCCTTCATCATTCCAACCCTATTCCCCGTTAAGTGGTGGGAGCAGCAGAGGGCAGACTGCACCATGAACGGCCAGCTGGACCTGAGTGGGAAGCTGATCATCAAAGCTCAGCTGGGTGACGACATCAGACGCATCCCCATCCACAATGAGGACATCACCTACGATGAGCTGGTGCTGATGATGCAGCGTGTGTTCCGGGGCAAGCTGCAGAGCAACGACGAAGTCACCATCAAGTACAAGGACGAGGGTAAAGCCTGATGATTTTGATTCATGAAAGGAACTTCTTTTCACACTAACATGTCGTGCGTGCATACATGTGGGTGAGGGCAAACCGCTGGGCGAGCACTGGTGCTTTATCATGGGGGGGTCAGATCAACATCAGATCAACATCAGATCAACATCATCTAAATGAATTCTGCACTGGTCATCTGGAACAGGTCAGCTCCACATACTGTATGAAGATCTAAGGGTGACAGTGTGTTTGATGAGGTCTGGCCATAACCATATGGAGCGTGTCTTCAGTATGTAGTGTACAGGGTTTGATGAGTTCTAGGGTTTGAATGGACAGGTGTCAGTCCAAAGGAAGACATTGGAGATGAAAGAAAGGAGGGAAGCATCAACATATGGAATGTCAGCTCCGTATATGGAGATCTAAGGGTTTGAGGTCAGATGGGCTGGGTCCATATACAGTTATGTGGATATAGGTGGGTGATGATCCAATATTTAGAGATTAATGAGGTCTGTGTAGTGATCTTCATATGGAGATATATACAGTATATGGAGCCTGTAACGAGATTAACAAAAGGTTGCATCATTGGTAGGTTATTCTACGTGTCATTACATAGTGAATAACTGATCATCTAGCATATTATTATTTTACATCCAAGGTACCTCGTACGAAGCAGCTCCCAATGAATTTCAATTCAAAGCTTATAGATTTTCAGATCTGCATAACTTGGGTTTTGATCCCTACTCACTACTGAACGTCCTCCAATCCTCAATCAGCAATATACTGTATCAGGCAGGTGTGAAGTTGATCAGATGACTGGCGTTTGGGAGATGTGAAGGATGGACATAGTGCAGACATAAAGGCAGAATTGGTGTTGATAATCCTGGACCTACCATATACGCCTGCTCGCAATTTTGTGTGAGGGGATTTTCTCACTTGAACTGAGTCAAGGGGTCCCTAGAGATGAAAAATCACTGAGGTGCTTGTCCGCCATAGTGCCACGAATGGCGCAATGGCCGAATCAAATATGGCCGCCATCGGATATGATGAAAATCCAACTTTTGTGTATATACACATGCAATACCTCTATTCTGACTAATTGGGGGGTGGGGAATCCATTTCTGATATTGTTATGACCATTTTGGTTGATTTTGACCTTGAAAGGTCATGGTCATGGCCATTTTGCTATTCCGAAGACCATAACTAACCATTGTTAGGTGAAAAAACGGGTGCAATGGGTCTATTTCTACTAATTCTGACATTTATTAATTAATTGAATTAATAATCAATCATATAAATCACTTGTTTTTTTTATTAGGCCTACATGTGCATAAGACATATAACAATTATAATCACCCCCTTTAAAATGTATTTAATTGCGTGTTAAATCAAATCAAATTGAAGGAATAAAAGTGATGCAAAATCAAACAGCAACTTCATTCAAAGTGAACTCAACAGATGGCTCTGGCCTTGGCCCAAGTGAACCATTTTATTGCCATGGCCAGAGTGTTCGTAGACAACCAAATCAGGTATCAATGGCCATATGGTGTGACGAAGGCATGTTTGCTCCAGCAGTAGATATTCATCTGCACAAGACAGAACATTCAAGAATTTCTTCCTTTGCATGGGCCCTTTCCACTGGACATGTCTTCTGCTCAGAACAGGAAAACTGCTTAGAGTTTCTGCCCCTGGTGATGCAATGGTTGAGTGTGCCATGTTTGGACCTGGTCTGATAGAGTTAGTGTTAAACGGCAGCCATTATGTCCGGGCTCTCACTGGGATGCCGATGGTAGAGGATGTGATCAGGTCGCTCCAGTGGAATATGTTCTGGCAGAGATGCATATCCAGTGCTAGCACAGGTACAGGCATTGCACACTGTGCTGGCTGCAAATCAACATTCCTCAGAGCAGTTTGAGGCCCCGATAGGACAAGTAGAGAAATTGAATCAGGATTTCGAGAAGGAATGTAAGGCTGTCAGAGCTCTGCCATATCTTTGGAGGTTAGCTGTATTTGGTGGCTGTAATGAAAAATGCTGTGGGATACTATGGTGATCTATGGTGATCTTTGCATAAACTACCTGTGTCATGGCTCATAGTATCTTGTGCGAATCAAGGTCCTAGTGTTTACACATCCTGAGTTCTACTGGCACTTCTCAATCGGTCAGTGGGTTGTTCAGGTCAATGCTGGTTCAGTACTGTAGTAGGTAACCTGAAGGTCGAGCAGAGCATTCAGTGAGTGATGAAGGGTCCTGAAGGTCACTATGTAGTAGGAGCCACACACACAATGCAAAAGCAGATGCAGAGTTTGAGCTCTTGTTTCATGAGATTCATGAAAATGTCCTCAACCTCCTCACCAACAACTACCCCCAAAAAATCCATCTCGAGCATGCACTGAGCACCACTTGTCACCTTACATTCAAAGTGGTGAAGCTGTTTGACTCTGTGCTAGAGCACGAGATTCCATACTCATTGACTGTCAATCTGCAAAGCAGGTTGTAGACAGAGAATTCACTCTGCGCCTGCTCAACTGGACTTTGCAGATGACTTAGCTCTTGTTAGCCATACCCAGCTCACACTTCAAGAGTTGACCAACAACCTCCAAGAGCACAGGGAAAAAGTGGGTTTACGGATAAGCCACGGGAAGACCAAGGCTATGGCAGTTTGACAAGTCCTACACCTCCCACCACTCACCCTGGGTGACCACGACATAGAATATGTGGACAACTTCACCTATCTTGGAAGCAACATCTCAAGCACAGGAGACGTGGAGAAGGATGTCAACAACAGAATTGGCAAAGCTGCGGGAGTGTTCCAACGGCTACGAAACATCTGGTTGTCCAAGACCATCACTACGGCCACCAAGCTGCGCCTCTATATGTCAGTGGTCATCCCAACGGTGACTTACGTCTGTGAGACATGGGTGAGGACAGCCAGCATCACCAAGAAGCTGGATGTCTTCTACCGACGTTGTCTCAAGTCCATATTAAAGATCTCATGAAGAGACCACATCACCACATCACACACCACATCACATGGTCTCTGAAAGGAGAAGGAGAATGACTGGCCACGTACTCCGACTGCCAAGGGAGAGACCGGCAAGCGTGGCGATGGACTGGATGCCTGAAGGTGGGAAGAGGAAGAGAGGGAGGTCGAAGAAAACATGGAGACAGACAGCCAAGGAGGACTGCAGAGAGATGGGTGTCAGCTGGCATGGAGCAAGAAGGGTCGCCAGAGACCGGAGCAAATGGAGGAGCCTCGTTGCCCAGTGTTCCAATAGGAACGGGAGGAACTAAGTCTAAGTAAGTAAGTCTGCTCAACTGTCTAAAAATGGGGAGTGCCTGTAGTACCCATACAGACAGGAGAGGCTAGACTGAGACTAAGAAAATTAGCTGAATCATATCAAAGAGGAAGCCTCACTTCAAAGAGCAACCACAGAAGGCACCAAACACCATTTTGAAGAAGCAGAACTTAGTTTTACCCAAAGACATGGCTGAAGCATATAGGAGCTATGGGCATTGCTAAGGAGCAGGGCATAAACATCCAGCAAATACTTTCTCATGACGTGCTCTCAACATCTTTGATGGTCAAAAAAAAAGAGATTGAGCCTGGACTTGATCTCACCCAATGGAGTCTGCATCTAGTCATCTACTCTTGCCACTCATATTGTGTTAGACTTCATGTCGAAAATGTGGCAGATACCACTGGGACGGTTCTCAACGGTCAACACCCTCATCAGTGCTTCATCCTCCTTCTGCCGAGAGTCGGAATTCATTCACCTCATACTTGATACGTACATTGAGAGGTCTCAAAATGAAGGGGAGCCCCTGCAACGTACAGACTGAACAGCAAGCATTGGCATGAACAGCAACACACCCATTCCGCAGCAACTTCACAAGTTCTGGGTGTCTGAGAACAAGCAAAATATCTATCTGTTAGTTTGGGATATGGTGTGCAGTCAGGTCTGTGGCAATACTATCACTGTCAGGTCTGTCGTCCATGACAATGAGGTTCTCCCAGCAAAGGTGGCTGGTGGCAAGGACATTCCCACTATTTTTTGTCTTCTCTATTGCAATGTAAAGCATTTGAGCTGCATTTTATGTCATGAAAGGTGCTATACAAATAAAGATTATTATTATTATCCATGACCTCTTGAACTGGATTGAGGAAGCTGACACGAGGCTAGTGGACTGGTGCGTATGGAGTGGGCTATTTGTGTTAAACAGTGTAAGAGAGTTGTGATAGTTTTTAATGATGCACCTGTGCATTACTTCTACATTGCATCCCGTACTTCCAAGCACTGGGGATGAAGGAAGTCTGGCAGCAGTATGGCACTGGTGAAAAGCGACACATGCTACCACTGCATCACGCAGTCTCTTATCTTGGAACAACCCTTGACTGGACAGGGCCGCTGGATGATGTGGGAGGGAGTCGAGAAGAAGAAGCTGACATGGAGCGAAGTCTGGGGCTTGGAATCCAACAGGCTGAGTTTCATCGTTCAAGCAACGTTGTGCTGCCATCTCCTATAAACCTGCAACTATGGTTGGGAAGGACCCAGCATGTCTAGCCGATAAGCTTGAGCAGAAGAGGATTTCCATCAACGCCCTACCCACCAGCAGCCAGGGCATGCGCCATCACCCACCAACGTTCCTCCGGGAGGGGGGATCCTACCATCTAGTCTTTTAATTGATCCTGGAGATCACTGCATGAGCAAGTTGAGAGAAAATACTTGATTTTGTTTTATATTAGTTGTATATCACTTTGCCACTCTTATTTAATCATTTCAGAACCCATATAGCAATGTATATGTATACTTGCATATGTGTTGTGTATATCTTTTGTTCTAAATAATAACGTAATTGAGTAAAAATGATAACAGGGGACAAATTTTTTACTTTTAAATTATAGTTAAATATCAATATAAAAGATATCACACAGGAATCATTGCCACAATTATATGAATTAGACCTATTGCACCAGTTGTTAATGTCATGGCCAAATCATGTCTTTGGAATAGCAAAACGGCCTTGACCATGACCTTTCAAGGTCAAAATCAACCAAAATTGTCATAACAATGTCAGAAATGGATTCCCCACCCCCCAATTAGTCAGAATAGAGGTATTGCATGTGTATATACACAAAAGTTGGATTTTCACCATATCCGATGGCGGCCATATTTGATTCGGCCATTGCGCCATTCGTGGCACTATGGCGGACAAGCACCTCGGTGATTTTTCATCTCTAGGGACCCCTTGACTCAGTTCAAGTGAGAAAATCCCCTCACACAAAATTGCGAGCAGGCGTATATGGTAGGTCCAGGATTATTGTTGGTTGTTGTCATAATATACTGGTTCACATTATGGAATATGGATATTGCTTAGTTTCGCCCTTTTCTCCCATATTACTGTAATGCCAAACATTTTTTGTCTGATGTTGCCCTTTCCAAACTCCAACCTGCAATCACATAATTGTAAGTCTGTTTGATTTGGCAAAGGACCGTGTCTGGGTGGATGCATGCACAGCTTTGTGAAAGAAGGGAGAGATGTATTTTTCCTTCCTTCCAACAGGACTTTCTTTTCTTTTTAAATAAAGTTCAATCAAACCATTTTTAAAATGTATTGACACACTCATGTTTCTATTGATGCTGCAAAAGGCGATATGGTGGTACTGAGATGGTGGATAACTGAATATGATTTATTAAAAGTATTCATAAAGAAGTTGGAGTGTTCATCTGTAAGTTCATGCCAGACAGATAGATCTAATTAGAAACATTGTTAAAACACCTATTACAGCATTAATGTTGACAACATGGTATAACCTAATTTTCATCAAAAATACGAGATAGACAAAGCTTTGTCTACATCAGGGGTGTGCAGCATTGACCATGGAGATGGCCACTATATTCCCACACTCACTCCAGCGTGATGGAGTGATACATTTGCAGAGAAATGCAATATGTGGCCACACATTGCATTTCTCTGCTGTGGCAACAATATCTACAAGCTCAAAACACACCACAGTCAACACATTTTGAGCTTGTAGATCAGCCACTGTTGCTACTGGAATCCCCAAAAGTAACCTTTTGTATTTGGTTTCAAATGCATTGAGTTAAATGTGTCATCATGAACAAATACATTTGACAAGTAACAATAATGAGGTAGGAGGTGCCTTTGTTTGAATACATTTCCACTTTTAATATCTCTTGTTCCAAAGTCCAAATGACTGCATGTTTCCAGATGAGTCACATAATGCATTAGAAAGATTCCACATAGCCTTAACAGTAGTATATAGCAGAGGTTCCAATAACTGATACTAGTACCACTGCTGGTACTCAGAGGCGTCGCCCAATAAAAAGAAAGTGGAATTAAATACTTTATATTACTACAGGTAGTTCTTCTGACCAAGCAATTGGTTGACACAGGCTCTCTGTCCATGCTGAAATGAGCATGGCCGCACAGCTAGACTTTAATAGAATATTTGAGGATGGAATAATCACATTAGAAATCACTTCTGTTAAAGGTGATTTGACACATAACATCAGTCATTATGGTGGTGCAACAAATATTTTCTACTTGTACTTGGAACCAATGGTACTGTATATAAAGAAATGATCAAAGGAATAACATGAACATGGTTATTATATATAAAGTGCTTAAAACATATTGACAGTGTCCCATAATGCCATTAAGGATAGAGGCAACTGCTCTTTGTTTATATATATTTCTATGTTTAGTATAACACATATGTTTCTATTTATAGTCAAACATTAAGAGTATCCTGTTTTCCCTCTTCTCTCCTCTTGCAGATGATGACCTCATCACCATATTTGACAGCTCTGACCTGTCCTTCGCCATCCAGTGCAGTAGAATACTCAAACTCACTCTGTTTGGTAAGATAAAGCAAAAAGCAAAAGTGTAAACACATTTGCTCTTCATTGCTTATCAAAATGTGCGTCATCATTTGATATACCATACCATGTTATGTACCAGAATATTCAAAACGTACATGTATAATCTTTTTAAACATGCATATCATTTTCTTGTGCCATCACTTTATACTGATTATGTCTATGGCTCTACTAGAAACTGACCACTGGAGGGCAGCGTAGGCCTGTGTTATCCCCCCTCCCTCCTGAGTCATTCCAAAACTCCAGCTCACATTATGAGTTGGAGCTTTGGTATTGTTTTTGCTGTTGCTTGCCATGCAAACAAATGGATATATTCAGACTAGACTAGTTGCTCTGCCAGTTGTATTTGGCCTTGCTCTCTGTTCTTGGCAGATATACACCTCCCCCGCCAGTGATTATGCCAAATCACTTGGTTACATATTCTCATTTCACGTGCTAATGACAGAACAACATAACAGTTTACAATCCATTTGGTCCGTGAGACATTAATTGATGTGCTATACCCACTGTTTCTAAAGGCTGTGATGCTGAGAGGCAAGACTCTGAGAGGCATGCTTTTCAACGAAATGGGAAGTTTGGTTCACCCAACACCATTTTGATCCTTTACTCACTCCATGATGTGATGAATACACATGTTGGTTTAACTTCCTTTACGTTGAGGGAGAGTGTCTTTAGGTGTCGCACACCTCTGCACACCTCCATGATCTCTAATGGAAATGTGATGTAATTTCCTTTTCTCCAGTCTCAACTACTCCACTGTACAGTCCACCGTCCCTGCTATTATTAGCTAAGGAAGCACAGAGAAGTCAAAATAAAAGCAATGAGGGAGAGAAAAATGAATGCTCTGTATTTTTTTTTTTCCTCCGTCCCAATTACAGTTGAGTTCTGGAGCATTGACACATGCCATGACCTCACGTGGAAGCGCTTTTCCCCCAGACGTGTGTTGAGATTCAGAGCGGCTAGAAATACTGTAGCTGGAATCCCCCAGCCGTCTTATTTCTTAATCCAATGTCTCCTGAACCCCCACCCACAAACCCTAAAGCCACAGTAAGCCATACATAGACGTCTGCAAATCTGTCATTTGATCCCCCTGATTGTGTGTGACAACTCGATGTTGAATCATTACTATAACTCTGAAAAGATGTTTATGCTGTTTCAGCCAAGCCATGCCAATAACATAGATCAGGAATAGGGCTGCACTCTCACATGCACCTCATTCAACACATCTGAAACACAAGGTGATCGCGTCACTCAGACGCATTTTCCTGCCTGTGTGTAGATTGTTTTATCTGCTTTAAAGTCTTGACAGCCATTTCACTTGTAGTTTACTTTATGTGAGCCAAGTAAGTCAACGCACACTGCTACTTACAGCTGACAACAGATTGTCCTACATTAGTCTGTAGTAGTCAGGAGAACCCATTTTGGTGTGTTTGGACCATAAAACTTAAATGCTGAGATCCACAAAGGAATGTCCATTGGGACTCACAATCAGGCCAGCTTCTATGGTAGTGTCATCCTCAAGATTTGAGTTGTACCACTTTTAGCCTGGCGTCCCTATTTTGGACGTCCCAGTCCCAATTTATATATGTAGATGTGCGTTTCTGTTATTATGGTAATCATAGCATGCGGGTGAAATCCCTCTCAACGGCTTCTGACAGACATACAGGGGTTGGAACAAAAAACAAAGCCCAACCCAGTAGTCACTTTGAGTGGCACCGCACTAAACCCCAGGTGAACATGTATGGTATGCTGTATATTACTATCCCTACCCAAACTAAACATAACAAAAGAATTGTTGTTTGCAGTGGACACAAAAATTTAAGCCCACTCAACCCAGGAGGTATGGATTGAAAGTCTATTGCTCAACAAGGCATTCTGCAAGCTGGCTGCTGAAATGCTTATCTATAGTCTACTAAATTATATCTAGTACCCTTAAGCCATCCAAAAGAAAAGGAAAACCCACCAATAGAGGGGGAAAAACTGCTATTTCTCTGAGATATAGCTAAGCGTTCATCTTTACCAAACACCATAATGGCACGGCGCAGCAGTAGTATATAATGTAGGGGGCTTAAGTGCTAAAGTGTATTCATAGTGCCTACAAAAGCAGTGCACATTGAATGCGCACGTGGTTGCAGCCACAGCGGTGCAGGTCACACAGTCACCAAGGTCATTATCAGGCCTCAGACCAGTGCCACACCGCGCCCTTGTTTCCGTGGTTCCATGGTCTGTTGGATTCCTATTGTAGCTGGCAGGGTGTGGTGGTGATGAGGATGCCATTCCCTCTTTTTTTAAATATATTTTATTCTTGCAGCCTGGCTCTTGGATGTAGTTCTCTGAGCTATTGCTGTAACCTTGAGTCTGCAATGTGAAGAGCACACCAGGAAGGTGCAGTGTGCTATAAATGGTAGACATATTGCATTTCAACACAATGTGAGCTTGTAGGGCGTATATTTTGATATTTAGTAAAATAATATTCATTCCTTAGGGCAGGAGTAAGCAACCGTTGGCAGCGCTACCAACATCGGCACAAAGGACAGTTATCACTGGTACACAGGCATGTGAGTGAGTGAGGCAGGTTTTTTGGTTTATAAATAAACAAATTCCCTCGCATTTGTACATAAATTACATCCCGCAGGTAGGAATATGTCTACATCCATTAAAACCCATTATAACAGTATGGGGAAAAATAATGGAAAAGGTTGTGTGTGTGTATAATTATGTGGTGGCATAATAACAATAATAAATCTTTATTGTCCACCGTGGTGGAAATTCATCTTTGGCTCACCAGAATACACACAAGACATTAAGGGTAGAGTGCATCAGTGAGGATCACATCATAGAGAAATAAAACAACAGCAAGAAAAGATATACCATCAATAAAAAAAAACATTAAAATAATCGTTGACATGGCAGACCTACTATTTAGACAATATATAAATTATAAACCATGACACTTGATTTTAAAAAAGATCACAGAACCCTGCCTTAGAGCATAGATGACCTCTGAAACTTTACTTTTTCCATGAAAAGCTCTCAGGCTGCTGCCACGATCACAGTATGTGGTCAACTGCTGGCACCGGGAAACCCCTAGTACACGGATGTGATCACACGGCGGCACCAACCCCAAGCAGCATGCTTAGTTTGCTTCTGTACTATGACAGAATGCCCCTGACATTTAAGCACTAGTAAATGCTAATCCCAAAAACACACACACACTCATGGTTTGGTTTGGAACCTGTTCGGCTTTATCCTCAGGAATTTTTCCCCCTGAATCACTTGAGCCTCGGTTCTGCAACCCCATTCATTTTCATGTCACCCCGCACAGGTTCAGCATCAAGGCCCGCATTGTCCCCAACAGAACATTTGTCTTGCAGTGCAAGTGTGACGCACAGCGTGCGATGCATACGATTTCTTTTTAAATACGTGAAACATAGCGCCGCGCGAATAAGATGGGGACCGTATTATGCAGGTCCTCTGTTAGAACGATCACGGAATCGTGTTCTATCCATCACTGTCCTGGAGGTCCAACACAGTGGGAAGGCTGCTGTGTGGAGACGCCGGGAGAAATGTTTGGCTTGGCTTAACTGAATTCCCTTCAATAAATATAACTGTGATGATTTGCTCGCTTTCTCTCTCTCTCTCTCTCTCTCTCTCTCTCTCTCTCTCTCTCTCTCTCTCTCTCTCTCTCTCTCTCTCCGTATCCTCAGTGAATGGTCAGCCGCGGCCCCTGGAGTCGAGCCAGGTGAAATACCTGCGCAGGGAGCTCATTGAGCTCAGGAACAAAGTCAACAGCCTCCTGGACAGCCTGGAACCCCCCATAGATCCTGGCTTGGCTGCGACGGCGCCAGACAGTGGTAAATGCGGCCACAAACTTTGCGCCAAAGCAAAAAATCACAACTTATTTGTTACACGTTTTTTTTTGTATGTGGAAATGTCTGTCGAACCAAATTAGTTTAACAGCTTATTTTGCTGCAGACTGTTGGAAGATAACCACAAGGGGACATACTTGGGATGAAATGTAGAATAGCATGCGACAGGTGTGCGATGGTACCTTACCAACTCTAGAGTTCCCCAGAGAGAATAGACTGGCTGAACATTATTAAATGGTTATATTCGTAGGCTGGAGTGTTTTTGTTTTTTTTCCCCCCCTTTTAGATCTGCTTGTAAACCTTTGTTTATATGCTCTAATGACCACTAATGGAGATGGCATTAATTAGACCAAAAACACATCTTCATAAATCCATACACACCCTAGGCCATAATCATAAAATCTGCACCAACATGTTTATGTGCGTGTCTGTGTGCATGTGTGCACACGGCAGGCATGACCAAACAGGTGGATTTGTTTTTCCTGGACTCGCATAGAAGAGCTATTTCTTTACTAGGCATTTGTTGTATTAACGCCCAAAACCAGAGCTTTGTTAGAAACGGCTCGAAACAGCCTCGTAAGATGTACTCATGCGACGGTTTTATAGTTTCATAACGATGATCTGTTTCCAATGAACACCCCTCTACAGACCAGAGACGACTCCACTGTTTTCTCCTTGCATGTATCTGCTTTTGCAACCACCTTTTCCACGGCATCATCGTGGTTTGCGATTACTTCTTCCTAAAACGTGCCCCCCTCCCTTTTTTCACTCATCTCTAGAGTCGATGGACGGGCGAGAGGGGAAGACGGTGATGGCTGACCCGGTGGTGAAGCAAGCCACCCCGGTCAGCGCTGCTAGCATGTCGGCCTTCGACCCCCTGAAGAACCAGGACGAGGTCAACAAGAATGTCATCTCGGCCTTCGGCTTGAGCGAGGACCAAGCGTCAGGTAGTACAGATTAGAGCCCCCACGTGGGGGTTGTTTTTATCAATCCCACTCACACCCCGCTCCTGTTGGGTTTCTGACCGCTCCCTTCCGCTCCCGCAATGATTTCTTCTTTGATCGGCGGCCTGGCCACACGCTCTATTTAGTTCGGCACCAGCTCGCAATTCTATCTTTTTGCCCTGCTAGATGGGATAAAAAGATTACTTTTACCCAAACAGAACGATATTGAGCAGGCGAGCACGAGAGAAGGATGGTTTGTTTGTGAGTTGTTGTTCACAGAAGGGAAAGTGTTTATATTGCGACGTGGCATTTATTCTAACAGGCCTGACACTGACTCACACATCACAGACACTGTGGTGAACTGTGCAGCGCACGGAACGCAGCATGAGAACGAGAGAGAATCCACATGCGTTGTCCAACACAGTAGGGGATATTAACTTCTCCTCACACTTCATCTACACAGGCAAGGAGCGAGCATGTCCGACTGCGTTTATGTGGTGAAAAACTCCTGATATGCAAACAGTGTTGGTCATTGTATCACAGCTGAGCCAAATAATAAATAAATAACTGAACCAAATATAACCATTCAATAGTAGTGTGTAGATATCGACGAATAAAACGTGCTTGGGGCTGTGAAACCTTGCTCAAATAGACTCTGCAATATATAGAATATAGCAGGGTTAGACATCGTCGCTGCATGGTGAGTTGTCGCTTGCGTTACATCAGGACAGTCCCAATGAAAAATGTATTGTAAAGGCATTACATTGCTCGCTCGAGGTGTCCTACATATTCATATCTTGCGAAAGTGCATATTTAAGCTCTGTTTAATCTCATTAATTGCTGGAGGATGCAGTTATCAGTTGTCAACAAAACATTGTTGTTTTCATCAACGTGGAGGACTTGATCAGGGGAGATAGTGTTTACAATCATAAATATGTCAAATTCAAACCGTAATGATGCGCCGATTGTTGGATTATGATCAGCGATGGACACACAGAACGCGTGTGTGCACCCAACGATTTTGATCATTTCTAGGTGAGTGGCCGATCATGCTAATCAACTAAAATTAATTCACAGTCATTGGTGATTAAACAATTACGCGAAATACGTCACCGGGAGGTTTGGATTTGGACTTTTATTACGTCAAATTGCTGCTTTGGGAGATAAAGGGATAATATAAAAAGGCACATAATAAAGCAATCAATTACTTCACTAGATACAAATGATGAGTACACAGTATAGGTCAATGTATGAATGTCTCACTCTAGCTCCCCCTGGTGTTGCAGCTGAGGAGCGCTCAGGAACCCCAGACAGCATCGCCTCCTCCTCATCTGCAGCTCCGCCACCCGCTGTCGCCCCCCAGCCCCAGGCTCCCTACGCAGGAGTACAGCAGGGACCCCCAGCATCCATGGATGGTGTGTGACACACACACACACACACACACACACACACACACACACACACACACACACACACACACACACACACACTTATCCTGCATTGTTGTAATCTAGTGTATGGTATGGTCCATGTCAGGGGTGGGCAATTATTTTTCCTAAAGGCTGAACTAAAGTCTGCGTAATATGATAAAAGTAAGAGTAAGCCCAACCATTTTTTTTCGTCCACAATACCAGGCTTTCACAAACAAAACAGGCAAACGTATACAGATCAAAAATGACCATTTTTTTCACATTCTATGATTGTGTAGACTTTGGGCTAATTCAGACGATGAATATTTTAACTCTTGAGGGTGTAAACATGAAACCAAATGGACCCGCAAGGGTCCATTTGGATTCATGTTTACGCTCTCAAAGAGTTACATCTGGTTAACCAACTTTCCATATTTAACTGGAACTCTCTCAAGGACCACTGGTGGTCCCCAGACCACGGGCCGGTCAGAGTCAGCCAAAGGGCCGCATTTGGCCCCCGGGCCGCATAATGCCCAGGTATTATCCATGTCCTCATTAAGGTGTACACATTTTTGTTTCATTACTGTACACATACAGTAAGTACACATAGACACAGTTGGGGTGGTTTAGCACATCTCTGACCATCTATGAACAGCGTTAGCAGTCCCCTGAGACCACCTGCACATGTGTGAGCATGCGTGTGTGTTTGCTGCTGGTCAGTGTGGCGCAACGCTGGCTGTAATTCCAAGAACCGCTGCCAATTCTGCCTCACTTAGAGTTATCCATATTTGGCTGCAGACCCCCATCTGAAAACATGTTGTTCTAGGGATCCCCCAGAAGCAAAAATTTGAGTTAAAAATGTTTGCTTCCAAAATAAGGTATTCAGAGATTTGCAGCACATTTTCACAATTTTTCAAAATATCAGAACTACAAGCTCATATCGCACCACTCGGTGGCGCGATATGAGCTTGTAGATCTGCTATTTTTCAATAGCTAAAACACCAAAATGCGTCCAGTACACAAAGGGCTAGAACCCCCCACTCCTCCCCCACCGAGAGAGGAAGTTGGACTATATTTCACCTGGACACTGATCCAAGGCTAGTTTTATTTTTTTTTATTTAGTTGTCTTCCCCCAAAACCACAGTTATGGCTCCAACCTAATAATGGGCTGGGGTTGTATTAGGCGAGGCTAAATCTGAACCTTCTAATAACCTCTAGCAGGAATGTTTATAAAGGTTAGTTTGCCGTGTCATTGGAGTGCGTTGGCTCTAGTAGTAGCGTTCCCTTGCACAAATGCTCTAGGCCAGCAGTTCTCAACCTGCGGGTTAGGGCCCAGGGTGGTCCGCCAATTATTTTTAGCAAGGTCCCCAAATGCTTACTAGCTTAATGGGCAACTTTGGTTTCTCAGTAAAAAAAAACAAGCAAACGGCAAACAAGTCAACATACAGGTCAAGTGACAGTTCATGGTATCTGGATACTTCTAAAGTAGTGTTTTTCAACCTTTTTATACCAGGGTCCACTATTTATTATTCAGCATTTGAGCCACGGACCACCTAACGATTTCTTTTGTTTTTGTCCACAATAGCCAGATGGATTTTGGAAACTAAACAGTCAAACATACATATCAAAACGACCATTAATCTTCTATATTCTCTAGTTGTGTAGACTTGGACTAATTCACGTGATGAATATTTTAACTCTTGAGAGTGTAAATGTGAAACCAAAACCATTTAGTTTCACGTTTACACTCAAAGAGTTATATTTGGTTAACCAACTTTCCATCATTTAGCAAAGTAATTGACAAACAACTATAGATAAAACAATGGGGCCAAACTTGGACCTAATATATAAATATTACCTACCAAATATAGCTGATCTACTGTACTGTGAGCATGTATTGTCGATACAAATATTGACTCTGTGGAACAGAGTCAAACAAAATGTAATGCCTTAACTCTTAGAATTGCAATTGCTTCTCAGAGTGGGGGGTCCCAGGCCAGTTATCATATTATGATTATTTTGGGGGGTCATGGCCTGAAAAAATAGAGAACCAGTGCCATAGTCCACCTCCTAGGAGTGTTTTTCCTTCTCTGTTCCACCCGCATTTTTTAACTACATTTTTTTGTCTTTTTATATGAATGAGTCAGTGTCACAATAATTGAATCCTTATTTTCCATATGAGAATTGGTCCAGAAGGGTTATCGACACTACAAATAAATGTTTTTATTGTATTGTGCATTGCAAGCATCTGAATTCAGCTCGGGGCTTATTTGGGGTGAAACACACACGTCTCACTCTTTATTACGCTTTGCTTTTTCTTGTCACCTAGACCTAGCTGTGACTAAAACGTTTACTCCGGGAGCGCACTTAGCCGTGATATTATCGCTGTCGACGGTTTTATTGAATCTATACGCGTGCCACGGTGCCACTCTCGCTCGCTCTGTGCCATTATTCACCATGAGATGTAATTTCATGCCCCTCTATGTTTGCCCATTCTTAAATCAATTTGGTTTGTGTGCATGGAAGATTAGCAGACTGGCTGTAGGCTGCCTGACATATCTTTAAGATCTGTGCAGGCAAGCGGCGGTAATGGCGACGCAGCTCGCACCAGTCTGTTGTTGTACAGTTCCACTTAACACACTGAGTGCCGGGATTTCTGCTAAAACGGCAGTACCATGTGCCTAACCTAACAGCACTTTTGAAAGCACCCCCCTCCCCATCAGGCGGACACAGAAAAAAAACAGGTGGAAAATGTGTTGTTTTTACCCTAATGGAGGTCTAACGTGTCTCTAGAAGCAAAAATATTCCAAGTGAGTGTTTTTCTTTCTGCCATGGGAAAGGAGGAGCGAAGCACTACCCCGCCTGCCTGCAACAGCAGACTGCGTAGCACCTATAGGAGTCGAGCTGGTACCCTCCGTTTGTGACCGGCAATGAAGAAATGAGGCAACGAGGCTATTGAACAAGGATAGGCCAACGGCAACGAAAGGAAAAACATATAATCATAAAAAGATTTATGATGAGCGTATGATATTCAATGCACGCTGAGACGTGTCCACACGTCCTCTGTGTCGAATGTATGTAATTAATAAAACGGCGGTACACGTTTCCGAGCAACAAAGTAATAACAGCTGCTCATTCCCACAATGGACGGTGTTCTTATGGAGCCACGGTGGGATGAGGAATGAGCCCTGTGGCTCACCACAGAGGAATCTTAATCAGTGCTGTGTAAACAATACCGTCCGGCCGCCCTGCACATTCGTCTTGGTTAGTGGAGGCCTTATCGCGGCTCCCTCCGCGTCTTATCGCCTAACGCTGACATGTTGGACCTGGACCCAAGGCTGCACAGAACAGGGGTTTGTCTCCACGAGAGAGATTAATGAACGAGGGATTCGAAATACTGTATTGGAGTGAGGAATGAAAATAAACAGCTCCGACTCAGCTCTCGTCCATCTCCTCGGCACCGATCCACCCCAGGATGCCTGTTCAGACGGAAAGCAAGTTTTCCATGTCCGTCTTGTCCGACTACTCCATCCGTGCTTTCTGTCCAGGACGTGCAATTAGGCGCACGCTTTTCACCTTCCCGCTCACGTCCTCGCGCGGAGGCACAGGTGCAGCCCCTCTAAGTGAAGCATTGCCTGGTGTGTATATACCACCTCCATCTTTCGACAGCTTGGAGCGCGTCTTGCTCGGCTCACTTGGCCGCAGGGCCGAGTTAAATGTAGGAGAAACCCTCCAGCGGTACCCCCAGGAGAGCCATAATTTAGCCACACGGCACCCTAGAGCCGCCACCATGCCGCGGTCTCCCTTCAAACCACACCTGCAGCACTGGAAAATAAGCACGCACATGCTTGTGTTGTGTGGGGAAAAAAACATCGGCTTTGCGGTTTGGCTCATGCAAAAGGCTCTATATAGGGGTCTGGTTTGAGCTTAGTGCATCCAGGTGGTGGGGATGGCTCAGCCACATTACTCAGGCATAGTCTGACAGAAACATAACTACCCTTTAAAAAAAATGGCAAGCTCAGCAGAAAGCACACAATGTATTTTTTCTTTATTTATCCCCGTAATAGAGCTGCCTTTTTTTCTTTTTCTCACAATGACGAAGTTGCGTTTGGCACTTTGATGTTCACATGCGACTGTTTTTTCCAGCCAGCGGTAGGTATGCCTGCTGCAGCAGCCCAGATAACGGCACGGAGGTCTGACAAGCTTGTCGGAGCCCCTTTCAAGTCTCTTGAAGCACCAGAGGCACACGATTTCCAGGAATTGTGTTTGCGGTGGTGGTGCGTTCACATGCCCCCGGCCCTCCACCGCATCTGCATGATATGCCCTCGCATATCTGCGTGCATGTCTTCAATCATAACAGATTCAGCACTGAGAGCCACTGACCTTGGACCTGTCATGCCGTTCGTTGCAATAACGGACACGGCAGAGTTTTTTCTTTTTTCCCCCCCGGGAGTCCCGTGACTATCGTCCCCTCGTTTGTTCCCTCTTTGCTCCTCTGTTTGTGGATTTCCAAGGCTGCAGATGGTCGGCACACGGCTGTAGTTGCAAGGTAATAATTCACCCTAGCCTGGCGTTCTCGTGGCGTGCAAGGGCCCCCCCTTTCTCCTGCTTCAGCCTGTCATCCACCATGGTCCTCACTGCACTCCTGTGTCTAGCTGCAGAGAGTTAAGTTGGCATGCCAACTTCTAGCTTCACCGTATTCTAGCAGGACAGTAAATGTCTGTAGGCTATCGATATAATGGCCTAAAACAAAGGCCTGCCAATGCATGAGAAGTTATAAAGAAATAGCTGCGGTTCGATTCCAAATGAGCATATGTGGTCTCTTAAAGATACCCTCAGGCTCACTTCAATGCCAGCATAGGCTACTTGTGGCCGCAAGAATGCTGCTAATTGGATCCATGAGCAGATGGTATGGATTCTTTTTTCCACCTTTAGTGTAAAAGATGCTGATGAATTTAGGCAGTAGATTGTTTGAGGCAAATGGTGATGTGCGCACGTGTGCAAGAACGGATCGGACAGTTGCGTGAGGCCCCTTTTTTTTTTTAATCAGATGGGCAAACGTGTTTGGTGGGATTTAGTTCCTAGTTTCCAAACAGGCCCGTGTTTTCTCATGACTCCCTTATTAAGGCATCCCTAGAAGTCGGACGAATTACAGGCAAACTGCGTTTTCCACAGAATCATTTTTCCAGCTCTGTTTTCTCTTCTCCAAAAAAGCGATGGGCCAACTGCCTCTACCTCTCTCTCCACAGACCTCCAGTCATTTCTCTGTTCCCCGAGCAGGGCTGATGGCCCGCATATTGTATTCACCGAAGAGAAATGAACTCCCCAGGCCAATGAGGCCTGACGGCGGCCCATCCTTCCATCGCTGTTACATAACGCACATGATAGATAGCAGACTGGAGACAACATGCGAAGCAGCCAATTTCACACACACAACGCACGCCCACAGACGCGCACGCGGGGTCTCGCACAGCAAAGCTCATGGCGTTCATGTTTTGAGTCGTTGTCAGTGAGCTGACAGATGTTTGCCACATCATGACTGACACCAGAAGACTGTTGGGCTAGTATTTTGGTTCTTCAATTAGCAAAAAGTGACGTTCCATTGCTTAATACTTAACAGTTGATGGTACTCAACTACAAGGATCCACCATGAAATTATAATCAAATGTATCGTATACATTTTGCCTTTTAGTACCTTTTTATACACTCTGTAGCCTAAACAACCACTCGGATAATTATGTTTATAGGTGCTTCTTTGTGGACCCATGTATACCAATGACTTAAAGGGTGAGTGGAGGCATAGTTAAAGGGCTAGTGGTATTCAAATTCAAACTCTATTCAAATGGGAACCCCTATTCAGAATTCAGACACAGATATCTCAATATCTGAGGTCTGACCGTTGACTACTTTTTGGTGTAAAAACACCCAAAATCTTGAAAAATGTAAAATTCATGGTGGAGACCCTTTAAATTTTGACTTTTACTTCTCGTCTTCCTTTGGGTTTCTGGCACATAAAGTTTCAGCTGCTAGAACCTGGCATGCATTCCATTGTGCACATAAAGCTTCAGCTGCTAGAACCTGGCATGCGTTCCATTGTGCACATTGGTCTGCAATTCCCTTAAGGGGAATAAACCGTTTTGTATCGCATGCGCCTCTGCATTATCGATGAATTATCGTAATGTAACTGCAACTGCAAAACTGCTTTGTGAGTTGGTGCATCACTGCAAGGGTGACCAACCCTGTCAGACCTTGAATCCGAGCATGGCTTCTAGGCATCACGTTTAGTAGCCTATCTACAAGCTTGTAGATCTACTATCTACAATTAGCCTGGCTCAGCCCTGAATCAGCACCTTAAAAATTCTACCTTATTTTTTCTTTGTGATTTAAGGACTGGCTTCCTTGCCTTTGGGGCCGTTTTTGTCGGTTGGAAATCCATGCCCAGCACCTGATTGGCCAACAGCCCTGTCACTCACTTCGTTTCACTTTATTATTCTTTGAAGAAGCGTCAGGCTTTAGGTTTTATAAACATCATCATCCGACATATTTTACTGCCTTTTTTCACATGCTAGTAACGCTCGTCGGCTGTGTTTGTTTAGTTAGCAACGTCATTATTATGACAACAACGTTGTCTGCTTTCCCAATATTGATTTGGGTTGGTATGAACCAATCACCGTGAAGACTGCTGCTTTGATCACGCCCATCCCAGAAACTGCTGTAGTAGAGAGGGACTTCAGTCTAAATAATGAAGTGAAACGGAATGACAATTCAGACTGAAGTCTAATCTACAATGTCTGCCTCATTCTTGCATACTGAACTGTACTGCTGCCAGCTCGCTGAACTGACCTTTTCTGGCAGATTGAGTCCTTTGATGAATAACGTTGGTTGTCTCTCCCCGCGGGCCATAGGCCTCTTTAAACTCCCAGGAGTTCCATGGGCCTTCATTATCATCCTTCTCAAAGTATGGAAAATCGGCACTCGGGTTTTACTGGCACATGAAAAACCAGTGAACCCTGGTACAGCCTTCTCTCATTTGTCTTTACCCTTTGTGCATTTTATGTGTTGTCGCCCTACTTTACATGCCAGGCAGGAGATCTTGGAGTGTGTTTGGGTCTTGTAAAGCGGGGAAAAAGATGTTTTGCCAAGTCTTTGCATGTTTGCTGAACATGCAGGCATTAGTTGGAAAACTTTGCCTGCTGGTTTGTCGGGGGGTGGGTTGAGTTTCCATGTTTTCTGAACACACAATGGAGCCATAACTGTGTCAAGATAATCTTTATTCATGCTACGATAATCAAACAAGACTTGTCCTCATCTAATATGACCATGTTCCACCATGGGCTCGCGTTTAACATCCAGAGCCGATGGAATCCGCTGCTCTTCAGGGTATGTTATTGAGAGGGTTGTAGTGGGATGACGGGGATCATCCTCCACATGTGGACATAGGCAGTGTGGACTGGTGAAGTCATGCTTAATAAAAGCATTGAAGGAAGTCGCTGTCTACAGACTTGGACAGGCCTGTTAGTTTGCACAGGCGGCAGTCTCTCTGCACCGATTCAGAGACGTGTTTGGATTGTGCATGCGTAGCCTACATTTATTTACGGTGGGTGGTTATATGGGTCTGTTTAGTGAGAGCCTTTATTGTACAGTGTGAACCCCCCCACCACCCCCACCATGTATTTTTGTCTGCAGAGGCACCTGTCCCGTGTGCAGCACTGTTTAGCTTGGAGCTCCGAAGCTGTAATGTGCCATAAAGACTTGCGTCTCTGTACTGGGCTTTTGGGAACATTGGGAACAACGATTTCTTTTTTTAAATAAATAATGGCACTTGCAGCTGTTTTTCACGGAGGCGCTGCTTTTCTATTTTGTCCTGATGTTCAGGTGTAGATAGTCGTGTGTGCATGTAGAGTCGTGTTGCACATGGCGCCGGATGAAGGCGCATAATGTGCATATTAATGATGCATAGACTATTTTGTATATTTGCTTTTTTAAGTACTGTCTATCGGGATTTCCTGCAAGGAACTTTTGATGCCGGCCAACATGTCTGGAAAGATTTGAGGTAGTCATAAAACCAAAAAAAGGAGTCATTTGGACTAAATGATCCCCAGAGGGATGATGGTTAGAACAAATATACATTTAATAGACAGCGTTTTTTTTATTATTATTATTTTCTTGGTTCAGTAGATTAATTTCAAATCTGACTTTACTCCTCTCATCAGATTAAAGAAATGGTGAAACATTTCTTTTATCACACTTTGTGTCCTGCAGGATTTTTATTTAGCATGTAATTTCCTGGCTAATGGAAAGGCAGCAGTTTTCTCTACATGTGGAATGGCGTCCTGACCGAAGCTGTGTGTCTGTGTGTGCGTCTTTTAGGCCAGGTGTACCAGCAGTACCAGGCTCCAGGCGGATACCCTCCTCAGCAACCAGCTGCTCCTCAACAGCCCCACTATGGTATGCAGTACTCGGGTAAGAAGAACATGCACTCAGGCCTAGTCCAGACTGATGTGATCCGCACTCAAAAACTGAAGCCCGTGTCAAAAACATGACAATATAGACCAATTATTTGTTTAGAAACTTTAGAAATGGATGCATGGGTGACCGATTCATGTAATCCATTCCCAACAGATCAACAAACATGGCTGGTTTCAGTTCATTCAGCCACATCTTATGTGTTGACTAGTGTGATGCACCCTAGGAAACATAGCGCACAGAGAACAGCCCATTTAGAGGCTCACATCGCATCGCAGACATGACTGTTGTGAGCTTGTATGTCATGATGAAGCATAAATTATACTTGATGAGCCACAGGTTTGCGTGCAGTGCACAAACCAGATCTAGTGACAGAGTTGCAACATTGAGGGTCCAGAACCACAAAGTGCTGTTCATGCTGCCTGAAATAGGCAGGTACAACAAAGCACGGTACAACAATGTACAAATACCAAGGGTACATTTCTGTACTGACTTAGGGTACGCCTTTGGGCGAAAAGTCAGTTGTACCTTTTTAGGTACAAATCCCCACCTTTATTTTTCTGTATGCAGTGTGAACGGAAGAGCAAAACGATGAAAAAGTTATGCGCTTTGGTTGCGGATCGTATCAGTCTGGATGTGGTCTTAGTGCACCTTTCCCGTTGTATTCCTTTTTGTTCCGGGATGACTTTAAAGCTAAATACTTGGTTCTCTCTTAGCAGGATACAACTCCCAGCCTGGAGCTCCCCAGCCTGGTCCGCCACAGCCCCAGCAGCCGCCGCCGCAGCAGCAGTTCCAGAACTACCCACCCCCGACCTCCCAGGCCCCTGCCCCCGGCCAGGCCCCTGCACCAGGCTTCCAGGGTGGTCAGCAGCAGCAGCAGCAGCAGCCGCCTCCACAGGGAGCCCAGCAGTACCCTCCGGGAGCTTACCCTGCCCAGAACTACAATTCCCAGGCCTCTCAACCTGCCAACTACAGCATGCCGCCGCCCGGCTCCCAACCCGGCCAGGGAGGGTACCAGCCCCGGCCGGCATACACCCCTCCTCCGGGTGGCACCCCTCCTCCGGGGGCGGCTAACCCCTACGCCCGCAACCGCCCTCCTTACGGCCAGGGCTACACTCAGCCAGGCCCTGGATACCGGTAAAACCAGAGAAACGGGAAGGTATACAACCAAACCCCCCCCACCCTCCCAGTTCCCCCTGTCCTCTCCCCCTGTGTGGCTCTGGCTACGTTTTGGTGTGAGTGCGGTTAAACACGGACGTGCAGATCTGCCCTCTTGGCACCGCCACCCCCCGATCCACCTCCCCGTGCAAATATCAAAATGTCCAAATGCGCCAAACAAACCTCCCCTCTCCTTTTCCCTCAGTCTGATCTTATGTGTTTGTATGCCGTCTCTCCCAACACACCACTGTGCTCTGTTGTCCCTGCTGTAGGGACACGTTTGCAATTCTCTTGCTCCCACCACACACACACACACACTTTCCCTCCCCCTCTCTCTCTCTGTTCTACCCTCCCAACCCAACAAGACCAATCTCCCCTCTCTCTCTCTGTCTGTCGTTGTAAAGATGTTAATGAGTCTGTATTCTGCACACGCTGAAACCAGGCTGTCGTTTTGAACTCTAGTTGTTTTCGTTTTCTTCGCGGCATAGCGCGCGTGTTTGGTTGACGTGACCGACGTCGATACAGAGATGAAGTTTTATGCTCTTTAAGCATTCAGCTGAACCACATTTGGATTTCCCAGAGCACATGGGTTTAGATGCGTTTCTAAGACACTATCCTAATGAAGTCGTTCTTTTTTCTTCTTTTTTTTCTCCGCCCCTCCGCCCTCAACCTTTTTGTTTGTTGTCGTTTTGTTTTATCTGATCATATCCCATCATCATCATCACCGTGTTGGTATTAATGATGTTCCGTTGAAACTGCCCTGTGTGGGGAACACTACTAGCTGAGGGACGTGTCTGTAGGTCAATGCACCCAGAAGGATCCTACAATGTTTAGCCTTTTAGATATCACCTCTGGCATGGCTTATCGCTAATGCTCTCTCTCTCTCTCTCTCTCTCTCTCTCTCTCTCTCTCTCTCTCTCTCTCTCTCTCTCTCGTGTTTTACTAATAATATATAAATCGAAAATTCCACCTTCAAGTGATATTATTTGTTTATGTATAAACTGTAACATTTTTTCTCCTATGAAACCTAATAAACAACTGAGACTCAGTCTGACGTTCGTGTTGATATTTGGTTCCTGTTGGTACTACTACTCTCTGTTGTTCCGTGTGTCTCTCTCTCTCTCTCGGTCTCCCTCTCTCTCTCCACACACTTTGCTCACGTTGTGGTTTGTGAGTTCATGTCTCTTGTGTTGAGCTTGGCTTACCAATGCCCTCTCTCTCCCACCCGGATTTGGAAAACTGCGGTAATGCTGGTATTCATATTTGTTTTCCTGATGGAGCGTTGTGGTTGGCCGTGTCCTGATGGCAAGGGAACATGTGGTGGCGGGTCCGTCATGTCAAACTGTCTAAACGGAGCAAGGAAAAAACGTGCACAGAGATTATTTTGGATGATTCGGGTTTTGTCTGTATTATTGTACATAAGCTTTGCATGTTTTTGTTGCACTTGACGTATAGCCGATGTGCCGAGAACGGAGTGCTGTTAAAAAGGACGGGCAGAAATGCAGTGATTTACAGTTTTCTGAAGAATCTGTTTCTGTGTCAGCGACGCTAATGATGTTTTAATGCCAAGGACCCCCAGAATTATCTGTGTTTGGCTGCGGACCCACATCTGAAAATAAGCACTCCCAGACCTCCCAGAAGCAAAGATTTGAGTTATTGTTCACTCCGAGAGAACAATATTCAAAGATTTGAACTGTGTTTTCATAATTTTCCCAAAATAACAGATCTATAAGCTTGTAGCGCGCCAACGGGAGCTTGAGATACGAGCTTGCAGATCTGCTCATATTGCTTTCAATAGCTAAAGCTAGCGCTATCTAATGGCTAAAAAAAGACCACAAGGGGTTCCCGTACAGTACAGAATGAGGTTAAGCACATGCACCTGTGAAGCACATGCACGTTTCCATGTTTTGAGTTGTCCTGACTCCCTATGGGAGCCAACTGGTCCTGAGGAAAGATCCAAAGCTCATTAGTACACAGCTCACATGCCATGTTGGACACGTCTATCGATGGACAGGGGAGATCATGTAGACTTGGCAATTTATATTCTTATAGCCACCTTGTCTGGTCTGGCAGAGAGACTACAAAAAAAGTGAAGTCTTGGGACTTGGAGCACAAGTCTCCACCAGGTCGGGTAGGTTATTGTGAGCCAGCAACGTTGACGGAATATGAAAAATTGGACCGATCTTGATCACTGGGCTCTGCCAAAGGTGTTGTGGGTGATGTTTGAGAAGGGCTCCAACTCCCAAAATTCTTGTTCTTTCATTGACTTTTGTGATCAAACATCGATATCATCATTGATTGATGTGTACCAGTCTGTGCGATGTTTGGGTGAAATCTGTAGTGTGTAAAAATAAAATATAAAATAAATAAATAAAAATAATTTAAAAAAGCATACTGGTGGCACCCACCCCTTTCATGACGTCGCCTGCGACCCAGAAAATGATTCCCCATTCATTTCCCTCAGACTTTTCCAAAATTATTTATATAAAGACAATTATGCCTCAAACAAAGCCAACATGGGTTGTGACAAATCGCAATTGGACACTGCGTTCGTAATTTGAGGCATTTTGTTCTAAACGAGACACAAACCTTTATAAGCCAATCTTGGCCAATCAGGGTGGAATATGAAAAGTGAGATTGATTTGCCTGATGTTTGGACAAAATCTGGAGCAACATAAAAAAGGCTTGCAAAAATTGGCCTCCTAGTGACTCAAAACGCTGCATCTGTTATTTACTGTACAAACATTTCAAATGTACAGTATAAAGCCAAGTTTATGTGGAAAGCACCTTGACAACCAGTGGTTGAATTATGCCATACTGTACGGCTGTACATGTCATCATTATATTTGGCAGAGAGACGGTCCTACATTGTTTTTGCACATGTAGGATACACACTGAGTCTATGTTAAAGTCACATTTATCTCTGCTGTCCACCTAACTTCAAAATGTTCGCTTTGAGGAAATGAAAAACCATCCAGCTCAAGTGGAGTTAGGAGGTTTTTGTTGAACTTTTCATTGGGTCTATATATATATTTTTTTACCAACAGACCTGAGTTGTTCAATAAGATAGTTTGAGGATCCAATAGAAATGGGATATATAGAGTATACAAATGGACTCAGGGGTCCCTGGGTCTTAAGCTTGAGTGTCCACATGATGGCTAAGAGGCTCAACCTCAGGGCCCTCCCAAAAAAGGGATAACAGTGGCGCACGCAGTCCTTGTCACTGTAGCCTTTATCATTTTGTGTCAATAAAATAAATTCAAATGTCCTAAACTATCATGATACAGTATATTACTGGAAGTGTTTCAGTTTGCATATTTGGCTTATTTAGTCTGTTTATTATTTTTAAGCAATCCCTTGTAAATCCTGCTGAAATACAGGTGAATATCGCAGTCCTATATGTCGTAAATGAAATGCACCGTGATGGGAAGAAATATGCTCCAGTGTCTTTGGTTGGTCAAAAGAAAACACCAACAACTCTATGTAACTTACTAACTTTGCTCTGCTGTGTGTTACAAAACAATATGAGGTTGTTGTCTGGCAGAGTGTGTCACACTACACATTAAAATATCAGCTCTGCCAGCTTTACAGATATCCTTTTTATATGGGGTTTTCCACCTGATATTTGTCTGTATCTAGCCATGGTTGACATGATGTCTGTACTTGGTTATGACAGTCATGTTTCCTGGCTGTGCCCATCTGTAGTGTTTACCTGCAAAAATGTACTGCCATCGCTGTATTATTTTTGTTTTCACCATTTTGGTAAACTGGGACATATTGGGGCGTTACCTTTTTGATAGTTTCCAGTCAATAACAGCAAGCAGGCATATTCACTCTCACATTCACTTGCTAGCATACAATATCAGTGGTTTTCAACCTTTTTGATACCAGAGCCCACTATTTATTCATAATTTGAGCCACGGACATTTTAGCCCAGACTGGATTTGGGAAACAAAACAGTCAAGCATACAGATCAAAATGACCATTAATCTTCTTCTCTTCTCTAGTTGTGTAGACTCAGGCTAATTCACATATGATGAATATTTTAACTCAAGAGTTTAAACATGAAATCCATTTGGTTTCATTTTCACACTCTCAAAGAGTTACATTTGGTTAACCAACTTCCCATCATTTAGCTGGGGACCACCTGGAACCCTCTCAGGGACAACTGGTGGTCCCCAGACCATTGGTTGAAAACCACTGCAGTGGTCTCTCTCTCTCTTCTGTCTCTCTCTGTGTCTCTGTCTCTCTCTCTCTTGTTTTCCAACAGCAAGCTTGAGTACTTGCTGGATGTGGCCCACTATTAAAGGCAAAGTAGCTAACTTTGCCTTTAAAACAGAACTTGCGGTATGGAACTGATAGATATTTTGTAAGCATACAAAGATACGAATCAAAGTGAATCCCATCGTAAAAAAAGAACCATACTCATTTATTGTTGAAAATAGATATTGTGCAGATCAAAAACACAGAGTTCAACTGCAGTCATGTAAGATAAAAGCAAATATTTCTTGTTGCAGTTGATATTTACTTAAAACTGTATGTACACTTTGTAAAAAAAAAAAAAAAAAAAAAGAAAAAAGAAAACAAAGGGAGAAAATATAACGATAATCTGATGAAGGTACTGACCAACTCCTGAATTGCATTTCTTTATAGATGTGCTATACATTTGCCTCATCCGTTAGCCAACGGGGTCATTTGTCATTTGCTTGACAATTCTATTTCCATATTGCAATGCTTTACTTGAAATAATACACAACATATTACTACTGGTACTAACAAGGTACACCTATATTCAAGTATAGGGCAAACATTCTGTAAAGGCTACAAAATAGCATAATGCTATTTGTCCCACGTGACCCCTTGGAACGGTGGAAAGCTCTGTCACTTGTGGAGTGCAAACTGCAACGGCTAATAATCCTTTAAAGTGAGGATAAGTCTGTATGCACTGTAAAGCTTTGTGCTCGCATTTACATATTCTGTGACTGTACAGTAAACTGCTTGACATCTTGTTTGTGTGTGCAAAAAACAAATGTCTTATTTGCATTAACCATGCAAGTACTGGAAACCATTTTGACTTCATGTCAATAAAAGTCAGAACACACAGAACATATAACAACCCCTAGATAAATAACATAATACAAGATATTACATTTTTTGGGAGCCAGCTTCCCAAACATTTTCTCTGTGTTCATATTCAACATTTTTTTTTCTTCGATTCACTCCGAAACTCCTGTGACTTCACCCCCTCGCCGTGACATTGTGTTTGATAAATAGTGAAATTAAGACCTGTGATATTACAAATGCACACAATAGATTTCTCTTGACACCTAATGGTCCTGTACAGACATACATGGGGAGAGTAGGACCTCCTTTGGACAGATGGACCTATCTACAGTGTCCGTGGTAACAAGAAAGAGGGTCCCCCATTGCCCTGGGGACCTAGTTAGGCCTCCTCAGGCCTCCAGTTCCTTCTCACACCCAGGGACGCCATTCTCCTGTCAGGCAGTATCCTGGACACCCCGGCTTGGGTCCTACCACTTCCCAGGGATGGGTGTGCCACACTCGTACCATCCGACGTAGGTTATATGTGAGTTCCCTCCCAGCTCTCCAAAGTGGACCGGTTCTTGCCGCATGGCTCTGTAGAATCCTGTTATGTAGAGACAGGGACGGATTGATATTTCCACACTGTTCATCAGTTATTAACAGTATCAAAGCGTAACCTGTGTTTTCAGTCTTTTTGCGCAATGGATGACACTGCTTAACTTGTGCTACCTGTATTTTATGATTTATAGTGCTTAAGTCACCAATGTTTTAATGTTATGGTGAAAAGCCAGCATTACCGCAGACATGGGGACGAAGATGACTGGTTATGATGACGGAAACTGAAATCGAGCCGATCACATGACTGCAAGGGCCTCTGGGAAACTGAGTTCAGTGCAGCCCCAATGCAAAGTCAATGGGGCTTGTTGTACAGTGGGGCATTGGCTGGTGGATGACGTGTTAAGATGATGTAAACGAAAATCGAGCTGATGGCGTGACCGCAAGGACGTCGGATCACTGGGCTTCAATACAAAGTGAATGAGGATGTAACAGTATCCCTCCATGGTATTCCTCCGCCGTTTTAGATACACTAATGTACAATGTGCAATGTTTTTTGTTTGAGAAGAAGTAAAGGGACTATTTTAAGCAAAAAACATGGATCTAGGCGAAAACACATCAGTGCTCTGCTGGGCGCATAAACAGTCTGGTTATTAAACTATAAAGCAGATAAAGTGTTAAGAACATCCACAAATGGAGACAGTCACAGTTACGTAACGTACCTGTTCTGCGGGGTAGCTGGTCAGCCAACAGCTTTGTGCCAGTTGTGCCGTCAAGGAAGGAGTCTACAAACTGACAGTGGTCTTCGCCGTGACCCGTCTGATCTCCAATGTTGTAGAACTTTCCTACAAAATCAGAAGGGTAAATTGTTTGGTAACGCTCCACATGAATGGTATTACCCCATATAATACCCCATATGGTATTACCCCATATAATCTCCAGAAGCAGTGATTAGAGCCCATAAAATCAATCGAGGAACCATAGCATCAGGAGTGGGCGTAACACGTCCCATTTGGGGGGGCAAGAGAACATGTTGGGAGGGGCAAGAGAAAATGGTATGGGTGCGGCTTCATCGCCGCACCCATCGCCACGGGCGATGAATCCGCAACCATACCATTTTCGGTTACAGGACTTTTATTAGTCAAGTAAAGCATCAAAAATAACGACAGTTGTTGTTGAAGTTGCAACAGACACACAGCATGCATGAAGCTAAAGGTCTGACTCAGAGAGTTTTCTGTTTTCAATGATGAAATCCTGTTGGTTTAGTGGTGCCAAAATTGTAGTTAGTAGCAGTAGTAGTGTTTCAAATCATTTTAAATATAAGCACTTTCATTTGAAATATCTTGGGTTGTTTTGCATGTTTGGGGGGGCAGACTGGGTATTTAGGGGGGCATTGCCCCCCCAGGGGGGCATTGCCCCCCCATGCCCATGCCTAGATCCGCCCCTGCATAGCATGGATTGATAGGCAAACGCTTACCAGTGAGTGAGTCGCTCAGGTAGATCTTATATCTGAGGGAGTTGCAGAGCTGGATCCCGACAAATTTGCGATACCAAGTCCTCTTCACATATTGTTTGCCGTTGCATTCTGAGTAAGCATCTGCTTTGAATGGGAACTGGGTCCAGATGGCATCCTTTCCTGTGTGAGAGGGAACATATTGGCTAAGACCGCTCTTATTTATTCATATTTGTTACACAACATTGGTGAATATATTAGCCAATCAAGGCATTTTGCAGGGTGGTCTAAATAGTCTCTGCGTGAATAGCATCTCCCTCTGTTTGCTATTGACATAATTAAGAAAGCATGTGATTCTTAATCTCAATCAGACTTTCCTTCATTAAATTAAGGATATTGTAATTCATTAATGGTACTGTAAGTCACTAGTTTGTGGTTTTCACTTACATATTTTGAACTAAGAGATTAACAAGTTAAAGACCTAATAAAAAAACACATATTTTCCTATTATGCTACTCCCAAAATAGGGATACCATGTTCAAAGTGGGTTTTATAATGAATGAAAAAACGAACACAAGCTTGACACATCGCAAGTACTATTATTGGAAGGTTTCCACTAGACTGTCTATGTCAGGGCTGCCCAAAAGGTAGATTGTGATCTACCAGTAGATCACGCATGCCGTGCAGGTAGATCACATGACTGTCCCCCAGCACTTGGACCCTTATAGATCTGTAACTCTTGAGTGTTAAAATGAAACCAAATTGACCCTTACGGGTCAATTTGGTTTCATTTTACCGCTCTCAAGAGTTTTTATAATTATATTTAAACAACTGAATTATGTAATTTCCACACAATTAGAAAATGGGAAAAAACTGTATTTTGACAGTTTTGACAGTTCTCCCCAATTGTGGACAAAAACGTGAAAGTTCTTTCACACGCAAGTTTGGGGTGCAGGAGACTAAACTCAACACCATGAACCGTCAACTCCAAATACTGTTTTCAAATGGCAGTAATGGCATATACAGGAAAACCTTCCAATCCTCCCCGTCTATTTTTCATTTTAAGTGCATTATTCTTAAGCACTATAACAGTAAGTAACACCATAACCACTATTTCAAAGGTCAAACTTTCTAAGGGAGCCTTGAAATGGATTTTCAGTAATGGAACAATTATATTTTTGATGTGTAGATCTTGTTGAGCCGGTCATTTTGAAAGTAGCCCTCAAGTCAAAAAAGTGTGGGCACCCTGGTCTATGTGATATACTGTAGCATGGCACTCACCTGATACATTCTCACTGACCCGAGGATCCGCTAAAAAGGCGAGGGGCAGAGGAGAAATAATGAGTTAAAAGTGAAACACGTTATTGTCAAAACAACTTTATGAAGCTGCACAGTCAAAGGGGACATCTGGGATAATTGTGTTAGATAAACCGTATTAGTATTAGTTTACATAGGAAACTATTTGGCTTCACGTTGACAAAGTTTAGCCTCAGGAGAGCTCGGCTTTGGTTTGATTGCACAAAGGCAAGAAGCCAGTGAAGCCAAAGCGCACATTTCTGTCATCACAAGGGTAATCTGATAACATTTAACCCAAGTCAGTGACACCAGTGTGTGGACCTTTATTCTCCTCTTTGGACATGATGTTCAAGTGAATAAAATAAGTCCAAATGAGAAATCTGTGCAAATTCAGGTCACAACAAGACATTTCACAATAAGGGATGCTGTAGCCACAGGCCATATGGCCATTAGGGGGTCCTTGGAAAGTCTTGGCCGGCCGGGAACGTCTGTATTTCCGTATGTAACTATTATCATGCAACTATCATCAGCACTTTGTCCCCACGTTAGAGGTTCCTGAGTTAAGAAATTAGCCTGAGGCGATGTCTGGCAACTCAACAGCACTCCTGGGTCTCCATCAATCGCCATGTTTTAGAAAATCAGGAGGCCATGTTGAAATCATTAGACTAACAACTGCCTAATTGCACACCTTATGAGATTGTAAGCTATGCTAATCGTAGCCTCATAATTAGCAACATACACAGAGGCTAAGTTGTGCCTTTTAACAGGCACCTAATTAAGTCCCGCATTTAACAGCTAACACATGTGATCAGGGATTTTCTGTGGTGTGTTTGAAATGAAATGTGGGAAGAATTTGATACTTGGGACCCCGATTTCTATTAATTGAATACTCAGGACCACAATGGCCTCATAGCATCATAGTGATTTGCTTTGTATTTGAATTAAACTTTTGTAATATTAACGAATGAATATAGCACATTTTCTAGACAAGCCACAAAGTACTTTACGATATTGAGCAAAGATTAACAAATATCGATTTCATTTTATGTAAAGATGGGTAAAGATGGAGTATGCAGGTCGCTTTCTTGTCTTGCTCACCCTCTTAACATGGCTATTGTACAAGGATGGATTGGTGAGGGACTTACTGAAGGGCTAATTCTATAACTAACAGGTAACCTGCAATGAAGAGTTTTAGTATAAGATGGAGCGGAAGTGGTCACGTCTTTTGGAGTTGGTTAACAGTCTTGCAGTTGAGTTTTGTACTGATACAGTAATCGAGACGAGAATAAATAAAAGCATTATTTTTTAAATTCCTTAAATGGAAGTAGTATTTGGGGGGTGAAGGATAGGCCAGAATAAAATAGCACACCCAGGTTATGGGACACATTCTTAAAGGGGAATTCCACCCATTTTCAAAATTTTCCCGAAAGGATACAAATGTGAACCAAATGGACCCGCTAGGGTCCCCTTTTTCCTCTCAGGAAAAAGGGGTCTGAAAGAAAAATCATTAACATGGTGAAATACATCTTGATGATGTCATCAGATGTATTTCACCATGTTAATGCTTTTTTCAGACCTACATTTTTAGGAAATACAGGATTGGGGGAACTTTTTTATCATGTCCACACAACATCTCTAAGGTATATTAATGACATATTAAAATGATGAAAATGGGTGGAGTTCCCCTCTAACATTGAGTGAGAGGCTGCCAAGATATACTGTCGTCTTCTATGCTTCTTTTTTTGTTCAAACTATTACAATCATTTAATCAAAGCATTAGTTCTAAGACTTACCAGACTCTGTGCTAAAGGACACCGGCTCACTAGGGGGTCCTGCTCCCAACTCATTCTTTGGCGTCACTTTGAATTCATAACTGAGAAGGGGAAAGAAAAAATAATAACAAATATAGTGGGGTCAGTTTCTGTTTAACTGACTGTTGTCAGGGTGAACCGTTCAGCAATCAATTTACAAATCAATTAACGAAAATAATATATTTTCAGAACTTTGGAGCAGTTTTGAGATAATGGATATCCTAATATGATGACACACAATTGTAGTATCACTATGAAATGGTGGTTAATCACAAAATGTAATCCAATCACTTCGTTGTTCTATGCAAAAGAACAAAGGTGGGGGGAAAAAGAAATCACATTAAAAACACTTCAGGATCAATCCAAGAAGTCATCGATTACATAATCACTGCAGGAAATAATCGATAGTTGCAGCCCTATCCTGTAGCAGCAGAGATGGTTTTACCAGGTGTGGAATGTCATTTTGAATCGTGGATAGTAAAACGGAGAGTCCACATACCCGAGAAGAGAGTGTGGAATGGAAACCCTAGTCACTGCTGTTCACTATAATCGTAACTTTTGAGAAGTTTTACTTCATATTCCTCATTCCCCCAGAGCAGAGACACTTGATATTTTTATTCTCAAGACAGCCTTGGGTCAACACACGCATACACACACATGTGCAAGTGTGTGCACACTCGTGTACACACACACACGCGCACACACACACACACACACACACACACACACACACACGCACACACACACACACACACACACACACACACACACACACACACACACACACACACACAGAACTAATGACTATTCCATGTGCTATGTTCAGATGTCCTAGCAATCCATGGGCCAGCTAGCAGACCAAGCCCAGAGAATATGATTCTGAATCCCGAGCCTCTAGTCTAGATGTTAGCCGGTCCAATTAAAAACTCCACCCAGCTCGGCTTTGTTTATCCAACAAAAACCCCAAATCCCACATATTGGATGAAATAATGTTGATACTACTGGTTAAAAATGTCAAAGTGTGTGAGGCCCTGTGCAATATTTTGCCTCTTTATTGGTGGTAGTGTAGTAAAGCTCACTGGTGTAATAAATCTTGTAAATTGTGAGGCTTCAAGTATTTTTAGTACAGTAGGTATATTGGACAAAATGTCTGTAAGTGGCTTCATATTGTACCCTAAAAACATAATAACGAACAATGCAACTGACACCATATTAAAGGTAGTATAGACAACTTTTAAGCCTAAATTCAAAATATGTATATTTATACATTTAGCCATTTCCCCCTCTATCAGTCACTATATCATTGTGCTGGGGTGTCTTCCTGAAGAAAGACATGTCCCTCTGGCAGTCTTTTGGTTTTTGTTCCAATGTTTATGTTGCCATTTCACTGTTTATGTTGACGTTATGGCAGGGACGCCTCTGTCTGTTGGGGGTCTGTTTTGGGATTTGATTGGACCATACATTGGCGATGAACGTCAACATAAACATTAGAACAAAAACAAAATACAGTCAGAGGGATGTGTCTTTCTGAAAAGAAACACACCCAGCACAATTATATGGTGGCTGATAGAGGGAAACAAAACAAAATATATGAATATACATATATTTTGAATTAGGCCTAAAAGTTGTCTATGCTACCTTTAAAAAAAGAAATGTGTTTTGTGTTTAAGCCTATACCAGGGGTTTCAACAGCTGGTCCGGGGACCACCAGTCGTCCCTGAGAGTATTCCAGGCGGTCCGCAGGCTAAATGATGGAAAGTTGGTTAACCAGATGTAACTCTTTGAGAGCGTAACCATGAAACCAAATGGACCCTCGCGGGTCCATTTGGTTTCATGTTTACACTCTCAAGAGTTAAAATATTCACCATCTGACTGTGCCCAAATCTATACACAACTAGAGAATGTAGAAGATTAATGGTCATTTTGATCTAAGAAATCTTTAGTCTTGGGGTCTTGTGAGGCTAAAATGTCATCAAATGGTGGTCCGTGGCTCAAATTATGAATAAATAGTGGGCCCTGGTATGGGAAAGGTTGAAAACCACTGGCCTATACAGTTCAGAGTTCAGAGTAGTTTGAATGTGTCTCTGCAGGCAGCAGCCCATACCTGCTCTCTGGTATGAGGTTCTCCACAGCCGTGTGCGTCTGGTTGGTGGTGGTCAAAATGGACACCTCCTTGCCATCAGGCCCTTTGGTGGTGGACGTGATTTCGTACTCTAATAACAAAGGAACCGACAATCCCACAAAACAGGCGTTCAATAACACACAAAACACATATTTCAACTTTGAATAAAATGCCTTTTAACAACCCAATAATTGCTATACAGATGCAAAACCGGGCATAATTAGAGGAGTGTGAAAATTGAGGACAGAACACGGGGCTTTGGATGTAACTCGTATAAGGTTGTCTTGAAAGACTTGGCCGCGAGGAAGCTCAGCATGTGGTCCCCCTCCAAAACATGTTGATATTATATGGACACATAGCATAATTAAGTACAGATGGAGTTCCATAATACATTACAGACTCATTAAGCTTAAGTAAGTCTAATGAGGTCCTCATGTTGACAATGACACAGCCACATGGCTGTCTCTTCAGTGTTTGACACCTTACTGCTCGGGAAACCCTTTGGAACATGTGTAAACCACTTCTTAAAGCAGGGGTGTCAAACTCAGATACAGGGTGAGCCAAAATTTAAAACTGAACAAAGCCGCAGGCCAGGTTTGCACGAACCAACCTTTTAAAGCGAAATTCCACCCATTTTCAAAAATGGGTCTGGAAGAAAAATCGTCAACATGGTGAAATACATCTTCGTGAAGTCATCAGATGTATTTCACCATGTTAATGATTTTTCAGACCTCCATTTTTAGGAAATACAGAATTGGGGGAACTTTTTTTTATCATGTACACACAACATCTCTAAGGTATATTAATGACATATTAAAATGTTGATAATCGGTGGTCCCCCCCCTTTAATTTCATAATATCTCAAGGGCCAAATGAAATTACACGGCGGGCCAAATTTGGCCCGCAGGCCAGAGTTTGACACCCATGTCTTAAAGTCATGTTAAATCCAGAGCAACATTCGGTGCTTTCACATGCATCAGCGAATTTACATCTGTGAGTGTGTTTTGTTTAGTTATAGCTATGCTTTGATAGCATGTAGGCGACTGTAGTCAAGGAGTCTACAGCATGTGCTTTCAGTAGTCATAACATAGGCAAATCAGAGAAATGACTGGAGACAAGGCACAAATCAAGTCCACATGGTAGCTGCATGATAAAGATAACAATGTGCGTGTCCCGTGAAAACGTATCTCACAAATCTCTGAATGCTAACCTCCGAAAGGCAGCTGTTCATCATTTCTGTTAGCAAAGACATCCTAACTTTTTTTTGCTGCCTGTAGTGCCTCTTGCTATGCTGCCACCCATTCACTTCCATCCTATGATGTGACACAGGATGTTATTATGACAACACTAGACTGTGTTAGCTTTAGCAGCAAACCTGTCACAAACAGTTGATGTCGGCAGCGACGCAAGAGAAGAACAGAATAAACATCCCAATAATGGTCTGTGCGTCAGGGCTGGAGGCTAAAGAATGGATGCTTTGGAGAATTTATATTTTAATGGAACTAAACGGACTTGGACTTACAAATCAAACAAAAAAGGAATGATACAAGGTAAACAAAGTCTCTCGGCGCATTGACAAATTTAACAAATGGCATGCAAATGCGCATGTAAATAGCGGCATTAGGGACCTACAGATTATCTATAGCTTTTTATGATTCTTATTGTAGAAACCAAAAAAGTTAAACATATATTATAATATTTCTGATACGCAGCAAGCTATATAATGCTTTGACTAATGTGGTTAGTTAGCCAAATGACACGACTGGTACTGCAAGACGACAGAAAGCAGGGTAGAGATGTTACATAAACTCTACTCCTGGATAGTTCTAAGCACTTCTGTCTGTCTGTCTGATTTGATGTGAAAATCTTGACTGGTCACGACTAGTTTCTTTTGGTCACGACTAGTAAGTAACTAGTTTCAACCTGATCGTGACTAGTTGCAACGTGTGTGTGTGTGCGTGTGTGCGTGTGTGTGTGCGCGCGCGACGCTCAATGCAGTTAGTAGGTTCCCTAGCAGAGTGTGTTGTAACTTAGCCTGCTGTTGTTTTATGGTCATTGAATTGTAGTTTATAGGTGGGAATGTGTTGGGAAATGTCTTGTAGCATCTGTTTCTCACCGTTTGTTTGCCAGAGCTGGACACCTGACATGTTTTGAGGAAGTTTAAAGGAGATATCCATACCAAAACACACTGGGCATCCATCTAACTTGATCCATGATGTGATCATATGCCCTCTGTTCTACATTTCACCCTGAGGTCCTCCTCCCACAACTTACACTGGTGCACGTTGTCTTCATTCCAAAGCGGGTATTTTAGTTGGAGGAATCGACTAACTCTGGGATTACACGTAAAGACTGCCCCGGAGAGACGTACAGCGCATGTGCGAGTACCAGTATACTTTAAAATATGAGTGGAGAAAAAAAAGGTTTGGAGGTTACCAAAAATACCTGCATTAATATGAAGAAAACCTGCACCAATGCAGACCTCAGAGGGAAATGTAGGACAGAGGGCATCTATGACAAAAGTCAACGGCAATATACAGCATATGATGTGACAGGGATCAAGGTAGATGCAGGGGCGGATCTAGGCGGGCAATGCCCCCTTAAATGCCCTGACTGCCCCACCAAACACGATGGCATGCAAAACAACCCAAGAAATTTCAAATTAAAGTGCTTATATTTAAAATGATTTGAAACACTACTACTCACTGCTACTAACAAACTACAGTTGTGGCACCACTAAACCAACAGCATTTCATCATTGAAACCAGAAAACAACAACTGACGTTATTACTGATGCTTTACTTGCCTAATAAAAGTCCTGTAACTGAAAATGGTATGGTATTAAAATGGTATACCATCTTGCCCCCCCAATTGGGAAATGTTACATCCGCCCCCCCCCCCCCCCCACACACACACACACACAAACACCTGTAGTGTCGTTGTCTGATTTCTCCCAGTCGAGGATGACGAAGGACGGGCATCCTTCCACTGTGACCACAGTGAGGTTGGACGGTGGTGCGCGGGGAGGTGCGGTGACGTTCTGCTCCCCTCCCTCCTCCTCTGGGAAGTAGCTGAGGGAGGTGGTGATGGAGCACGGCTCGTCTGGCTTCTTATCCGTCTTGTAGATCACATGAGGAGCTGGAGAATAAAAAGAACTTTCAGAAAGGCACGGAGGTGTTCGACGATTCACGCCACCACTGTACAAAACAAGCCGTCAAGCTGCTGCTGGCTATATGCGGTGCATGAATTTAAAGGAGAATTCCACCCCAGAATGCTTTCTTATCTTTATTTGAAGTTGGTTTAAGTGGTCCAGTTATTTTGTGGAGAAAAAAAAAAGTCCTAATTGGCTGTAAGCTTAAAACGGGGTGATGGGGTGTTCACCTATTTCAGTTCCAACACTTCAGAATGGATTTTTTGCTATATCTTGTCTCTCCACGATATCAATAATGTGTTGTATTTTATACTTTCACTTTTGGTTCAACCATGGTTCAGCCAGAAGCATGTCACCACACTATTGACATGGTGGGGAGACGAGATATAGGAAAAAAATGCATTTTGGAGTGATGGAATGGAAACAGGTAAATTTGAACAACATCCCATAGCCCCATTCTAAGCTTATGGTGGGTTAAGGGAAACGGGCCAATAAAAAAAAATAACAACTGGACCACTTTTTGGGAAATAAATCAACTGAAAAATAAATGTAAGAAAGCCTTCTGGAGTGGAATTCGAATCTTAAATGTCTGCGATTATGGGACGTTAAATGACTTGATGACTTTTCCTCTTACCTACAAAGCGCTTCTTGCCCATGGCGTCCACCTCGGAGGCAGGCTGCGAGCTGAATATGGAGGAGTTTTCGTAGATGTCAAAACGGCTGCCTGAGAGAGAGGAAATGAGAGAGATGGGTTGGGATCAGTTGCACGTGCCAGCATTCCCCTGGAATGCTTTTTGCTCTGGCCCAGACCAGGTCAACTGCTAGCCAGCACCTGCTCTGGCTTCCACGCTTTCTCTCTCTCTCTCTCTCTCTCTATCTCTCTCTCTCACACTTTTGACTCTCTGCCATACACACAAACGCACAGTGACGCATGCATTCTCCATATAACCCTGCAGGTTCCCCGAAGCCCTGATACGTATCGGCTCATGCCCTGAAGCTCGCATGCATTCTTTCCCAAATCATACTGTTCCTATCGCACGTTAACACATCCACACCGTCCAGGACTGTGACACACTACCAGAAGTCTGGAGAGTCCATTAAAAAGATGTTGACCCCATAAGGGTCCAATTTTACTCTTTCAGAGAGTTCACTTGAAATTTGCACTTGCTTGAAACCAAAAATCGGGGGGCTTGAAAGCAGGTTTGTACGCACGCAGGGCTAGGCACAGCTGTATACCCCCGTCCCACACAGTCAGATACAAACAAACACCCTCAATCGAAAGCGAAAATTGCAACTGATCGTACTGTTTACTGCCGGGGCGGGGGTGGTGGTCTGCTTGCGTTCCTGCTTGGGCTTGGCCGAGGGAGGGAATGTCTTCAACATGGACTCCTTGCCTCCCTGCGTCAGGTCCATGGGTTTATCTGAGGACAGAGAGCGAGAGAAGGAGGAGGAGAGAGATCAGCTCGGTCCAGTCTCTAACGTCTGCTCCGCGCATCCAGTTTTGCAGATCCACGAATCTGCATCTGGACTGGACATCCCTGCAGTGTATCTCAGCACGCTCGCTTCCTTTCTCTGCCCGAAAAGAAAAAAGAAAACGTGTTGTTGCGTAACAGAGGGTTCGTGCCTCTCGGAGGGGTTCAGCCAGAATGTACTCACTGACACCATGCTGCTTGCACACGCGTACTGTGTACACGTAACACATACACGCGCCCATGCACACAGGTGTGCACGCATGCATGGCACGCACACACACAACATTCTCTCCTTGGCACGTGCTCACACACAGCCACACACGCACAACATATATACAGTGTGTGGAGTCAGAAGGAGGTGTGCACAGCAGAAAAAGAAAATCAGCTCCAGTTTGTGATAACAACCTGTTGAAAACAACAATGAGGTTTAGGACAGAATGAATACTTGAGCAGTATAGTTCAGTGCAAGAGAGAGTTGGTCACAAATGCATCGCAAGAAAGTGTTTATTATAATTTTTCTTTGCTGTGGGTGTGATAATGGAGGCAGCTATACACCAGTGTTCAGCCTCACCATGGTCACTGGGTTGCCCCACCAGGTTTGGGCTCTTGTTGACCGGAGCCGAGGGACGCAGGACTGGAGATGAACCTGGGAAATAGATAGGAGTCCATGGCAGGGTTAGGTATTTACGTTGTGAACCAGGCTGTGTTGCTGACTTTGTGGAGTTGGGAGATACAAAACACTGAAAATGAGTTTTGTCAGTTGTTATTACATTAGTGCAATTATTGAGTGAATAGCGTGTGTATCGGCAGGGGAGGAAATACATAGGGGACGATGAAGACTGCGGTAAAAGCCGTGTGGTGAAACGCAAGGAGAAGTATGCAAACACGGACAACAACGCAAGCAACAATAAAAGTACATAAAAGCCAGACAGAGTGGATGTGAAAATGCTGAAGTCTCTTGTGAAGCGCCACCGCAGTGCAACGCCGCGGTCTGTGACTAATAACAAAAACATGTCGACTTTTAATAACCCTGATAGATACCCATAAAGCCAACTATAACTATTCGCCGTAAAATCCAGAAAAATAACAATCAGATGGACTCAAAAATCATATGTGTGGATGCTAAAATAAGTGAACCGCAGGGCTCCAATAACTTTTATGCTCGGGCTTATATATCTCAAACAAAATAGAGTACGAAACCTGTTCTCAATTAATCCTCTGGTGCGACCAGGCCAAATTCTTCACAATCCCTTTACTGTTCCTGCTCCAGAGAGGATGCGATAAAATGAAACGCAGCCCTGGGCACAAGACGCAGACCAGCTCTGCTTCGGTCTTAACTGCTTTTTGTTAAGAGGACGAAGGACCTTTTAGCATGCCGGGGTAAGAAAATGCAGCGTTTAGCAGTGCAAGCTCTGGACCTCCACCGCTCTCAAATTTAGGATGCTAAACGTCACGACCATGCATGGGTCTGATTTAATGTTGCAGATGAGCATACATGTGCTTTTTAAATCATGTATACTTCTCAAAGAGAGGTGAGGAACTTCTGGGAGGCTTGACACCAGAGCGCCTCGCGCTGCATGTTGCATAATTACTGAGTGGTTTAACAGATTATCCAAACCTCGCGGGTCAACATAGATCTTTCCAGGGAGCTAGGCGAAAGCGAGAGCCGTACGTCCCATCAGAATTTGGCATTCTCTTATCGAGGGGATTCATTAGTAGGCTTTCGGTCCCGAGAATTCTGTAATTGCCCGTATCCCTGTACAGTCAGGCAATGGCATGCCCATAATAAACATTTCTTTTGGCTTGTTTACTCCCTGGTTACAGCTGGCCAGAGCTCCCCATGCCTTCCAGGGACGTGCACACAGACACCAAAGGGGGCTTCAAACTTCTGCCCTTTTACCTGTCTATAAAGAGCTGCCCTTTTCCAGACCACAAATGCAGGCTCTACTATGGTGAAGGAAATGCACATGCCCTTGTTCCATGATATGCCCTTGACCATGGATTGATGACAATCCATGACGTACGCCACATCTCCGCTAGCTAAAGAGTGCTGGATTGCGTCCTGAAAATAGCTGCATCTACAAGCTCTCTCCACCACGAATAGCTGTGCTAGACTCACAACACAATGAGTGAGTTTGTAGGTCTTTCAGCAAATGTTCCCACCAGAATAGGGGTTTATTATTTATTTTAAGGCCGCACTCAATCCATTGATCCTTGGTTCAATTCATGTTATTGGAACAACCTCACAATAACATCCACAGGATCTGAGGATTTAGAGCTTTGCAGCTCTATGATCTGTGCAACTACAACCTGTAGAGTTGTCGATATTAGGAATGAAAATATAGGAGCACCACCAGAAGAGGAGGGCTGAAGATTCAGAAGGTCTCCACATGGGCAAATTCAAAGGATCTTTGCCGATTGGTTTGTGGCCTAACTGAACCTCTGTTCAGTTGGAGACAAGATGGGATGTGTGCGTCACTTTCAATAACTAGATGAGCACTCAGCAAACTTGAGCGTTGCACACAAGTCCGCTATGGCGTACTCATACATGAGCGGAGTGGGCTAATACTAACTAGCAATAAAGGTCTTTTACTTAAGCCACATTACGTCATCACCTAAACCGGCCAATCGGAGCACCGAACAAAGAAAAACGAACACTGAACACCGAACAACGAACACCTCACACGATTGCCTTACTCCAATCACACAAGTAATGAACTGTAGGTATCGTGCAGAGCAGGTTTATGAACCCCCAGGGGTTCTAGGAATCCCTCAACAATATTTGTGAGGGGGAAATAGCTTCTTCTTTCAAACCAAGATCTTGAAAAAACATTTTTCATGGGGGTCCCTAGCACATGAAATGGCCAGTAGCTAGCCACTCATGACGTAGCCTATACTGTAGTTACTACTGTGTAGTATACTGTAGCTACTAGCTTGCAGCATAGTACAGTGCACTCCACAATGTCTAGGCTAAAACTTTCGGGGTGCAAAAGCCCTGGATGCTGCAAAGGGTTTATCACACTTTGAGTTAAAACAGCAGCGGTTTTAGGGCTGGTTTGTGTCAGATCCTCTCATCTCCAGGCAAAGAAAAGTGAAAATATGCGCGCAGTAGTCAAAACACAGAGCGTTACCCTCTGCCCAGAAAAATATTCCCAGAGAAATACATACCACTGTTCCACATCATTGAGCTTTGTTGCTTTTGCAACACACATTTCAGATGGGATTCATGGATGGACACTGTCCATTACACACCTGCGGTCCACTAAAAGCAACGCTTTGAGACAAGTCAAGTTGAAATACTGGTAGGCCTACATTGTACAATAGCTGAAAGGCTATTGAAAGGGGTAATAATAATAATTAAACCTTAATTAAACCAAACCATATAAAGCATAATTTTCATGGTTTATAGGTTAACCTAGGTTAAAGGGATACTAAACCATTCTTCCAAAATATATCTGTCAATATACAGAATATTTAGAACACGTTCCTGGAGGTTTTGTCCGTTAAAAAACACTACTTCCTGGACTACAATCCCAACAATACTTTGGTGCACTGCACCTCCCTGTGGATAAGGGGAGGTCTGTCTCAGACAGCAGGCGCACTACACTTTGCAAAAGGGACGCTGGACGCGGCTTCCTTTTTCCACAAGGGCAAGTGTCTTGTGGAAGCTGCAGCCGATGTGACACTTTGCCACTTGGGCGGAGCTTATTTCCCATCCACAGCCATTCTAAAAATCCAGAAAATGCGTCAGCGTCAGCTTCTTTTGGACGTTGTAATGTACTCATATCCTCACCGAGAACAACAAACATGAACTGTAGTCCAGGAAGTAGTGTCGGTGACATCAGAGACACTGGAGTTACTGCTAAAATCTAAAACCACAAATTGCACGCATAAAATGGTTGCAAGAATGGTTAAGTGTCCCTTTAAATAAAAGAATATCAAAATACACTGGCTAGACATTGTATCCCCTTTAAAAGAAAAGAAAATTGTTGCAAATCCTTGTCAGAAAGGTCTGGTCATTTGGTTTGGATTTTGTGCATAGGATGGCAGGCAACAAAAGTGTACTTATTTTCTGTAGAGCTACTTCCAGAGAGCCTTTGCGGCTGGCTCCTCGAAGGACTCTGAAACCGTCCAAGTTTCCAGAAATAACACACACCAGCTGGGACATGGAACTGAAGCGCACAGCTCTCCTCAGAAGGTCCACGCAGAGTGAAAGGAGGAGTGTCACCACGAATACATGTGATCCAGACATGGGATGAATTATCATCTGACGTGGATCCAGTCGCTTTGATTAATTGAGCCTGGCGGGCACCGTGGAAACAATGCGGTCGAAACAATAAAGGGCAAACCGCATCAATCCTTTCACACCACGAGGGGCTTATATTTAATAATTGGAAAGCATTTAAGTTAACAATGGACCAAAGTCTGTCTTGTGTGATGTTGTGACACAAAGCGGCCCCGCATGCGCGGTAGTTCCCAATGTTTGATGGAACCGACGGGCCCACACCTGGTGAAGCAAGGCCTGATCTAGAGGGTGGTGGCAGCAGTTCCAAATATAAAAACATCTGGGTTGGGAATCACTGCTAGAACCGAACAAATCTTGTCTTATGGGGCTGCTACCATCTCTTCAAATGAGGATTATACTGTATACAAACATAGTGCCAATTAGGCTCTAAAACCCACCCTTTGGGGTGGGGTTTAGTCACTGTCCAATGCCAATCCAAATAGTTTAGCAACTGTCGCTAGGGTCAAGCTTTCCTGGCCAAGCTTTCCTCTTCTAGCGTGCCTATTGGACTAGAATGGATTTGGGAGGGACTTAGTGAAGGGCTGATTTAGGGTTCCTTGATATTAAAAACTTCAGAGTCAACCTCGACCCTCCCAGCCCACCCTAGTCAGGCTGGCTAAATCCGGCCCCTGTGGTGAAGAGGAAGAAGTATTGAGTGTGGAGATTCAGCCTCAGTCCCAGCTGCTGATGACAACAGCGCACATCAGACAACACAGACGCTAGCGCCACACAAAGCTATAACCCAACAAGCCATCGTGACATAAGCGCAGGTCAGCGACACTGTGGGACGATGGACAGGACAAAACAAGGCCTTTCTCAGAGACACAGACGGTTAGTGGGGGGTGAGGGGAAGCGCCAAGCCTCAGGGTTTTTTCGTCTTTACCCAGTTTATCTTTGGAGCTCAAGGCGGGTTTGAGAAGGCCGTGGCCCTTATGCTGCTCTCCGTCGGCTGTTGGGGAGGGAGAAGAGTTATGAAAAGGCCTGCGTGTCCTGTCAACATGCCAGACATGTGTTCACATGAGGGGAACACACCAAAAGGGAGCCCACACTGTGATGCGGAGGAAAACGGAGAGCCAGAAGAGACAGATAGACGGGTGGCTTTCCCAGGACGCGCATTATACATCTTTTTTTTTGTACGGCCGGACAGTTGTTGTCCGCTTTCATTCACCTGGTGGTTTATGCACATGGTAAAGACATATACAAGCGGAACTGGCGAGACTTTAAAGCATGACATCTAGCCTATCGTTTGACTAAGCCTGTAACTCACGTTCCTTTTTTGTGTGCATGTTTGCCTGTCTGTCTGCAAGTGTGCACACATGCCTGTGTGTGTGTGTGTGTGTGTGTGTGTGTGTGTGTGTGTGTGTGTGTGTGTGTGTGTGTGTGTGTGTGTGTGTGTGTGTGTGTGTGTGTGTGTGTGTGTGTGTGTGTGTGTGTGTGTGTAAGAGAGAAATGAGTAGCCGAGACAGGCCGTGGTTGGTAGTGGTGCTCTGTGACCAGAGTGCTTGGCTTGGCATTAGCCAGTGTCAATGTGGTTGTATCCTCCTGGCCGGCGCCACGGCCAGACTTCCCACCCTGCGCCGGCCCGGGCCAGGCCGGGGCCGGGCCTGGGCCGGGGGCCAGCCAGAGGAGCGTAAATCATGTTAACGACCCCTGACCCCAAAGACGCCACCCCGTTCCTTTAGGTGAAGGTGTGAAATGTACACCGAAAAAAGGGAGGACCTCCACCACCATGAAGGAGCACATGTGGCACATCTGGACTGCGAGATGAGGTTGGGTGGGTGGGGGGTGGGGTTTAGAGAGAAAAAGAAGAGGCAGGGAAAGAGGAAAGGGGGGAGGCGGGGGGGGGGGGGGGGGGTTGGGGGAAGAGAAAAGGCTCACAATGGCTCAATGTTAGGTCTAGACTGCTGTGGTCATTTGAACCCAAAGTCGAACTGTCAGACGTTCCCTCAGAGCCTCGTTTCCTAGTTTGAAATCAAGAAGACACAAATAGGTGCATGAGAGAGAGGGAGTGTGTGTGAGCGTGTGTGTGTGTGAGCGTGTGTATCAGAAAGAAAGTCAATAGCAGAAGATGCGTGGTATATGATATTAATTACACACCCACTTAAGTCAAAAGACAGCTTTGTATCCTATAGATATAAATTCCAGTTCAGTAATCGTTTTTTAATGGCTTGTGACGTGAATGCCTTTCGGTGCAAATTGCACCTTATTGCTCCGTTTCCTGTCACAGTCATCAAATTATCTCCCCGTCTAGGCTCGGATTACACACAGCCAAAAGTCGATGTAGCTAGAGGTAATACAAAGTAGAAATTACATACTATGGACAACTTTTCAGACTAAATTCAAAATATAGGCATATATTTAGCCTTTTTTTCCTCTATCAGTTGACATGTCATTGTGCTGTGGTGTTTTCCCCATCCCTCTGGCTGCATTTTGGTTTTGTTCCAATGTTTATGTTGACATTTCACTGCCTATGTTTGCGTTCAACACTTGTCTTTTTGGGAAGGAGCTAGCTGTTAGCAGGAGCCGGGATCATTGACAGTTTGGCTCTAAGTCAAGCTGACCACGCAAGTGTAAAAAATCAGAAAGGTAGATTATGGAATCTGAGGTAGTCACGTGGGAATAAAGGAAGCGTGGAAGAGAGAGAGAGGGAGAGAAGGAGGGGAACAGAGTGTTCCATTACCCCCAGGCACGATGGAGGTGAGGGAAGAGTTCTTGTGCGGAGCCAATGGTCTGAAGCCATTAGGGTTGGAAACGGGAAGGACCCTGGGCTGAGACAGCGTGGCGTTTCTGGCTGTAGGGAGAATGGGTGAGCGAGGAAGGGCAATGGCGGGCTTCTGGATGCCGATACCTAGATGAAAAGAAGGGGAGGGGGGGAATGGTGAGGGCAAGTTAGGTTACGATCCACTTCCTTGCATGAGGTCGACCTGGTGTGGAATAAACAGAGAGAAATGATCGGTGAAACAAACAAACGTGTAATATGGGGGGAACATGAAAGAGGAAAGCAGAGGAAAAATGAATCGAGTGGGGAATGACGTGACGCAAGCGTAAATGACATGTCGGAGGAGAGGGCAAAGCCAACGGGACTCTGTCTGGCTTGCGGATGGCGTGATGGAGGCAGCGATGGAGGCAGGGAGTAATGGGCAGGGTGGGGAGCAGAACACAGGGTGGAGGGTGGTGGAATAATGGTTGGGGGAGGCGGTGGGGAAGCATTGACATCATCCGATGACTGATGGACAGCTGGAAGGCTCACTGAAAAGCATCAGGTTTTCGAGTGGCGTGATGACAACAGAGGGACGGTAATGGGACAAAACTGTCGTCGTGTTTACCCAGATTGTTACTACTGGCCTTCTCTGTAGCCAGGGCAGGAATGGCCAGAGGCTTGCTCTCTTCTGGATGACTAGGAGCTGCATGTGGAAGAGAACTCCAACTATTTATTATCTGAAGATTCCGTTCAGCTTCAGGAAAAATTATATTGAATTTTAAAGGAGGCATGACCTATACATTATCTATTCTTTCATAACATTGTCATTATATTAGGTCTCTGTATCAATCAGTAAATAATATAATTGTGTGACATGGTCTACTGTAACGAATGCTGGGAATGGATCATTAGAAATGCTGTAAAGCGAGACCATTCAATTGGGCTGTTTTAGACTGATTAGCATGAGTGCTTCTCAAAGACCCATCAAATGATCCAGTTTGATTTCAGTTAATTAATGCAGTAATTGCTCAGAGTGTGACTTCCATAATGACGAAAATAACACAATACCCCTCCTTTAAAATGTATATGCATAATTTGAGAGTCTATATTGCTGGATGGAAAGGAGCAGGATGTTTACCCGGAGAGACCGTCTGACTTTGGTTGACCCTGGAGGGTTGAGGCTGGGTCTTGTGGATCTGAGGCTCAGGTTGAGGCCGAGGTTGTACCTTACTCTGAGGCTGGGCTATAGGTTTGCCTCCTTGGGGTTTAAGTGGGACCACTGGCTGAGGCTGGGCCATAGGTTTGCCTCCTTGGGGTTTAAGTGGGACCACTGGCTGAGGCTGGGCTATAGGTTTGCCTCCCCGGGGCTTGGGCGGGATCACTGGCTGAGACTTCACAGGCTTGGACGGGGCCTTCGGCTGGGCCGGATATTTGGGTATGAACTTGGGCTGGGATGGCGGTAGCTTGGGTTTGGGCAGGGATTGGGGTTTGAGCTGCCTGGGTTTGGGCTGTGCCTGGGTACGTTCCGGCAGTCTCGCTCCTTTTTTCGGCGGGACTGTCACGGGGGCACGGGTTGTTGTGAGAACGGGCAGGGTAAGAAGGAGCTTTGGCGTGACAGGGATATCCAGGAAGGGAGGGAATAAAGCAGATCTGGGCGGGTCTCCTCCTTCTCCTGGGCATGTGAGAGAGAGAAGTATAGCCATGATGGCACAACATGGTTCTATCAAACACAGTGTCCAAAAGAATCACCTTTCAAAGCAAAGAACACAAAGAAAAGCGAATAAATCATAAGAGATAGATGGGCATCAACTGTACCTGTGTTTGCCAACACTGTAGCAGCTGGTTTTAGATCTCACAGAACTTATTGTTGGACCAAATCAGGGGTTAAAACGATGAATTCCAACTGGCACGAGTCTGATATGAGGGAATCCAATTTCAAAGGCTATCAGCCCATATGGAGTTATTTGCAGTGTTACAACCGTAGTATTACGCCCAGGCCAGGCTACCAGGCGGGGATGCATGCAAGTGACGGCCGTCCAAATCCATTGGCTTTGCCTCTAAGGGGCTGTGAGACATGAGGTTTTAATGGCCACTGATTGATCGCCTGCCGTGGGATTTTGATGGACCATTCCAGATTGATTGTTCAATCGGATAAGGTGCTCACCGCAGTGCACAAGAGAGAGAGGAAGAGGAGGAGAGAGAGAGAGAGGGGTAGAGAGAGAGGGAGGGAGAGAGAGAGAGGGGCAGAAAAGCAACAGAACAGATAACAGGACATTCCAGGCGTTTAGTACCTCTACTCATCTTTATGGCCATGTAATGTTTATGGTACCTCCTTGGGTTATTACGGCAGTTCTGTTATGTAACTAAGTACAGTACAATAGATGGCATAACACAGTGTCCTTCTCACTATCATTGAACAGAATTGAATTATTGTAAAGTCCAAGCTGGTTTTGGACCTGATATTGGCATGTTTTGAAATTTAAATAATTACTGAAAACGTAAATTGTGACAAAAGTCACAAGTAAAAAAAATAAATAAATAAGAAAAGTATTAAAGGTTGGTGCATGCAAACGTTGTCATGCAGACTTTCACATGTACAATGCAGACTTCCGATCTACAATGCATCCGGCAGAAAGCTAAAGCCTTTGGGTTGAGATGAGAAGAAACGAATGACATGAAGACAGTGAAGATGGATCAGGAAAGTAATGAACGGACATTGATACTGACAGGAATACTATCTGGCAGTAAAACACACAAACGCAAATGAACACATACAAAGTTCCAGAATGATGATGATGAACACAATGAATGAATGGACAATGGCTGGAATACCCGGTGAAGAGATGAAAGACAGAGAATGGAATGTTGAGAAAGACATGGACACAGAGTTTGTGGGATGTGACTGATCGGTAACGTACTGCGTGAACGAGAAGCACCTATTCAACGCTCTCAAGAGTTCAGGCCAGAGGGTCATTCTATCTCTGCGGCGCAAAACATATGGTTACTGCATGTAGACCTAAGGCGAGTCAAGTCCAGGCCCCCACGGCGCTGCTAAGGCTGACACCTGTATGTATGATCCATTCACTATCAACTAGAAAAAGTGCCCTTCCGGGCACAGGTCTCCACCAGGATAATATAGCAAATTTTGGATGTTGCATAAAATCATATGCATAAAATCAGTCTGAGTAATATAAAGAAGTGTTTTGCAAACATCCTCCTCATGGTGGCGCCACAGGCAGATGCAAAAAATAGGGCAAAGGTCTCTGTAGATGCTCTCTAGAGAATACGTTCAAAACAGACCAAAACGGACGTTCAAAACGGACCAATCCTGTGAACATCGGATCAATGGGGATGGATTTATTGGGAAGCGGACGGATACATGTTGATCACAGGACTAGAGAGAGATCTACATAAATGTGTTTTGGCAAAATCGGCCCGTGGTAGCACTATAACAGGCCATTGTGGAAAATGGGGCTGAGGTTCATCCTTGGCATGCCAAACTTGTGGCAAGTTTGGCATCACCCGGTTTAACAGTGCCAGAGATTAGCTGGGAACAGATGGAAGCTGGACACATACGCGGATGATCAGACAGACACACGGACGGACACAGTGCAAAACATACTCTCTCCTTCGGCCTGGTGGAGACAAACCTCCTGCAAACGCAGGAGGAAAGACCTACAGTAACAGCGCCTGGAGGCCATACTTGAATACCTTATGAACTACAGTGTTTAAAATGCCGTGAAGCCAAGGCCACCTACCTTCGCCTCATTACGAACACAACCTCTCTTGCTTTCGGGCCTCCGTGGGTGGGTGGGAGGGGCTGTTGTAGGCTACATCGTCTTACTCAGAATCATGCAATTCTTGCTCATGCAGTCCTTTGCAAACAAGGCAAACCTCCAGAATACCTTCTGCCAAGACTGTATAATTGCACGCAGCCAGGCCTAGTGCCAATGAAGCGCTCAAAAAAATCCTTAAAAAAGAACAATTCTGTGACTCATTTTACCGATTTGCTGTTTGGTGACCAAAGGCAATGTGGTTCCAGCGGTTGACAGGGAATCCTGTCTAGTGGTGGGGGTCGGAGCTGAGGAATATAATGTACAGCATGAAATCTGGGAGAAATATACTTATGCCCTACAGTAGTGCGTAGTGAGTACAACTCATGTGGACGCACGATGGCTTCTCTAAGATTTCCTGAGAAGAGACAGAGACGGAGAGTTCAGAAAAGAAGATCAGAGTTGTGGTCAGGAGCTTTTTTTTCCGACGAGAAAGAAAGGAAAGTTAAGGGTCACAAAGGTCATTACCGAGGCTTTTCTTGGAGGCTACATTCCGGAAGAGGGGCAGCCTGCCCTGGGTCCTATTATGGAGAACTGGGAAGGACAAAGGAGCGTGATCAATATAAAAAAGTAAATAAATCATCTCTGAAGACGCCTATTTGAATCCTGCAAAAGAGACCGTCTGTTAATGGAGTATAATGATAATGGATTGCAATTTTATAGCAGGTTTCTCTGGACTACCTGTATTTACAATGGTTCATACAGTGGTGGTGGAATGGTGCTAATGTGCAGGGTTCAGTGTCTTGCCACAAGGACACTTCAATATGTAGAGAGGAGAAGCCAGGATTCGAACCACCAACCCATGGGTCTATGGATGACCTGCTCTACCTCCTGATCCATGTGTATTACTTTTTTTTAATTAACAAATTATAACAATTAAAGAGTATATTATATGCTGCACACAACGTCATTGTCAGGAAACACTCCAACCTAGCCTGTAATAAAGGAGGATTATGAGATTACACATTATTGGGTATGATGATGTCGATGATGATGATGCCTGCAAAACGATAAATCATCAACAACAACAACAAAAAAGATCCAGTTAAAATTCTTCCAGCTCCAAGTCTTAAAGCTAAGGGTCAGTGAGGGGGGGACTGAAACAGACATTTCTAAGCAGCGATAAATCACTGTATCTTGTAAAACGTCGGCTGCCGTATTAAAACAGGCTTCAGTGCGTTGACCAAAGTCTCTATTGGCTTACCATGGCGAGGAGGGAAGGTCTTGAGGCCTGTTATGAAGGTATTCTGTCGGGAGAAAAAAAAAAACGAGGACATTAATTAAGACATTTCCTTTTTTGAATATGTTTTTTGTGACTTTTGCCCCTTTTTTGTTAGAATCGCAGTAAGCTGACAGAAAATGGGGAGAGACTTTTTCAAGAGGGAGGTGACATGCAGTAACTAAGGTCGTCTGGATCGGGAGTCGAACCCGCGGCATGCTGCCAAGCTGGATTACCAGACAAGGTGCCTGGACTTTTTTAATACAATGAATACATTTATGATTAGTCCAAGTCTTGTATGTATTGTAGATAGGCATAGGTGCGGCTTAGGTGATTCGCACATCTGGTTAGGATGACTCTCGAGTATCTCCCTAGAGAGGTCCTCGATGCATGATCCAGATCAAGGTGCAGGTGGAGGGATTACATCAACTCTCTGGCCTTGAACCGCCTCGGAATCCCAGAGGAGGAAATCACTAGGGAGCTCTGAGGGAGCTGTTGCCCCTGCGACCCGACTACGGATAATCGGCCGAAAGATGGATGGATGCGCATTGTGTGTAGTGCACAAAAACAAATGCGCAAATCTTACAACACCTGGCTACAACGTGATGCGTTGTTGAGCTTGTAGATTTGCTAAATTAGTGCAAGCGTGACAGGACTTTTAAAGAAATGCCTGCAGGGCTGCAGATGATGCTCAGCAGCTGTGGTGTTTTATGAGCATGGGGGCCGATGCGGCGCGACAGCGTTTCACGGTCAGAAACTCGGCACCAACAATCACCTCTCCATCATTCTCTCCTCGGCTCTCTCTCTCCTCCACACCCAGTTCTGCTTTCTCCCCATTTCCGCTACTCCTCCTCTTTCCTTCTGCTCTGCTATTCCAGAAGTAAAGCTACAGTATAGTCATGGGTCTGCTGCTGCTGCTCGCCTTGGCTTGGTCAGCTCTGGCTGCACTGATGTAGTTTCCATTCATCAGCAAGGATGGAAAAGAAAATGATCCAAACATGAGACCATATTACACCCACTAATGCTCACTACACCATCACATCAGGAGCATGCTGCTGGCTTTCAGACGCATTCCCCAAAACAAGATATTTGTTTTGGAAATCAGAGAACAAAATGCACCTGTAGAGCCGTATATGCTTTTCCCTTTAAAGATGTGTTTCCAGGTTCATTTAAGTTGTTATATTGCATCACAAGCAGGACATGCTGCAGTTCTGGCTGTTAGCTTAGCTCGCAGTTACTGTAGGCTCAAAACAGCAATCTCCAAAAGAAGTGCACTTTTAAAATGCAACGTTTAAAAGATGATTGAAACAGAATGTTGTCCAGACATACATACCATAACAGGCTTGACAGGACGTTTAGGGTAGGGTTTGTGCATGGGCTTCTCTGGAAAACACAAATACACGATACACACAACAGTAAACAAATAAGTGGGACAGATGGAAAGGAATAGAACTAATCAAAACCATAACAGTGCATTGATTGCAACAATGTTGTGAAGAAGATGTGGATCACAATGACTCATGAAACAACAGAGGTTGACGGTTTCACAAGTTGGCTATATTGCAGAGTGCATATGAGGTTGCGGACAATACAGCACAGCAAAAATACTTCATGTTAATTTAAGTTCAAAAGGTTTAATTTAAATGAAAGAGAGCTCCGATGAAGGTCCCCAGAGGGAAATATTTAAATTTAACCTCAATTTCAGCACTGCAAGGCTGCAAGCAAGGGATGTTTCTCTATTAAAAAAGTAACCTTCGGATAATCCATTTTATCGTATAATGTGAACACCCCTTATGTTAAAAACACCAGATACTGCCGTCCTATAGCATGTGAGGTGCAGGTGTTTTTTATTTATTTTTTATGAAAAGCATCAGGGATACTAAAAACACTGCCAACAGTCCCTGTCCGATGTACTGCAAGAATTACGAGTTGTTGTTGTTTTTTATTACCTACCCCCCATATTGGTGTTGTGAATGACCGGCTTGCTCCACATTCCATTTCCATCCCTAGAGTTGGGTTGTACCCCAAACTCATAGGCCGTGTTGGGCTTCAGGTTGTCGATGACCGTGTCGCTGGTGGGGCACGTCTGGAAGTTCCACTTCCTGTTCCTCTCACGATAACGCACTGTGTAGTGTCTGAGACAAAGGAAAAAAACATACAAACACAAAAACATAAGCCTTGGACCGAAGGTGTCATTAATAAACAACCTGACCCGGTCTACTATCCGAACGAGATCTTTTCCTTCCGAGTTCAGAAAATATAAAACATGTGTGAAACAAACGTGATATGTGAAGGTACTTCCTTGGCCTACTGGCAGCATGCTCAAGATATTTGGCAGCGATTGCTCCAGCCTCCAGCGGTTTCCGACATTAGTCCCAGAAAAAAAAAAAAAAAAAAAAAAACAGATGACAAAAGAGAGTCGCAGATATTTTCTCTTTTCAAAACAGAGCCATGCTGTGAAAATGTTATCTTTTCAACTAAATAATTTCCCCTCATCCACAAATGCGGCTCTGAAGGCAGCTAATAAAAGAAAAAATCTTTCCAAATTGAAACCTTTTACACTCTCAAGAGTTAAAATATTCATCATGTGAATTAGCCCAAGTCTACACAACTAGAAGATGGAGAAAAGCAAAAGAAATCGTTAGTTTTGGGGTCTGTGGGGCTAAAATGTTCTCAAATGGTGGTCCGTGGCTCAAATGCTGAATAAATGGTGGGCCCTGGTATCAAAAAGGTTGAAAACCCCTGATCTATGTCATTTGTTTTGTTTTTTGTTTCTAGTGTAGTAAAGTATTTACTGTTGCACAGTTTCCATTGTCCTCGTCCTTCAAGGCTTTCAGCCGTGGCTATATGAGGGTATGAGCACTACATGTTTCTTTCCCCTATTTTCAGGAGATACAGATGAAACTAACATTAGTTAAATGTATAAAACCAACAGCAGTTTTAGGCAGACTCGGAGCAGAGTGAGGTCAAGCTTTCCAATGGCTTTTCCAAAGCTTCCCTCTCTCTCCATATGGATAGAGAGAGAACGGGGGATTTCGGTGAGAAGAGGAAGTGTGACTTAGGCCTTGTGGGAGGACTCCTCTCCTAAACACCTGTGAACACTCCATGTGCTGGCATTGCTGCTCCGTAATACGAGAGACTTAGGGGAATCATATCATAACTAGTAAGCAGAAACCTTGTATGTCCAACGCTGTTACTTTTCAGGAAATAGGGGGAAAAAATAAGCTGTGTGTACAATAAGTTCCTGTAGATCCAATGCAGTTATTATTTCTAATATCTTTTGGAAAATGGGACCGGAACTCTGATGTCATTGTGAGTGTGACACATTCATAAGCAAACCAACAGCCACATCAGTATGACTATAAATGAGATAGCTCCATATATGGGTATTAAAGAGACATGGGTTGACACGGCCATTATCTATCATAGCCAAGAAAGGACGTTTTTGTTATTATTGTTGCCTTATGCGTACTTGATTTTGGACTTGTGTTCTTTCCCCATCTAGTTCTCCCCATTGCATGTACTGTACGTGTGTAACTCTCACCCATCCTCCAGGCAGTCCTTCATGATGTTGCTCTCGTAGGGGGTCTTCAGCAGCGTCCCCCACGACAGCAGCACGGAGGTCGGGGTCACGGAACCAATGACCAGATGAAGTGGCTTCTCCAGTTCAACTTTCCCTGAGGGGAGAAGGAGTCGATCAAAGGACCACTCTGATGTCGAAGAGCTCGTTCTTCCGAGTTGAATTTTAGTACTACAGCATGCATGTCATTTTTGAATGAACATATTATTCCTCACAGTATTCAGGAATCATTTTTACCGGTGCAGTGTTTCTTCACATCATTGATCGGGATGGGCTGGACAGCGATGAGGTATTTGGGTTCTGCATCTAAAAATCAAGAGCATGGATGAGTCCAAATAACAGTTGAACCCGCCCATGGGACCCCAGATGGCTCATGGGGGGATAGCAGGGACAGGGGCCAGGGTTGATGATGTAGAGGAATCCACAGCGAACCTCCACAGTTCTCTCTCAGGGACGCACAGACTTGAGCAACGACTAGAAACAAAGGCCAAAAAAAATGAAACATTCATGAAGAATACGGTTCCTACCGATCTCTGTCTCGTAGGGCTTTCCATTCTCGGGCAGCTGGATGAACTGCTTGGAGAACATGCTGCTGCCGTAGCCTAGGATGTAGCCCTCCAGCTTGGTGTCGGCGTTGGGACGCAGAAACTTCATCACGATGGTGTCTCCCGTGGCGTTGATTCGAACCTTCATGTTCTGGCGTCTCACTGCAGCAGGGGGCAGAGAAAACAAATACGTTCTATTCAAGCCTCGCTTATTGCTACGATATCAAATGAAGAGCTCAAATTTGCGGGATGACATTCCCCCTAAACACACACAAACGCGATACTTTGCTTTTGCAATAGCAATGATTACGGCTGAACAACGAGATGAGAGGCACCTCTCATAAAACACGTTTTATGAAGTGCTTATTGGGTGCAAACATTACAGTTATAATTAGACGTAGCGGTACAGTATAATGCTATTTAAAAGCATTGTATACTCTGTGTGTGTGTGTGTGTGTGTGTGTGTGTGTGTGTGTGTGTGTGTGTGTGTGTGTGTGTGTGTGTGTGTGTGTGTGTGTGTGTGTGTGTGTGTGTGTGTGTGTGTGTGTGTGCAGTGCGTGTGTGCGCACAAGCATTCCATGAATTAAGGCTAACTCGTGCCCACTGCTAGCAACTCATTAGCTGTATTCTATGAGGTACTTCAGTAGCACAGTTATGCCTTGATTCATGAAAATGTTTTTCAATCGAAAAACTGCAAACACTTGGTATGAAAGTAAATTAGAAATGAGAGCATAACATAGACTGGACCCACAAATAGACCGATCAGACATATACACACACATCATAAGTGCACAAAAACATAGCCAAGCTTCTTGATGTTCAGTGCCACAGTGGTTGTCCACTAAGCACCAAGCCATGCTGCACATTGCCAATGCTTGGAGGCAGAGTTTAACCAAGGACATGCACCACAGGTCCCGCAGGACAGCTCACAATGTTGTTTTGGTTGTTGTTGTTGCTGCACTTGTTGTTACTTTATGATTAGTGGTGGAAGTAGTTTGTATATGTGGGCGGTAGTTGAGAGTTCCTGGGTCTTTAGTCACACTGTAAATACTTACAAGGAGAATTCCACCCCAGAAGGCTTTCTTACATTTATTTACTTCCAAAAAAGTGGTCAGTTGTTTTGTGGCTGTTTCCCCCCACCTCACCATGAGCTTATAAGAATGGGGCTAAGGGATGGTCTTCAAATTCACCTATTTCCATCACTCCATGCCAATGCCATTTATTTTGCTATATATTCTCTATCCACCTTATCAATGGTGTACTGTTCACACACACGCTTTCAGGTTTGGTTCAGCTGTCTCAAAACATGGGGGCGTGGCATATGGTTTATAGCTGAACCAGAAGTGAAAGTGAAAGTTTGAGTGTCAACACATTGCCATGGTGGAGAGAGAACATATAGCAAAAAAATGCATTGTGGAGCGATGGAAATATATGAATTTGAACAACATCCTATAGCCCCATTCTAAGCTTATGTTGGGGTGTGAGTTTTTCCCACAAAATAACAACTGGACCAATTTCATGTAAATAAATCAACAGCAAATAAAGATAAGAAAGCGTTCTAGGGTGGCATTCTCCTTTAAATTGATAATAATAAACAAATAATAAATAAGGAACGAAAAACCTTAACAACAACAACTGCAGTGGTGTTGGTGTGAGGTCAGAGCGTTGCAGAGCTGCTCGCCTGCTTCATCCAAGAACAAAATCTGCGGTGGGTGAGAGAGTGGCAAATATGACACGCTTTACTATAGAACTAATATGTACTCGCTTTGTGTGAGACAGTATTCCCCTCAGCGCATACGCTTGGCTCACATTTAAGAGTTAAATGAAATAGTGGAACTTTGCTGGAGGCGCTATGCCAGCAGTTGTCAGAAGCCAGCCCAGAGACACACAGAGAAAAAAGCAGGGGGAAGCCCTGGGTTTTCAAAAAATAGTCCCATGCTTTTCCAGCTGCGTGCTTTCTATCAAAGCCGCATTTGTTTTTCTCCCCCCCTCAAAATGTTTCCGATAAAAACAATAGTGGGACCGACTCTGGGGGAGAGAGGGCTCACAGGGCTCGCTCTCCCGGCGTATATATGAAACATTAGAGAAGTTCTGGCAGACATTTTTAAGCTCCAATACAAGCAAACACTGGCCCAGGCCCCACGGCAACCCTGTCCAAAGCCCAGCCGCTTGGCCCACACACCACTTGGGGACTATTAGACTTATCAGTGTTTCCAGCGTAAAATGAATAAAGATTTTAGAAATGGATCCAGTCATAACCCCTACAATCAATCAACTTCAAAGAAAAATCAACAGCCAAGTACCCAGAACAGACCGTCAAGGCGTTGACGCGCCAAGTCATTGTGTGTGTGTGTGTCTGTGTGTGTGCACACGCGTGCACATGCATGCACATGCTTGCACGTGCATGTAACCGCAGCCTGTTTTATGAAGACCATAGTGCAGCAGACAACTGAGATATGTTAACCCGATTTCAACTCGTTCCTCTGCTGTGCCGAAGCATCATCTGGAGGATGGGGCTGGTCCCCATGGAAACAAGGGTGGTCTCTGCTCATGTGTCAAGACAGTACAAGCGGTGCGAGAGGCCAGAAAGGTTAGGCATGCATACACTGTAGCTGTATCTTTGCACCTGACCTTATCTAGACCCTGTCATCAGTCACTGCCAAGTTAAAGACATTTCGGCCTGGCATACATACTTACTGTGTTCGCAATAAACCATCATTGCGTCTTGAGATCTTTTTTATTAGTTCCACCAAGGAAAGGCTGTTGTGGCAGAACGTTTGTCTGTCTGTGTGTCCGAAAGTTAATCTCACAAACAGGACCGATCATTGCCAAATGTCTTGTGCACACTGCCAGGAAAAAAATGAAATCACTCCCTGCGTTCTTTTCTAATTGGCCTGATGCTATACCAGACCGCTTTATCTATTGGTCTGCCTTGACAGCGTAGAAAAATAAGTGTCATCCTTGATGCACGCCAACAACAACCATCAACTGATCACACACATGATCTCTGGTCTCAAATGATAAAAATGTATCATAGTACAGTTGTGACTCACCCTGACTATAATTGATATTTGATTATGCCGTGAACAATGTCTGCCACCCAATGTGCCACCAACACTGCTCTGAACAAAAGTTCTGTTATACATTTACTGAACATTGAAGAAGACAACTGAGGAAGTATTTCAGGTTGTTACATTAAAGAATAAATCAACTGAGAGTTTCTTTTATAAAAGCTTTGCAGAACCCCAAGTAGTATGTTTTGGTCATCGTAATAAACTGCCTTCTTATTTGTGTCCTTCATACAAATAAAAAAACAAATCCTAGTGGATACGTCCATCATTTCCCCAAAAATGCAACACATTATTCAACAAATTCAACAAATTCTTTTGGCCGATGTTCCCAGAACATCCATGACATGGGTGTCAAACTCTGGCCCGCGGGCCAAATTTGGCCCGGCGTGTAATTTCATTTGGCCCTTGAGACATTATCAAATTAAAGGGGAAGACCACCCATTTTCAACATTTTAATGTCTATTAATATACCTTAGAGATGTTGTGTGGACATGATAAAAAAAAAGAAGTTCCCCCAATTCTGTACTTCCTAAAAATGGAGGTCTGAAAAAAACATTAACATGGTGAAATACATCTGATGACATCACCAAGATGTATTTCACCATGTTAATGATTTTTCTTTCAGACCCATTTTTTCTGGAATTCCCCTTTAAAGATGGAGTGCCGTGAATTTTTTCTACCCTAAAACATGATCATCAGGTATTAATGTTATATGAAAAGTAAGATTTTTCCCCCAAAAGTGTACAGTGTTTGTTAAACTGTCATTTTTATGATTCCACCCAGCCAGTTCATTAAGTATGCCTGGTTTGCCTGGTGGGTGGTGATGGGTGGAGATCCACCTGAACTGAAGCCACGCCCACAGCTTTAGTTGTATGATAAAGGGGGAGGAGTTAGGGGAGGGGCTGAACACATGATGTCACTATAGTGAAGTTTTTTTCATTGGCATGTTTGACTGGAAACGTTCAGCCCCCAGGAAGAAACCCTAAATACAAAGGGAAGACATCATTGCACATAAAAAACACACCAAGGGGTCTATTTACATACTGCCACCTCTTAAACATGTACAAAATTGGAAAAAATACAAAAATCACTGGAATTCCCCTTTAAAAGGTTAGTTAGTTCAAACTTGGCCCGCGGCTTTGTTCAGTTTTAAATTTTGGCCCACTCTGTATCTGAGTTTGACACCCCTGGTCCATGGTATCTTGCTAAAACCTCTAAGACACAAGGAGGGAATAAATCCTAATCTCATTGCTAAAATCAGCCCTTTGCTTTCTCTGCACATTCATAACAAGTTCCGCTTCGTTCCAAGGCTTCAAGACATACAGTACAGCCAACCAACCAGGGCTAGAATAGATAGTCATCCATGTGTGAAGTGCATTATTCATTGCCTGTGAGTTGTTGTTCGCAGCCTAACAGCAAATAAAGGCAACAAGAAAGTACTGTAGCCGCTCCGTCGGTAATTACAACACCAGCAGATTCATCAATCCGCAAGGAGTCAGCCAATAAACACGTCAGATCATACAATAAACAGTGCCACATCATTCAGCAAAACACCACCACGGTTCTCTCTCTCTCTCTCTCTCTCTCTCTCTCTCTCTCTCTCTCTCTCGTCTGTTCTGTTTTGAACTGGGAGCCAGGGGAGTGTGATCTTCTTGGGTATGAAACTGAGAAACTCCCTTTCACTGGAAAGACTGAATGGAAACACTCACTGGAGGCAAGCGAGCTCGGGATAGGCAATCTTGGCTCATCGCTGATGATGGATGGTCCTCCGGGAAAGGGAGTAGGTTAATAAGGTTGTCAGTACACACACACAAATACACACACACTGGTGCACACGTGCTTGCGCATGGCATGCACACACAATCCCAGGGAGTCTATCTGATGCTTGTGCATGTGGGCTTGTGCTTGTAAGCTTTAATAGCATGTGCAGTTTTTTTATTATGTATTTCTGGAACCACCGTCAGTGTTCTTAGTTGTTGATTTAGATCCTTCTACATGTCTTGACACTGCCAAACTAATTATTCTTGGCAAAACACTCCTACTCTCCTGTCTTTGTATGACTGCTCACACTTCCTCCTTTTTTTATTTTTTTTATTTAGTTTTGTTTGTTTTGGGAACTAGAGTGCACTTGGAAAGCAAGTGCTCTGTTTATGTACAGAGAGATTATCCTTCTGTGAGGTAATGAGCTAGAAATATCTCGAGCAGCATCTCGAATGTCCCAGAAAGCGACAAACAACAAGAAAGGCTTGATTTATTGCGAGACGTGTGGAAGAACCGCGTTTAGCTTTTGCATCTGACTGTTGGAACGGACTAAATTGAGGAACTCATATCCTGCAGTCGAACATCACAGCTATCTTGCTCTACTGCACTGATTGAAGGCATTCATCCCAGATGTGTTCACATCGTAATTGGCCCTGCATAAACGTTACACTCTATAATTGTATCATGATGTCTATATAATTTATAGAATAACACAGATCTGGAGTCTCAGCGTGATTTCACGCAACTCTGGCATACGTTAGTTTAGACTCTCAGGTTTCTGTACACATGGGAATGGAGGAGGGAAGAGGTATGGTGAGGGAGGGAGGGACGTATTGGCGTCCACCACTGGGGAGAAAGGCAGAGATGTGAAACGGTCCTCGATAAAACGGTCACCTTCGGTTTAAGTCAAAGTGTCAAAATCCCACGAGCCTCATGCCAGCAATTGTGGTAAGGAGAGAGAGAGAGACAGGCAGAGAGAGAGAGAGATGCCTCTCAGGAAATGTCGATATATAGATCAATACTATAGTGTATATTTGCCCTAATGAGAAATGCCCTCTCTCCCACCCAATGGGCGGAAGCTCAAGCCACCAAAGCCACTCAACCCTCCCAGCATATGACCTCTCACCTACTCTTCTGTCACTGGAAGCCACTGTGATTTATACTTGTAGATGAGTGGCATCCCATGGCAGTGACGCGTGGTGGTGGTGCTTATAGATCTGTTATTGTGAAACGGGGGCTTCTAAGACCCTCGGGAGTAGCAAAGGGATGGCTGGACCCCTCTGCACCTCGAAGCCCAGCTGGAAAGAGTCTCGTCTCCCACGTTCTGCCTTTTGCCTTGGCTGGTTCCGCAGGCTATATTCCCCGCGCTCTCACACTATATCTCCCTGTGTCAGATTCGTACCGAGCAACAGCTGTTCCCCTCGCTCAATCTCTCCTGTCCCATATCTGTCTTCAGTCATCTTTCCAGCTCTCCGTGACCCCCTTTCAACTTCCCCTAAATCCCTTAAATCCATCTCTCTTGTCCTCCACTCCTCCTCCTGGAGTCATTTGTCCACTTTTCTCCCTCTCTCCTTGTCCTCGCCATTACTCCGCACGTGATGCAAGGCAATGTTTTGACTGGCACAGCTGTTGTGTTGCTACCTTTATTGCTCCACCTGCCATAACTCGCTATGGCCTATCATAGATTGTTCAGGTGTTAATGGTCTGGCGCCTGTGCGCAGAGATGGGAAAAGTACTCATATTTTGTACTTAAGTAAAGGTACAAAGTACTTTTGTAAAAGTAAAAGTAGTCATTCAAAAAGTAACTCAAGTGAAAGTAAAAGTACTGACTCTCAAAAGTACTTTTGCAGTAAAAGTAAAAAGTATTTTTTAACAAATATTCAAATACAAATATTCACTTGTGCAAAGCCAGAAGGAGCAAATCATAGTAGAGGTAAAAGGGGGGAGAAATATACCTCCTGCATCCAGCATGCATTCTTTTATCATCTCAGCATCTCTGAATGTTGTTTGCAAGTTTGGGGGAACCCCCAGAGAACACTATACGCAGTTGCACCACTTCTCTTCACACGCATGTGATCCCCCCCCCCCCCCCCCCCCTTTTGCCAAGAATCACAGAGAGATTGCAGCATCAGATGCTGCAGTCCTCTCCTGCTGTGTAATAATTCATACAAGTGCTCTTGTTTTACCAAGTTTTAGTGAACTTTTTAATCCTTTCCCTGTGCAAATCTGAACCCCTTTTCCCATTTTGTGACAGCATTGACTTAGAATCAACTTTTCTTTTTTTCAGCATGTTTAACTTATATATTTACAATTTTGCAAGACATTTTTTTTGTTTTTCATCCTTGCCAAGTATCTAATGTCGACCCCAATGAAACCCTTGGCCCCTTCCACCCAACCCTGTGATGACATTCCTACCCACCGTTCTCAAGGTTAGACAAAGACAGCATCATCTAGTCCCTTGCAGGTATGCGGTCAGGCGCTGGCCTGGCTCAGGGAGGAAGACGCCCCTGCCATGCAGAGTCTACTGCACTTATGGAAGATAACATCATATCCTGTGTTTTTAAAACAAACTAATGTGATCATGGGCTCTACTCACCCTCTGCTAACCTGCTAATCTGCTTCAGACATAGCGCATGGAAGGAACACGTTATTCCGATCAGTTCCTCTCTCCTCCATCAGGCGCCACCAGCTGGCCAGCGGGAGGCAGTCTAGAGACCAGGATCATTGCATGTTTTTGAGGGTACCTTACCCTACGGGGTAAGGTACCTGTGTTACCCTACAGCAGGAGTGGCCAACCCGTGGCTCGCGAGCCGCATGCGGCTCTTCAGCTGGTTACATGTGGCTCTTAAGGGGCTTCCACATGAAACCATCAAAAACCTTTTTTATATACCAGGGCCCACCATTTATTCAGAATTTGAGCCATGGACTACCATTTGATGACATTTTAGCTCCACAGACCCCAAAGCTAAAGATTTTGTTTACTTTTGTCAACAATTCCAGGCTGGATTTCAGAGAAAACAAAACAGTCCAACATACAGATCAAAATGACCATTAATCTTCTACATTCTCTAGTTGTGTAGACTTGGGGCTAATTCACATGATGAATATTTTAACTCTTGAGTGTGTAAACATGAAACCAAATGGACCCGCAAGGGTCCATTTGGTTTCATGTTTACGCTCTCAAAGAGTTACGTCTGGTTAACCAACTTTCCATCATTTAGCCTGAAGACCACCTGGAATCCTCTTTGATGTGGCTCTTTGCAGTAACACAATGAAAAATGTGGCTCTTAGTCTGTGACCGGTTGGCCACCCCTGCCCTACAGGGACACAGGGAGAACATTTAAACTCTGCCAGCAGCCCAGCACCCACACAGCGTTCCGAGCGGGAATCGAACCCAGGACCTTCTAGCTGTGAGGCATCGACACTACCACTGTGCCACAGTGCCCTTGTTCATGATAATCTTAACTTTATGGTATGAATAAAGGCAGAAAAGCAAAAAAAAAGAATGTCATCAGAGAAATGTAAACAGTAGTCATGCACAGGCACCTGCTCAGGGCATTACTGCCCCATAGTTCCACTCACTGTTAGCAGAGATGGCCATGCTCGTAGAGCTGTGGGGAATTTGGAATTGGCCTACTTATTAACCGGGACATGAGGGGAAGACTTTTTTTCTCTCTTGTCTAGGATAGGGGTTTTCAACCTTTTTGACTCCCGGGACCACCATTTATTCAGCATTTGAGCCACGGACCACTATTTGATGACATTTTAGCCCCAAAGACCTAAAATGAAAGAATTCTTTCGGTTTTGTTCACAATTCCAGGCTGTATTTTGCCAACAAAACAGTGTAAACTTCTTAATTAAGTGGTGCTAATTCAGATGATGAATATTTTAACTCTTGAGAGTGTAAAAATGAAACCAAATGGACCCACAAGGGTCCATTTGGTTTCATTTTCACACTCTCAAGAGTTACATCTGGTTAACCAACTTTCCAACATTTAGCCTGGGGACCACCTGGAACCCTCTCAAGGACCACTGGTGGTCCCCGGACCACCTGTTGAAAACCTCTGGTCTAGGAGGATTCTCAACAACATAGTCAACATAGTCATAGGATTTCTCAACAACATAGGCATTTCATGATTTAGCTGCCCCTGAGATTTCTGTTATTGAAAATTTTCAATAAAACAAGGTTTTGAAAAGAAAGGGTTGGGGGGTGAAAAAAGCATGCAAACACATAGCCTACAGTCATTACAGTATTACATTACATAATACATGTCACTCCAACAACACCCAGGGTCCAAGAAGAAGAGCGATGTGGACCTTAAACATCCCCCACCTCTCCCCCCTCCCAAAGCAAAAACACACATACACTCTTTCATCCAACTCCCCCCTCCCCCCCCAAAAAAAAAACTGCACACTGATTGTACGCGAGCCAAGTTTAGCTAGTAACACATTGGAAGCTGTCTGGGAGCCAACCCTCACAGTCTTTTCCACTGTGCTTGCCTCTTCTCTCACTGACTCCACTCTCCTCACTTCAAATCACTTTTATGACCGTCAAAGTCTCTAAAGGGTGCCCAACTTTAATTCACAGAAAACAGCACGGCCGCTCGCACAAGCAGCGCAAACAACGAGCAGCCAGAAATCGCTCTGATGGTGTGTGTGTGTGCCTGTGGATGCACGTGTGCCTGTAAGTGTGTGTGCCAGTGCGTGTGTGTGTGCATCAAGTGCATGTGTGTGGGTTGGAGGGTGTACAGTGTGTGTGTGTGTGTGTGTGTGCATCAAGTGCATGTGTGTGGGTTGGAGGGTGTACAGTACAATGTGTGTGTGTGTGTGTGTGTGTGTGTGTGTGTGTGTGTGTGTGTGTGTGTGTGTGTGTGTGTGTGTGTGTGTGTGTGTGTGTGTGTGTGTGTGTGTGTGTGTGTATGCGTGCGTGTGTTCAAGTGGCAGGAAAATGATACAATATGGCAAACGTTTGCGGAAAATCTGCAGTTTTCCACAACTACGGCGACGTGAGAATCCTAATCAGTAGACAGGCCCAAATACTGGGGCTAATTTGCGCTAGTGTATCCTGTTTAAGTCCCTTTTTTATATGGTTATGTCTGTAAAAGAAACCACTGGTTGGGAGCCATGTTTACCATACATTCAAATGGGTAATACAAAACCCCATGGAAAATGTAGTTCTGGGAAGGGTCTCTGTGCGCTCTGCATGTCACCCACATGTCTCCTGTTTACACCGCCCAGACTCCCTTCAGGTTTCTTTGACGTAAACATATTAATGAGCGCTTTAATACAAATCTTTACAGAAACAATAAAAGATCTCTTGCCAGAAGCAATGAATGAAAGTAATTAGCCAGCTTGTAACCACAGACAGATTTTCTGCTTGGTGGGCGATGTGGTGGGCACCGTTTCTGGGAAATCCATCCCACCGGGGTGTCTACAAGCCTAACCCCTGTGACTGCCGACCTGGAAACACTTTCATTGGACACTACGAGTGGCGCTGCTGACTTCTTTCTCTCTCTCTCTCTCTCTCTCTCTGTGCGTCTGCTCTCCTCATTTCAGGGAAATGGGAATAGCGCACTCGGGTCATAAACGCCCGGTGTTTGCGTAGTTCCAAATCAATTACATTTGTAACGTGTGTTGTACAGTGTGGAGTTTTTAGTGGAAGGTTTACGGTGCTGGGATTTGACTTTTGCTTTAATAAGTTTGTATAAATCAAAGTTTCAATGTGCGTCTGAAATCAAAAACGGTTTTAAGTAGCATGTGCTGAAATGCAGATACAGCTAAGTCTGCTGCAAGGACAGGATACACCCACAAAACAAGTGTGGAGATGGGGATGCCAAGGAAGAGCTACAGCACATTGTGACTACATTATTTGCTTATTAGTATCATCTACGGTAGCCATATAATGCAAAGATCTCATTACAAACAAGATCTCTACTAAAACAATAACTAGCATCCACCGCACAACAACAATGCACACAAATGACTGCCAACTGTTTTGTCTTTGCTGAGTCACAATAACAAATGAGATGTCTCTGTCTTAACAGCCCCATGCATCTTACTGTATACCCCAACTTCAAACTTAACCAGCAGGAATACATAGATATACTTATATCACAACATTCGTGGACTAGCATCTCTGAGGGTTGACTGCATCCTTTAAATGCAAGCCTGCACCCTGTACGCGGGGCCATGAGTTCATTCATCACCCACGATTGTTTGTCAAGGATGTCAAGGAGGACATTTAGAATCCTCTGATAGCGGGCTATAACTCAATAACAACAGCACAAATCCAGATGCCACGTACCTCTACTCCTGTGGGCCACAGAGGGGCCGGATAAAGCAATCCCAGCTACGAAGAGCACAAGGAGAAGAACCAGGAAGCTGTGGGTGGCGGTGTGTTGCATCATCATCACCGGTGGTCGCAGGTGGGAAGATAAAGATGCTTGGAGCTGCAGGACCAGGAACCGAGCAAAGCAATCTTTGCAACAACAAAAAAAAAAGAACGAGGGAAGACGGACCTTTACTGGGCAGAAATATATGTATACGAGGAAACGACTGTTGAACTTAAACCTTGCGAAAGGTGATGAAAGTCAGACAAGCAAGTGGTAGGGGTCAAAGAGTGGTGCTGAGGAGAGTCTGGGAGATCTGCTGCTCTGTTCTGTTGTGCTGGTATATATGGTATATTGTAGTTGTAGTGGCTGTACTACTTCTCTGGAGTTGTGTAGCTCTCAGGACTAGTACAGCTCACTGGACCGGGTGTCTGGACGTGGCCGGGCTCCTCCGGCACCATCTATACCTCTACGGATGGGAGGGGAGGGGACAGAGGGGAGCCGCCCACCCACCCACTGCTCCACATGCACGTACGAGGTCCTTCTCTGCCTTTCTTTCGGTCTTTCTTTCGGTCTGTCTTTCTCTCTCTCTCTCTCTCTCTCTCTCTCTCTCTCTCTCCCCACCGCCCCCTCCCTTCTTAACCTCCCCCCATTCTTTCTCTCGGTCTCTCCTCTCTCACCGTGTTAAAAAAAGGGTTCTCTCTTTTTCTTCCCTCCTCCTCTGTCCCATTTTCCCTCCCTCCTCTTGGTTTATCTGGCTTCTCCCCTTCAAACTTGGCTGTTCCATCCCCAAGGCCATTTTAATCCTTTCAATTGCTCATTATCTCTTTCTCTCGTTCTCTAATTCTTCACCGTCTCTTAGTTTGTGTTGACTTTCGTAATGTTCTGTGTACAATATTTGCTACATCCATCTTCCACGCTCTCAGAGTCAGCCCATTTGTTTTCCCTCCTTTCTGCACTCGGACCAGACAGAGGAGAGTTGGAGAGTTTTTGTTTGAGTGTTGAATGTTGTATTAGCGCTGCAGAATGCAGGGGGATTTCTGCCATTATTGTACTCCATGGAAACATTGTCTGTCATCCCACAAAACACGCGCCGCTGCCAAGAGCAGAAACACAATTATGGACCCATGCAACGGCGGAGCCCTTCAACATCACGTGCCACAGAGGCGCACAGACCGCATACTCTGCACATGCTTCAAACATGTCATCTTGCAGAATGCAGCCCACCGCTGCCCATCACAAACACATGCCGATGTTGCATTGCACGGTTTCTTTGAAGTCTGAGCTAATCCATCATCACAGTTTTTACAGTCTGAGTGTACGTTTGAGTGTGGCAGTGTTTGCCTGTTTGTCTCTGTGTGTGTGTGTGTGTGTGTGTGTGTGTGTGTGTGTGTGTGTGTGTGTGTGTGTGTGTGTGTGTGTGTGTGTGTGTGTGCCGTGCGTCTGCATGTATTTGTGTCACGTGCATGCTGGACCCAAGTCTGTCCAAGAATCCATTTTGCCAGAATTAGGCCTCAAGAACTTGGGTGTGTCACACTCTCTGTGCGTGTCCTGTCCGCGCATGCGTGCAAGCATACTGTATATCACATGCACGTGTGCGTGCATGCATGTGTGTGTGCACGTGCATGCGCATATGCATGTGGTTATTCCATGAGCTCCACATGAGACAGGAAACGGAGACACGCCGCCGGAGGTGTGTCTCCCCTGGAAATCCCTTGTATTCCGATCCCAATTGCACATTCTGTCAGCCTCCATGGAGGAAAATCATGTTGAGGCACACGTGCTGCACGGAGAACATGATGAAAACATCTCAATAAACCGTGGACGATGTCCGAGACTTCACGGCAGGCTTTATTTATGGGTATGACACTCTGCAACTTTACCATAACACTTTGACTGGAAACAAGCAAGGCTCCTTTTGGCGGCATCACAAAAAATATTGGGATGGAGTGGTGCTGTGAGATGTCCTCAGAACACATCGTTTTGATGTCCTCTGGTTCAGCATCTCATGGGTCTCCTTGTGTTCCTACCCAAAGGTCTATGTTAAGTACAGGGAGGCCAACCACTGCCAATGTTATATTTTATGAATTTACCAACTCCACCATACAGATTGATCAACATATAGCATTTTGGCCACTCCAGATACTGAATCGCCAAAGATGTTTGAAGGTGGGTCAACTGGGTCCACACACTGGACAAATGCTACCGGCTTAAATGAATGTTTATCTCACCACAAGGACAGGACGTTTTGGTCGTGAATGGGTATATTTCAAACTTCCGCTACTTGAGGTATCATGGCACAGCCCGGTTACGTGACCAAATGATGTTGGTTTCTTTTACTTGTATTTGTTCCTGGGACTATGTGTTCATTTAGCCTGGGTTCATTGTAACAAGAGTTTCATTCTTTAATACTGCATTTAGTTATAAATTGTGCAAATGTCCGACGCCAACTGCACTGCTAGTCAGTTAGTCACTGCTGACTAAGTGTTAACTGTTGTTGTCGACTGCAAACAACGTCACAGGAAGACAGATTCGCTGATCTCCAGTGATTGGTTGAGGGAAAATCAAGGGCCCGCCTCCTCGTAAATCGGTTACAATGGGGCCAATGTCAGACTCTTGAGCCATGGCTCAGAGTCTGACAATCAGGCTAGCGTTCATTAGCCACTCCTCATTCACAATCACCCTGTATTCACTACACCTGCCTCCGCTCTCGCCACAGCCAATCCTTGATGCAATCACCACAGTATAAACACCTGTGAGATCTTGCTCGGAAGGCTTGTCTGTTCTGCTTTAAGATGACTGACCATTCCCCGAGAAGAGATTCATGATTCTGACTCTCAGATTCATGATTCTGAATATATTCTGGACATTAGTTTCACACACAAAATCAAACAAACAAAAAAACTCTCCTTGGCCTAAAGATGGCCATGGCCGGCCATCATTACAAAATGTGATGAGGACAGCACATTTGGGCATGAAGTGATCACATACTGTATATGCCTGGCTCCAGCCCTGAATCACCAACCTTAAAAAATACCACCTTATTTTTCCCCCTGCGATTCAATGACTGGTGTCCCTGCAACTGATTGGCCGACAGACCTGTAACTCTACAATGTCAAACAACAAACATGTCGGTTGGATTGATTGGTATGCACCAATCACTGAAGACTGCTGCTTTGATAACGCCTGTCACAGAAACTGCTGTAGTTGAGAGGGATTTCAGTCTGAATAATGAAGTGAAACGAAATGACAATTCAGACTGAGGTCAGGCAAAATCACATATGATCTTTTTCAAGTCTTGGAGGTTGCCATCCCATCCTCGTGGCAACGCCGCCATCGTTTTTTTTTTGTCTCTCTCCATCTCTGTCCCTTCGTCATATTCTTTCCTCCTCAATATTCACCTCGGGTATTCCTTCCCGCTGTCCCTGTTCCCTCTCCATTCCGTTGCTCGGGGCTTTTTTTTGCGAGGGACGCGGAGTCAACAGAGCAGCACGCAGACACGTCGTGCTCTCCACTCTGCTTTAGTCATCACCGATTGGTCGTTCCCGCTCTCCATTTTATAGGTTTTCAACACATCATCAGGCCCACCTGCCAACGAGCGCCACGCAGCCGGAAAACTGTGTCGGAGGGAGGGGGGGGGGATGGGCACAGCGGCGGGAGAAAGGGGGGATATTGCGCTCCTTCACACGTTGAGATTTCATGCGTGAAACGCACCAGCCACATATGTCAGCTGCGCTGGGGGAAAAAAAGTTGATAATATTCAAAGGAACAATAGACTACTCTCCCTCCTCATTTATAGATTAATAGGCTAATCCACGCTATTCCCTGAAGAGGGATCACCTTTACTAAGGTGGAAAAGTGCTCTGTCGGATCCCAACGATCTGAGCGGCCATTGCCAGAACAAGATCAGCCAAGGCCCCAAATGTTTCCCAGTATCAGAATAAAAATGTTGAAATTTTGAAGTTTTTTTTTTCTTTTAAACAGCTATAACTTGTAGCTTCCAGTTAGGTGTAGGGCGTTGGAAAACGATCGCTGCTCCAGCCAAGAGCATGAAGGGCTTTCACAGCTTAGTCCAGTTTGTAAGTTTCCCCACTTGGCCCGTTTGAGAATTTGAGTATGGAAAAAGAAAATAATTTAGATTTTCTTTTTCCACCTACATTTTTTCTTTCCAAAGGCCATCCGACATCTGCTGATGCCATGAATGGAATGGCTTATTAACTTCCACTGTTCCATACCAGGTCAGAAGAATTCTGCCTCCAGCTCTCCAAGCTTTAATGTTGCGAGAGTTCAAACACAACGGTAATGTACTGTCGCAGTCCTCGTCGGGCTTGATAAGAGAGTTCTACACCCGGTGGAATTCAGGTTACTCTGTCATCACTGAATCACTAAGTTCATACGCTATAAACTCTACATTCGTGCATTTATTGAAAGAGTTGAATAATGACTTTTGACCCTGCTCCGTTATTGGAAATTTATGATGTGTCTGTCAGGTTGCGGTGCTGCAGCCGTCTGGTTTCGCCGCCAGATGAACATGTTTAACTCCGGTCTCTCGCTCCGTCCGTCGTGCCCTCTAATGGCTCTTCATACTGTAGCAAAGTGGAAAATATGATGTATGGAATGTTCCACCAAATATTTACACAGCTCTTCAAAAAGGCCCAAGCCACACACACACACACACACACACACACACACACACACACACACACACACACACACACACACACACACACACACACACACACAAAGGTACCTTTTGCGTTTGCCCCCTCACACACTTGCACAAATATACAAACATTGTACATAGTACACTTACACAAATGATTATCTCATTCATCATGTGCACAGCCATGTTGCCAGCCTATACTGACAGCAACGGCCTTTTGTATCCACTCAAACTTCTCCTGCTGATCTATGGCTCAATCCCACTCTCCAAGGCCTGTTGACAACAATGTTCATGCTCCTCATCCCCCCCACGGTAGCTAGATACACCATAATGTCAATAAAGATTACAAAATCACAAATTACATCAGCCTTTTATCAGTTACTGGGCTTTGTAGGACAAGCGCCTCACGCCAAACTGAAACGGACTTACTCATGCAAACAGATGAACAACATGTGCACGTGGACACACATCTGGGGAAATGTTTTGAAGGGTAGAGGAATCTACGCGGGATTAAAAACCTTGATCGCTGTGACTGTAAATGCTTGCGCTCGCAGGCGTATCCCTTTTACGGCACATAGGCCGATTAATATAACCACTAATTTTCCACGCTGGTCAGGGCAACAGGGCACAAACCCACGACATGAGAACGCTTACAGTTAAGAGTACACCTTACTCTGCAAAAAATCTGCGTCACTATGACACGATTGTCCGTCCGTCCCCACTGGCAGCAACGCGGGCCAGATACAGTAGATATTGCCAAACACGATGAGGCAAAGTCATTTTACGGGAATCGTATGTGGGGCAGCGTGTTGTGAAGAGTGAGATATGGACAAAACAGAGAGGAGTGAGAGGAGAGAGAGAGACAGAGAGTGCAAACACAACTAAAATGCTTCACCCACTCAAGTATGCTTAGGACAGAAGCCACGAGTTCAATGTGTTTTAAATCTTGCGCGTGTCTCTTAATGATAAATAACCACATTACACGAGAACTTTGAGTTGACAGCAGAAAAGATACTAGACAACTCCACAGGCCATAAAGTAAAGACTCTGGCTCAGATACATCGAGGCTCAAAATACACAGATGTGGCCATCGTAAAAGTCCCACTTCTTAATGTACCCATGCGTCCTGCAATTATGCTACACACTGCTGTCTGTACATGGTTGGAGTTGTTTTGGAAAAGTCTTGGACTACTGATCTCAGAGGCATGCATGCTTTTATTTAGTACATCAATAGGCATGAGATGCACATTCAAGGTTTACAGAATGTGTGTGTGTGCGTGCATGCGTGCGTACCTGCGTGCATGCGTGCGTGTGCGTATGTGTGTGTAGTCTGTGCATAAAAGTATAGGTGCATATTATGTAACAAAGAATATAAACCTGACCAATGAGCCATATATTCAACCACTCAACCATCCTATTATTACAATATTGGATTGGATTCTCCATGACTCCACTGGGTTGTTAAGTCTTACGATGGCAACCAAATACAAGTCAAACAGAAGAAGGGGGCCTCCTTGGACAATGGCTAAAACAGCAACGTAGCTTTATGTAACACGCATTTATGAGCGAAATCGCATATGAGTTACATGTTGTGCTTAAGTCATTTCCAGGCGTACTGTAGACACACTGAAAATCACTCTACTCCTTTCAGTATAAGCAAGACAAGCATTTGTTTTAGAGGTAAGCCATGAGCTATTTCTCACATATTTGTGTGTGCATGTAACATTTCCTACAGTACTACTTACTGTACACCAGTCACGCATAATGGGTTAATGATGAGCACCAAAAGAATAGAGGGGAATCCCATTCCAGAAATTGCCTGAATCAGTGGTGTAAAAACACAACGCACCTGTGCGCTGATTTCGGCAAATTATGCTGCCTATACTCGGCGCTTCAGAGTTTGTGTAATCCTGTTATTGTTGTATTTTGTCAATCAGTCTTCCTCCAGAAACAACACAAACATTTTGATATGGTGATTTCCAGGAATTCAACCGAATAAGCGTAAACACGAGTTCTCACCCAGCGCGAGGGCCTCGCTGACAAAACCAGAAATAACAAAGGTTCTGATTATAAGACAACATTGGGGCGAACACAGTTTTTCTTAGATCGAGCTGATATACGCTCCCGCCTTGACCTAGATTACGGCCATCTTGAAATACTCTTGAAATCTGCGGCTATAAAATAGGGAAAATAAATTATGAGACAGGAGAAGAGATGATTGAGCGAGTGAAGTAGAAGTGGATCGACAGAAAGAAAAGAAAAAAAGCGATGGAGAGATAATTTCGGAGTGATACGCGTTTGTTTTCCTGGCTCGGCAATCTGGTCGCCCCTATAAGCCGTCTCTTTGGTCTCGGCTCCCACTTTGTTCCTCTGGGTGATTAAGACAAATAAACCAAGGGATCAGACCTCGACAGGCCCTGGAAGACGGAACGGAGAGGGAGAGAAAGGGAGAGATTTGGATGACAGAGGTATTTTCAGTACAGTAAAGTGGAGTAGGTGAATGTTGAGAAGGAGGCCCCGCCGCCGCCGTCGACTGGACGGTGGAAAATAATCACCCACTCTGCATCACATCATCACCGGCGCTCCACACTCCAACCCGCAAGCGAAAACAGAGTGTCGGTGCCACATTCTGAATGATGTAACAGACTGAAAAACCCACAGCGTGACACGTTACGGCGGTCCACCTTAGGGGGAAGAATAATTGCACGATCGCCGTGCCATTCGACGATCCTTCCATCTTTCTGTTTAACTGTCTGGAGTCTGTCAGATCTGCAAACGTCAACGTTGATTCGGATGGCACGAGCGCTGCATTACTGAAAGCTTAAGCTTAAGCTTAAGACCATTAAACATCACTGGTTAGCATACTGCCCTCCCAATGTTGTGTACTGTAAAACACAGGGTGCATATACAACGTAGTCCAAGACGTAGACTCTCATAGAGGTATTTTCTGATTCTGCCCCATCACATCAACATCATTTCGACTCCCTTTGGGTCAAAACACACTTTTTATTGAAAACTACAGAACTACAGGTTGTAATTTCTTATTTCGATAAAGAAATCGGACAAGTGGGGCATCATTTTAGGGGCCTTGGATGTTGCATTTGTACATGGTAAGAACTACTTTGAGACAGAAAGGTTTATTGCACTCCTAGCCATTGGGCTAAGTGCACTGTCTTAGACCCGAGTGGTAATGTCAGAATCAGAAATATACCTAAATCTTAGGCTCGGTGCAATACATTGGTTAGACAACATGCTACAGTCCGACAACAACGTTGCTTCCAACATGTGTGGCCGGTTACAACTAAACCGTGGATCACGGTGACAACTATGCGTTTAAAAGCTGTGTGCCGTGAAACCAAACAACAAGGCTACATGGCAGCACAACGCATACTCACAATGCAGCATGACGCCTCAAGAAGGTGTACTAGGATTCCCTCAATTACTTTTCACACTGTAATTTATGTCAAAGACATGACACGTGGCTGTGAATTGTTCTTGTTTGCGAATGCATTTGCCCCCTTGTTATTGGAGTAGAAAAAGAACTGCAGGTTGCATAAAAAAGCCCATAATAGCTCAGAGCTCATTCTTTTTGGATCCAAAATGAACCCTCAGTAAGGTTATACAGACACAATCAGAGGGCACGATTACAGTTATCTCAAGGAAAGAAGAGATTTATGTAGCGGTGTATATAAAGTCTTTTTTCTGGTTGATCAGTATAGGAATGCACTGTGTGAGGACACTAGCTGGAATATACATTCAACTTCATTTTGACTGTGTGCACGCACCTTATGGTACTCTAGCACCTCAAAAGCACTAACATCTAACCCAAAGACCTCTCAAAACAAACTACAATCAGACTACTACCTGTAGTAGTCTGATTAGTTTGTTTTGAGAGGTCAAGGGACCATGTGCCCTGTCAAAGTACTTGACTAGAGTGAGAAAGGGCCGTGGGCACAATGTCAGAAGGAGCTTTGACTGCATCTCATTCCCTAGGCTAGGGCCTCATCATTTTAGCATTAGTGTATAGCCTAACTGTTAATGAAGACTTTGATCAATCAAGCCATGCTGACAAAAATAATAACACATTTGAATATGAATGTTGTGGAAATACGCCAAACTAAAAACAATGCTTATGAAGACGTGATAGGAGCCACAAAGATATAAAGATATACACACACACACACCAGTCCTTGTTTGACCTTGTCTAAAATACACAACTTAATCAGTTCAGAGTTGTATGTGTTTCCGTCCTGTCAGACTGACGCAGGTCAACAGAAGACAGAGATATGGAATGGGGTGAACAGGATTTGTATACACAACAAGCATACTCAATAACATCGGCTGTGTTTTGATTAGCCTGTCTATTTGTGTGTGTGTGTGTGTGTGTGTGTGTGTGTGTGTGTGTGTGTGTGTGTGTGTGTGTGTGCGTGCGTGCGTGCGTGCGTGCGTGCGTGCGTGCGTGCGTGCGCCTGTGTCTGTGTATACTGTAAGACACAATAGAAGGTCTGAAAGGTCTGGATGTGATGAACACAATCAGCATGAGCTGCTGCTGCATATTGTCTGCAGTCAGTGAAACGCTGCAGCGAAACACACGCGATGTTCATTCCAATGGAAGGCCTTCCACTTCACACGAACGCAGCATGTGAGGTGAATCCAAAAGACAGCTGATGATGACTTGCTAAAGAGAACCATGCCTCGGAGCAGCTAGCGCCCGCTCAGGCATCCGCCAGAGACGTCCTCCTCTACCGCAACATGGCCAGGAAGGAAGAACATGGAACAGCAGAAGGTCTGCGCTCCTTGTTGTTGTCAACAAGGCTGAATATTTACTACATTTGGATCGAAGTCTAATGGCAATAACACCGCATTCCCATTGGGTGGTGGAACGTGGATGCACTATCTCTGCGGGGGAGGCCTATAAATCACATGGGTGGAGGTGGAGCTGTGTTTAAACCGTTGTCAGATGTCTTTGAGAAAAGATCTGAGATGCTGACTACTGTATTTTGTTGATGAATAATTGTGTTTCTGGCATTGAACATTAAAGTGCTATGAATACGAATTGGATTTAAAAAGTTGAAAACACCATATCTAATGCTCACATCACATTGCAATGCAATGTTGTGAGCTTACAGATTTGGGCCCAAAAGCACAAAATAGAGATGCCAGGATGAAGTGAAAGTAGCACAAAGGAGCCTTGAGTGTGGAAATAATAATATTGATGTGACATTTCTGTTCTGATGAGTGGAAGATGGTTCTAATGATTATGTAACATTGACATGACTGTGTGGATCTAGTCTAACTGGGCTCATTTTTCATAGTTTGATACTTTGGCCACAACTGGGTGGTAACAAGTGTAGGCTGAGCTTTGATTGGGCCGTGACTGTGCTGTGACTGGGTTGTAACTGGGCTGAGCAATTTGGTGCCTCGTGGCAGGGGGTGTGTTGTGCTTCCCGAAACTTTGATTTTTGCCAAACTTGACTGTCGGCTACAACTAGGCTGTGATTGGAGTGGGACTGGGCTGTGACTGGGCTACGACAAGTCTGTGAGTGGGCTGCAACAAGACTGTGACTGGGCTGGCTGTGGCTGGGCTACAACTAGGCTGTAACTGGGCTACAATGTCTGAGCTGTGGCTGGGCTGTGGCTAGGATGCAAGGGGGCTGCAACTAGGCAGTGACTGGGTTGCGAGTTGTGACTGGGATGTAATTGGGCTGTGACTGGGCTGCAACTACTGTACATAGGTTGTGACTGGGCTGTAACTAGGATGTGACTGGGCTGCAACTATGTAGGCTGTGACTGGGCTACAACTACATAGGCTGTGTCTGAGCTGCAACTGGGCTGTGACTGGGCTGCAACTACATTGTACATAGGCTGTGACTGGGCTGTAACCAGGCTGTGACTGGGCTGCAACTACGTATGCTGTGGCTGGGTTGTAACTAGGCTATGACTGGGCTGTAACTTGGCTGTGACTGGGCTGCAACTACATAGGTCGTGACTGGGCTGCAACTGGGCTGTGACTGGGCTGCAACTACATAGGTTGTGACTGGGCTACAACTAGGCTGTGACTGGGTTGTAACTGGGCTGTGACTGGGCTACAACTAGGATGTTACTGGGCTGCAACTAGGCTGTGTCTGGGCTGTGACTGGGCTACAACTAGGCTGTGTCTGGGATACAACTAGGCTGTAACTGGGCTACAACTAGGCTGTGTCTGGGCTGTGACTGGGCTGTGGCTAGGATGCAAGGGGGCTGCAACTAGGCAGTGACTGGGTTGTGACTGGACTGTAACTAGGCTGTGACTGGGCTGCAACTACATGGGCTGTGACTGGGCTGCAACTGGGCTGCAACTACATAGGTTGTGACTGGGCTACAACTAGGCTGTGACTGGGTTGTAACTGGGCTACAACTAGGCTGTGACTGGGTTGTAACTGGGCTGTGACTGGGCTACAACTAGGCTGTGACTGGGTTGTAACTGGGCTACAACTAGGCTGTGACTGGGTTGTAACTGGGCTACAACTAGGCTGTGACTGGGCTGCAACTAGGCTGTGACTGGGTTGTAACTGGGCTACAACTAGGCTGTGACTGGGCTGCAACTAGGCTGTGACTGGGTTGTAACTGGGCTACAACTAGGCTGTGACTGGGCTGCAACTAGGCTGTGTCTGGGCTGTGACTGGGCTGAAACTAGGCTGTGACTAGGCTGCAACTAGGCTGTATCTGGGCTGTGACTGGGCTGCAACTGGGCTGTGACTGGGCTGCAACTACATAGGTTGTGACTGGGCTACAACTAGGCTGTGACTGGGTTGTAACTGGGCTGTGACGGGGCTACAACTAGGATGTTACTGGGCTGCAACTAGGCTGTGTCTGGGCTGTGACTGGGCTACAACTAGGCTGTAACTGGGCTACAACTAGGCTGTGTCTGGGCTGTGACTGGGCTACAACTAGGCTGTAACTGGGCTACAACTAGGCTGTGTCTGGGCTGTAACTGGGCTACAACTAGGCTGTGTCTGGGCTGTGACTGGGCTACAACTAGGCTGTGACTGGGCTGTGACTGGGCTACAACTAGGCTGTGACTGGGCTGCAACTAGGCTGTGTCTGGGCTGTGACTGGGCTAAACTAGGCTGTGTCTGGGCTGTGACTGGGCTACAACTAGGCTGTAACTGGGCTACAACTAGGCTGTGTCTGGGCTGTGACTGGGCTGTGGCTAGGATGCAAGGGGGCTGCAACTAGGCAGTGATTGGGTTGTGACTGGGCTGTGACTGGACTGTAACTAGCCTGTGACTGGGCTGCAACTACATAGGCTGTGACTGGGCTGCAACTGGGCTGCAACTACATAGGTTGTGACTGGGCTACAACTAGGCTGTGAATGAGTTGTAACTGGGCTGTGACTGGGCTACAACTAGGCTGTGACTGGGTTGTAACTGGGCTACAACTAGGCTGTGACTGGGTTGTAACTGGGCTGTGACTGGGCTACAACTAGGCTGTGACTGGGTTGTAACTGGGCTACAACTAGGCTGTGACTGGGCTGCAACTAGGCTGTGACTGGGTTGTAACTGGGCTACAACTAGGCTGTGACTGGGCTGCAACTAGGCTGTGTCTGGGCTGTGACTGGGCTGCAACTAGGCTGTGACTGGGCTACAACTAGGCTGTGACTGGGTTGTAACTGGGCTACAACTAGGCTGTGACTGGGCTGCAACTAGGCTGTGTCTGGGCTGTGACTGGGCTGCAACTAGGCTGTGACTGGGCTGTAACTGGGCTACAACTAGGCTGTGACTGGGCTGCAACTAGGCTGTGTCTGGGCTGTGACTGGGCTGCAACTAGGCTGTGACTGGGCTACAACTAGGCTGTGACTGGGCTGCAACTAGGCTGTGACTGGGTTGTAACTGGGCTACAACTAGGCTGTGACTGGGCTGCAACTAGGCTGTGTCTGGGCTGTGACTGGGCTGCAACTAGGCTGTGACTGGGCTACAACTAGGCTGTGACTGGGCTGCAACTAGGCTGTGTCTGGGCTGTGACTGGGCTGAAACTAGGCTGTGACTGGGCTGCAACTAGGCTGTGTCTGGGCTGTGACTGGGCTGAAACTAGGCTGTCACTGGGCTACAACTAGGCTGTTACTGGGCTGCAACTAGGCTGTTACTGGGCTGCAACTAGGCTGTGTCTGGGCTACAACTAGGCTGTAACTGGGCTACAACTAGGCTGTGGCTGGGCTGCAACTAGGCTGTGTCTGGGCTGTGAGTGGGCTACAACTAGGCTGTAACTGGGCTACAACTAGGCTGTGTCTGGGCTGTGACTGGGCTACAACTAGGCTGTAACTGGGCTACAACTAGGCTGTGTCTGGGCTGTAACTGGGCTACAACTAGGCTGTGTCTGGGCTGTGACTGGGCTACAACTAGGCTGTGACTGGGCTGTGACTGGGCTACAACTAGGCTGTGACTGGGCTGCAACTAGGCTGTGTCTGGGCTGTGACTGGGCTACAACTAGGCTGTGTCTGGGCTGTGACTGGGCTACAACTAGGCTGTAACTGGGCTACAACTAGGCTGTGTCTGGGCTGTGACTGGGCTGTGGCTAGGATGCAAGGGGGCTGCAACTAGGCAGTGATTGGGTTGTGACTGGGCTGTGACTGGACTGTAACTAGCCTGTGACTGGGCTGCAACTACATAGGCTGTGACTGGGCTGCAACTGGGCTGCAACTACATAGGTTGTGACTGGGCTACAACTAGGCTGTGAATGAGTTGTAACTGGGCTGTGACTGGGCTACAACTAGGCTGTGACTGGGTTGTAACTGGGCTACAACTAGGCTGTGACTGGGTTGTAACTGGGCTGTGACTGGGCTACAACTAGGCTGTGACTGGGTTGTAACTGGGCTACAACTAGGCTGTGACTGGGCTGCAACTAGGCTGTGACTGGGTTGTAACTGGGCTACAACTAGGCTGTGACTGGGCTGCAACTAGGCTGTGTCTGGGCTGTGACTGGGCTGCAACTAGGCTGTGACTGGGCTGCAACTAGGCTGTGACTGGGTTGTAACTGGGCTACAACTAGGCTGTGACTGGGCTGCAACTAGGCTGTGTCTGGGCTGTGACTGGGCTGCAACTAGGCTGTGACTGGGCTGTAACTGGGCTACAACTAGGCTGTGACTGGGCTGCAACTAGGCTGTGTCTGGGCTGTGACTGGGCTGCAACTAGGCTGTGACTGGGCTACAACTAGGCTGTGACTGGGCTGCAACTAGGCTGTGACTGGGCTGTGACTGGGCTACAACTAGGCTGTGACTGGGCTGCAACTAGGCTGTGTCTGGGCTGTGACTGGGCTGCAACTAGGCTGTGACTGGGCTACAACTAGGCTGTGACTGGGCTGCAACTAGGCTGTGTCTGGGCTGTGACTGGGCTGAAACTAGGCTGTGACTGGGCTGCAACTAGGCTGTGTCTGGGCTGTGACTGGGCTGAAACTAGGCTGTCACTGGGCTACAACTAGGCTGTTACTGGGCTGCAACTAGGCTGTTACTGGGCTGCAACTAGGCTGTGTCTGGGCTACAACTAGGCTGTAACTGGGCTACAACTAGGCTGTGGCTGGGCTGCAACTAGGCTGTAACTGGGCTGTTACTGGGCCACAACTATGTAGGCTGTGACTGGGCAACAACTATGTAGGCTGTGACCGGGCCACAACTATGTAGGCTGTGACTGGGCTGCAACTAGGCTGTGACTGGGCTGCAACTACGTAAGCTGTGATTCGGCTGTAACTAGGGTATGACTGGGCTGCAACTAGGCTGTAACTGGGCTACAAATAAGCTGTCTGGGCTGTGGCTAGGATGCAAGGAGGCTGCAACTAGACAGTGACTGGGTTGTGACTGGGCTGTGACTGTGCTATAACTAGGCTATGACTGGGCTGCAACTGGGCTGTGACTGGGCTGCAACTACGTAAGCTGTGACTGGGCTGACTTGGCAGAAGGGCCAATTAGATCTGCAAAATGTGTGGATCGGTAATTGGTATTTTTGTCTCACACAAACATTAAATTCCCATTGACAATGAAGGGAGAATTGACGTCATATGTATTGTATGTGGACGAGCAAATTGGCTATTTTTGTCCAATGCAAACAATAAATTCCCATTGACAATGAAAGGAGAATTTTACATCATAGTGTCTCAACAAATCGTCCTTTCTTCTATTTTGTGTCATGGTGTGTACGTACGTACAAAGATAAGAGCTCCCCTCGCTTCACGTATTTGTATCAAAGCTTATCTTTTATATCAGGGTCACAGCAGGGATGTTTGAAATACAGTTGCATAGGCTAATAAAATACAATTTGGCATTCTGCTGAGTGCTGACAAACCCCCTGGCCTTGATCATTCCGACAGTTTGTGTATTTTGGGATTGGTAGTGTATAAGCACATCTTCTTTATTATAATAATGAAAGCTAGATGCCAACAAAGCTTACTGTACAGTTGCTTTAGTTTAAATCAGACTTTTCGGAAGGGAAAAATAAAAAACACATTAGAATGCCAAGATGAATTTATAGACTATAGTAGCATCCAGAATAAAGAACAGCTGCTATTAATAACCTTTCAGGGTTCACTGTTGCAGTGGTATGAAAGCCCACCCCAACATAACTATAAACACAAGTCAAGTCAAGTCAAGTCACTCCGATTGCCTTCTGACAGATGGCAGGCCTGGTGGGGACAGAATCTCACACAGCTGGACTGGCTTAGAACATATACAGTGTCATAACGCATGCCTCTGAGGTCCACATGCATCATAGGAGGAGAAACGAGAAGGCTTCAATATCAAAGCCATACAGTACTGTCTACAAGGGACCAAACAATGCCAGATTTCTGGATCCTGTGATGATTCCTATTTCAGAGAGTAGCCTAGCTAAACAACTGATTAGAGATTTTTTTTAAACAATGTGCCAAAAAAAGAAACATAGAACTGCATTGTTGAGTGCCAACTTGCACATTGCACATGGCCTACTTGTGCAAGAGCAGAGTGAGCAACCAGAGCTCAAGTACCCACGACACCTCCAAGAGACAACACCGTAATTTCCGGATTATAAGCCGCACCAGCTAAATTTGGGGAGAAATACTGATTTTTCCTTGTATCAGCCGCACCTGGCAACAAGCTTCATGTTAGAGCAGTGGTTTTCAACTTTTTTGATCCCAGTGCCGTTTGATTGCAAACAAAAGAGGCAAAACATCAAAATGACACCAAAACTCATGACTTATGACTTATTAATTAAGTGGTGGTAATTTAGATGGTGAATATCATAACTCTTGAGAGTGTAAACATGAAACCAAATGGACCCGCAAGGGTCATTTGGTTTCATTTTTACGGTCTCAAAGAGTTACATCTGGTTAACCAACTTTCCATCATTTAGCCTGTGGAGCACACCTGGAACCCTCTCAGGGACTACCCCTGTGTTACCTGTAAAAATCCATAGATTGGCCGCACCATTGTATAAGCCGCAGGGTCAAAAGCATGTGAAAAAAGTAGCAGCTTATAGTCCGGAAATTACGGTACCCATGACAACTTATAAAGATATCTTAATTGCATCACATTACATCAGCACCTAAAACAGCATATCGACTCACCAACGATGACCAATCACAGTAGCGAGTGATTTGTGTGCGTCTGATGACGTATGTAAACTGTTCCATGGAAGAGCGTCAGTGTTGCCAGTTACTGGGAAGTCTGATGAAGGTTAAGAAATTACACAGAAAATGGAGTTAGATTCTCAAGAAAGCGAATATGCAGCATAATAAGTCTTGACACTAACGCTTGCCCGCTTGCCCGGGGCAAGTAAAAAAAATGGTGGGGCAAGTGAAGGCTGCTACCTGGTTGCCCGATCGGGCAAGACCTCTGTGTCTTTCCCTGCTTTCTAGATATCCACAATTCCAGGCTGGATTTGGGAAACAAAACAGGCAAATTAACATACACATGAAAATGACCTAATCTTCTACATTCTCTTGTTGTGTAGACCTGGGCTAATTAAGATTATGAATTTTAACTCTTGAGAGTGTAAAAATGAAACCAAATGGACCCGCAAGGGTCCATTTGGTTTCATTTTTACGTTCTCAAAAGTTACATCTGGTTAACCAACTTAACTGGGGACCACCTGGAACCCTCTCAGGGACCACTTGTTGAAAACCCCTGGTTTAAAGCACCCAAGTAGGAAGTAAACTTAAATGCAAAATTTACAATATATTTTTGGGGGGCAAGTGACCATGACCTGAGGGCAAGTAGAACCTGACTTGCACTTGCCCGATGGGCAAGTGTCTCAGAGACCTTAGTGTCAACCCCTGAATGTGCAACATAATAAGTCATCTTATTAAAGGTGCACAAAAAAGTATAATCATGTCATCATGTCTACTCGATCAATACTGCATATCAGTTAGATCTGAGTTTACTGTTAGGTTGAATAAAGTCAGAGAATGGAATAAGGGTGCATACAAAATCGGTGCAGTTATAGGTAAAACCACGAATGGAGCAGTTATTGATGTACGAAGAGGTGGATGTGAAAAAAGTGGCATTCCTTGCTCTGTCTATGGGAATGAAGGACTGAGTGTAAAAAAGGAAATCGATATTCACATCCCAGTAATTCAAGACAGTGATGGAACAAAAAAGTAATCAATTGAATAAAAAAATGGAATGTTCACATGCATCTGCTCTCCATCTTTTATTATAAACTACGAAATGTTCCTAAGCCCCTCCGGGATTCAGTCGGGGGACTGAGTGCCCACAGACATGTTTGTCCGAATATGTGGAAACATCGAACATGTGCTCCTGGTTGGCGAACATGTTTCACAAAGATCTGCCTCATGGTGGCGCAGTAACAGGACATTGTGGAAACATTAGGGGCAGAGAGTTTGGCATAAACTGGGCCAATGGTGCCAGAGATTAGCTGTATGCTGGCAGATGGATGGACGGACGGACAGAGGGTGGACGGACACACGGAAGGAGTGCATTCCCAATGTCTTCGCCATGTTAAAGGAATATCATATCATCTTTTCTAGTATTCACAGCTTTTCGATTAACTCTAGATATACTGTAGATTGATTCAATTTAAAGTATTGCGCAGGTTGCATTACTTCAAACAAAAAAAAAATACCCAACTTTGTGTGATAGATGTGGTATTGCAGAGGGTTCTGGCCCAGCTATGTCCAGTAACAACCGCTTTCTGGGTAAATATATTTAATTGGTTCTCTAGACAACTGGGAAAGGATATCCAGCTTAGCAATATTCGTTTGCTCTGATGAGACACCTTCCCACCAAAGACAAACCCTTATGGCAGGTGCAGTATGGGTTGCTGCAAAAAATGTATACTGATAATCCGGAAGTCTTCAACTCCTCCATGTTACAAAAGATTGCTCAATCCATTGCTAAACTGTAACAAATTCACTGTGTGTGTGTGTGTGTGTGTGTATATATATATATATATATATATATATATATATATATATATATATATATTATATATATATATATATATATATATATATATATATATATATATATATATATATATATATATATGTCTCCATATCTGCAACACGACTTGATACAATACTGTATGTAGTGGTGCTCCCTGCCTCATCTGTCCTCAGCCCGAGCAATGTTGAAGACCCCCGTTTAAAGACTATGGGCTCTATTTTCGTTACCGCTAAACCCCTTATCCCTTAACTTATTTGCCTTTTTATAATATTAAAAAAAACATGTTTCAGTAGTTCAAATGACCAGTCTACAAGCTCACAACATGTTAATAGATTGACATGTTGAAATATTCCAAAAAGTTTATCAAAATAGTAAAAATGAAATAAGGGATTTGGGATAAGGGGTTTAGCATGTAACGAAAATGGAGCCCCCTGTGTGTGTGTCTCTGTAAAGGAGGAGGGCAGGGGGTGACACACGTGAATGCCATCAGAGATGCCTCCATTCACGCCATCTCTGATGGCCCTGACCATGAGGTCATGGGCTCACACAGCCCTGACCTCATGTTAATACTGACATACCGCAGGGACGCAGACTCTGCACCTCAGCCCTTGCATCTGCTATGGCTCCCTTGAATGAACGGCGGGAATGTGAACGCAGAAAAACGCATGCATACCCGAGAGACCCGTCCAGCCGTGAGCGGGAGGGAGGGATGTGAGAGATTCTGTGCTGAACTGTACGTAACCTGACATCGCGCGCAACATGTGGGAGATATTCTCCATGGCAGCCGTCGGAGCCAGTGCTTGTAATGACCACGCTAGCGCCTGATTGCACTTAATTTGATACAAATGAGCCTCTAAGCAGTAATTTACCGGGAGCAATTATTGCATAACACCTCGCGCTATTACCAAAAAGGGGAAACATATTAGGTATTTAAAATTAAAAGTGAGTAAACCGTGAACCTTTGAAAAAAAAAAAAAAAACAGTTTTCCATCTCTGTCTGTCTGTCTCTCCCCGTATTGCTTTGTCTATGCGTCTCTTTGGGGACAGTACTTTCCACAGTCCAGACTTTGGTTGAGAGGATGTGCTTGTGCAATAAACTTGATTCACAGAACAACCGATGAAAGATTGCTGACAAAAACAGTGCGCCGTCTAATTGGGGCCTGGAGTGGAGAATAGGGACCTTTCTACCTTATTTCTCTCTGCCTCTCTCACTCTCTCTAATCCATCCCTGTGTTTCACATTAAAATAGTTTCCAGCCATTGAAATGAGGACCTGAAACAGCCAGCCTCAGGTAGCACCTGCTCCAGTGTTCGCCAGACGTTTTGGGGTTGAACTGTGGACCTCGCGGTTCCATCGCTGGCGTTGAAGGGATTCCAACGTTTTTCTCTATCACGTTTAGCTGCCAAAACGTGGGTCTATGCCTCTGTTTTGTACCCCATTTTTTGTTCCAAGGCATTCGAGCTGTCAACTGAAATCGCATTCCATGTAATTGCCCTTTGTTCCAGGCAATTGCTGGTAATTTTTCGCAAAATCACGAAGACAAAACAGCAAATCAATTTGTGGTTGTTGAGATTCTTGTGTAAGAGTGAGCAAACAGGCCAAACCTAATCAAACCAAGCTACAGGAAGCGTGGGGAATTGACTCTGCTGGCATAGACTGATCCTTTTTTTTTTATAATTGAATATGTCGCTACACTGTATGGACATATTTACTTTTTTTTGCTGCCCTCTAAACCACTTTGAGCACCATTTTATGCCATGAAACATCCTATACCGGTATATGTAAACAAAGTTTATTCTTAGTATTATTCACTTGGCAGAAATGCAATTCAGTTACTGCTTTACAATGAAATCAATACACAGAATGTTTGCATATTATCTACTAAATCAATCAAATGGTATATGAACTGACAGACTTCTGTAGAGCTTCAATGCCTTCTGTAGAGCTTCAATGCCTTCCTTTCCTGGTGTGTGTGTGTGTGTGTGTGTGTGTGTGTGTGTGTGTGTGTGTGTGTGTGTGTGTGTGTGTGTGTGTGTGTGTGTGTGTGTGTGTGTGTGTGTGTGTGTGTGTGTGTGTTCCAAGACCAGTGAGAGAGGCCCCAGTGCAGGCAGTGATTGCAGGGGCCATCAGGGGAGAGAGCAGCAAAGCCCTCCAGGTCTAATTGTGAGCAGGTGACCAGCAGGCATATTATAAATGGACAGTTTGGAAAAACTGCCCCTGATTCCAAGTGAGCGCCAGCAGCAACCCCCATCCACCCTAGTAGCCCCTTGGAGGCCTATTTTATTTTCAACAACATTGCTTAACTCACCTGGCAGGGTATTCTGTGCAGATCAACAGCGCACATATGCTTGTGTTGTTTGTATGAATACATAAACAGAGAGACAACACAAGGGTACAGTGTTTGCCACGTATCCTATGTCTAAGACAAATGGACCATTACAACAAGATGATGCAAGATGTAAAAGCATAACAACAAGACAACAAACAATGACTTCCCTACAGGAATCAGTGACCAGAGGTCACTGCATGCAGGGGACATGGGGGGTGGGTAGTCAGACGACAGACTTGTGCATGCACGTGCACACACAAATCAACATGCATAGTGCATACTGTACGCAGCAACGTACAAGAACAATGTATTTGTCTTCAGCTCACGCGTTGGTGTTTAAAGCCCCAAATTTTTTGATTACACATGCCGTTTTGGGACTTGGAGGATCTGTTTGGGCTAAAGACCATCTGGTTTCCATATGTCTGTCAAGAAACGACGCTCTGTATTGGCTGGACACCAACCAATATCAGCTTTGCAGAGATCAGCGATTGGCTGAAGGACCTCGTTGCTTCCTGAAAAGAACACAGAGCACTCTGATCTGTTTAAGCTCTGACAAAAAGATGGATGCTTCTCGCAAGTCACTTTACAGCCAAGCGGTTATTTTAGGCAAATGGCCTGTGTTCAAAAATACACGTTTTGATTCCTGATAAATGCATGTTTTTTCTATGCAATATATCTATCCTGACATAATGAAATATATGTGTTACAAATTCCCCATACTGTTTTTTTTTTATCAACTTAGTTTTTCTTTGTATCAAATTACAATGCACCAGACTACAGGAATAGTAATTCCTTTGGAGACACAAGGGTCCAAGTCTGATCCTCTGTCATTCCAAGCAGTCCTGCCAGAACTCTCGTCTAATAATCACATTTTTAGATGCTATCTCAGCCTGAGCTCATCAATAAGACCTTGCCTATATAAGTACAGATGTGGAGAGACGACACGCTGCCACTGGCACATAATGCCTCAAACAGGGGGCAGGGACAGGAGGCACGTGTCCTACAACAGCACCACCTCCATTGACACAAAGGAGGATTGCTGTTGAGAATGTTTACATGCAGAAAATGATCTCCTACATCACAGATGGGGATGAGATGATGACACTAGTAACATCGAGAGAGGTATAAGGGTACATACAGACATTTACATATACAGCCAGACTGCTGTCTCCATGGTCCAACCAGGTGATTCCCATTGGAAATTGGAGTACAGGTCTCTGCCAAGTAAGCTAGGTCATTGTGGGACAGCACTGTTGGTGGCTCCATAAGGCCAAAGTAAAACAGGTAGCATTTCCTCACTATTACAGTACGTTTTAAAGTGTAAGTAACCTGTTTTGCACTACTTTTCCCAATCAAATTGTGTCATAATTACAAACACATTTGCCAATACAACAATACTTGGTGTGTATTTGCTCTGGGGGCTATCAGAAGAAAGGTGGTCCAACCCCCGAAGCACTGGCCAATCACGCCGGAAAGTTACGAGTTCATATGGCGCGTCATTAGGAGAACATCTCATCGGGTTCCCATTGACTTGCATAGACTTGCATAGAAGAGTGGCCATGGGAATTACCATATTAAACACTCTCGTACGGAGTACATACATCACTCTGTTAATGATCGTGACCGGGGACCACACGGCCACCACACGTTGTTTTTACTCAGACAGTCTCTCAGACCGTTTTTGCAATATCCATGTTGAAACAAAGCTAGCGTATGTGGCTAATAGTTCTACACACTGCAGTCGCGAGGGGCGTGCCTCACTCCAGCTGACTAGTGGCTCAGAGCCATCTAGTACAAGACTTGCGACATTGCGGAGTCGGAAACTGAGCGCTCGAACTGCCTGAATGGAGACAAACTGGAGTTCTCCACCAGCACCAAGCCAACGTTTAGTTGTTTTCTGCCGCTGGAATGCGAGGGGACTCGGTGGATGGATTATGGACATTACGTTAGCAGCAACTGTGCTTTATGCTGGGATAGAACCATGACGATAACATTAAAAACAGGAGGAGTATTTGTGAAGGAGAGAGTAATCTTGGTAAACATGCTCGTACGTAAATAACCGAACGAGCCAGCAGACCACCGCTGCGTCTACCCACTGATACTGATCCTCTCGGGGATCAGCAGCAGCTTCGCTTTTACAATCTCTTTCACAATCTCATGTCCGGGCAGTAGCATTGTTTCCGAGTTTTACGCACACTGCTGCCTGCGTACTAGGAGTACACTGCGTAAAAACATCCACGCTCAGTATGCCAGGTCGGACAGGTCCCTTTTCAAATGTGCAGCATCCCTTTTCAAATGTGGCTTTGAGGCCATGCCAGATTTCCACTGGCCAAACGTGTATCGGAATTCCCTTCCCACCTATATTGCTGCACCCACCGAAAAAGTTGTAGACGACCGAAAAGTTGTTCCAAGAACTGAGCGCTATAAATAGTCTAGACTCCACGCTGATTCTGTCTATACTCAATAAGTACATCTGCGTTGCTGGGGCGCTACCGTGCTGACGAGGAGAAGGGCGTGTCCATCGGAGTTAGCATTGCAACAAGATCTCCTATTGTCGTCATACACCCGCGACATCAACAGATTCAGAACTACATTTCCCAAAGTGGCAGATGTAGTAATTTTATTTTTATAAACCTTAAATGTGAGATGTGTATGGCCGCATCAGGCATTTTAAATATATCATTGGGATACTTAGGCTATTTTTGAGGGACATGTGTCAACACTTTTGAGAGTTTTTTGCAGGTTACCTACACTTTAACAGCGGACGATGGACAAACGGCATGGGCCGACATCCATTATTTGTCTATGAGAGGCGATAGCAGGAGAATGGGCGACGTCGCTCGACGTGGGCAGTCGGCGTCGGCCGAAAAGATAAGATAAGAATTGCTGAGCTTTTGTCATCGCCGATGTCGAAAATATCGGCCGACGTTGTTTGTCCATCGCCTGCTGTTAAAACGTACTACTGTTAGGAGACCGGGAAGAATGTTATGGTCCATTCCTTACCTCCCTGGACACTAAACTAAATACTGGACCTAATCATCATAAGGTCTACAATATTTTATATTTTAAAATGGGTATTTTTAGCGAGACAAATCAGAAGAAAATCTACTTTTTTATCGACCTTTGTTTATCCCAGCAACAAATTCTTGAAAGATGCATACAGACATATGAGGGGGCTCCGAGAGGAGAACACCACGCCTACTTGTAGGCTTGTCTACCATTTCGCCTCTATAGACCTGCGCAGTGACGTCACCCCTCTGTTCCAGAAACGGATTCCCCATTCATTTTTCTCATAGACTTTTCGAAAATAATTTATACAAAGACGATTATGCCACGGACAAAGCCAACTCGGGTCGTGGCGAATCATGATGGCACACACAAACTTTTGTGACAATCAAATAATTTCTAAGATGAAAAACGAAACAAAAAGTCTTGTATCATGCTGTTTTCTACTTCTTGCTAATTAGATATTATATGACGATATTGTGTTTGTTGTCATGATTTGTCACGACCCGAGCTGGCTTTGGCCGCGGCGCAATCGTGTTTTTATTAACCATTTTCGAAAAGTCTGAGGAAAATGAATGAGGAATCCACTAGTGGAACAGGGTTGGTGACGTGACTGACGTCACTGCGCAGGTCTATTGGAGCCAAATGTTCGACATTAATAATCTTTGGTGAATATTCTTTGCGACTCCATGTCTCTCAGCGTCTACTGGCCAATCACAACATGGTTTCATTTCAGCTTCCACTCATGCTTCATAAGGAATCTTGGGGAAATTCATGTGCCTTCAATTTGTGCCCCACTTTCTACCGTTATATTTCTATGTACACAAACAGATAGACGGATGGATTTGTGGACACAGTGCAAAACATAGTCTCGGGCATGCCTTTGGCCTGGCAGAGGCAACAACAACTTGGAACCAAAGAGAAAACTGAAAATGATTATGTTTAAAAAGGAGAATAATAGATGATTTAAAACATCCATTGCAGCGGAAATTAGTAGATCCCGGCATGCTGTTTCCTGTGTTTGGTTAAGCTGTGGTCCCTTAAAGCAAGGCAACATGTACCGGTATCTAAAAAAAACACCATCACTGTCAACTGTGGTTCTTTTCTGCAGGGCCACATGTAACTAAAACAACACCACTGTCAACCACAAAAAGCAAGAAATACCTCAAGCAAAATACCCAAGCAAAACATTGAGGATACATGATGGATAGAATAGTAGAAACAGCAGGGTGGCTCAACCATTAAACTATTTCCCTTCACATGTCTCCTTCAGGAAATTCAACCCCACTCTTTTAACTTTTATTAAGATGATCACCCAGGCATTCATTCCAAGATTGATGCAGTTTGGGTATGAGGGTGCCAATTTGTTTTTCACACCCACAGCTTCATTTATTGAAATGTCAAGACAATGGCATTTTGATTGTCAACAAGTAAATGGACAAATCAATCCACAAGTATGGATTGGGGAGAGAGCTGCCTCATGCAGGACATGATGGAAGGTGTGTTGCTGGCATGCCTCGTTTTTGTTGGTACACGGCCATTCATGTGAATCATCGAAGCAAGGTCACCATTTTCCACTCTGGTTTGGTTCCTTTGCGCCGCACATAAACTCCTTTGTCTCCTCCACTGTGAATTGCACTACAAGGCGAGGGAGGATTTGGCGGCAGAGTTTTATCCATGTTCCTTAGGCAGTGAGATTGGTCAAAGTACCAGGTCAGCGCAAGGTGGCCGGTCAGATATGCCCTACATGAACAATATGATTTGGCTGTGTCTTACAACACCATGGTCAGAGAATATAGCAACCACTGATGGGAATTAGCAGAAGAACATTAATGAGCGAACATAACAATTTGGAGCTTATAGTGTATGTGTAGTTGGTTCCAATCTACCACATCATAACTTTCACCATTAGAGGAAGGAAAGTTGACTTCAGAACCAACTAATAGCTGGCTAACTAACAAACTGCACTGGCAAACATACTGCAGGTATAATAATGCAAAGTATTTTGATTAATATTTGTTTTTTGTTTTTACTGACAAATAATGTACAGTAGTCTGACAGAAAACGGAAAAAAAGATAGAACCTGCAACCCAGACTACTGTACCCATCCGGGCCACAGCACCTTCACTTATATTTACCACACGCACTTGTGAAATTTTTAGGTGTTCCAATAGATAGCTTGTACACTGTTTATGCCATGTGTATCCTGAAAAATTATACGTTGGACCTCCACAGCGCCTCAACCCTAAAAAAAAGTATGTTTTTTGGCTTGAATTTGTAACAAAAATGTTTCTACTTTATTAGTTTTCTGGCATATATATCCTTAGAGCTTCAGCTCTCTCACAGCATTACCAGTGTTGGGACCAACGCCATTAAACTTGTAAAGTAATTCTTTACATTTTCAGTAACTACTGTGTTTTCAATGAATGAGTTAGTACGTTGTAGTTACCCACATTACATAATGTAATTAAAAAGATAACATAAAATTGTCACCTCCTGCCTATGTCATGTCAACTGTCAGAGTGAAACACATTTCACAAGAGAAAAAGAAAATGTGTCTTCCACATGGCATGAAGTCATCATGAGGATGATTGGTCAGCGTAGGGTAACATAGGTCAATTACTTTTGGTCTGACTGGGGACAGTTCAGATTTTTTTAAAGTTAAGCTGTATGAAATACTTGCCATTAACATAGTGTTGTCAACTGTATTACGTAATTGATGTCAAGAGTCCCGTGGTTCTGCTCTGATTTTGGTGAAATATGAAATAGTTCCGGTCATTTTGTGGAGGTCACTGGGGCCACACAGTAAAAGTAATTGAATTTAAAAAAAATAATGTGATTCGTATTGTTGAATTGTTTCTAAAATATCAGCACATCCTTTGTTGATTTTTGACCCCTCTATCACAGGTAACTGTTTTTTTGTGAAAAGTGATTCCATGTGCTAGAGGATCAAAATGAACAAAGGAGGTCCTAATATTTCTTTAACAATTCAACAACACAAATCACATTAGTTTTGTGGATTAATGTACTTTTACTGCATGGCTCCAGGGACCCACACAAAATGGCTGGATTAACTTATTCACCAAAACCAGAGCAGAACTCCCACCACGGAACCTGGCAGTCAATTAATACAGTTAAGTTCCAAAAGTCTGAACTATCCCTTTAAAACAAGTGGACCAGTCGTTACTTTCATAATTTAGTGGTGAGTAAAGTAATATCTTAAATTTTCAGAGAAGTAACTATAACTATTACTCCTTACGCCTGAGCATCACATTACTCAGCAATTCCTAATGTTGGTTGTGAACGCGGGTGATGTAAGCCTTGACTGCTCTGCAACCACTACGTGCCAATTTAAATAACACAGTGTTCTCAGTCAACTTGCTTGATTACTTTGGGATCTAAAAAGACAAGTACAACTAGAAATAAGCCCCGCCAGTGTGTGTGCATGGGCTGGGCTGAGCCGTGCTAATCCTTTTCATCTGCCCTTTAACTATCTTTCACAGAAGGCCCCAAAGGTTTTATTGTTGCTCTGAGTCCTTGAAGATCAGCTGATCCCAGGAGGAAGAGAGAGACAAGAGACTGACAGACAGACCCAAGACCGTCTGCTCCGCATCGGTTACGCAAGACACAGCGGGTAGCACATTCTTAGATCTGTTCTATGACTTAAATAAAAGGCTGACTGTCCAATATACGCATCTTTGCATGGACAAATAAAGATCCATACCGCCGTACAAATGTTTAGACTGTCAGTCCAGTTGTCCAATCCAAACCAGCTCTGTATAGGCTAAAAACGTGAGTAGCCAAGGCCTTACTCCCACTCCAACTACTGTAGTATGGCCTGGTTTACAGAGCTATACAAAGTGTGTGAAGCATATACAGTAGGGTTGGAAATAAATAAGGCATGCTCTGTCTGAACAACTATACCACATTACACAGCCCATCCTCTATTTCCCAATAGAGAGGAGCAACAAATATGGGTGGAGGGACAGCAATGGCATATAGCGTCACTTTAACCGTGTCATGTGGTTACGAGAAGTTCTAAGAAAAAGTTTCCTATATGCAATAATGGAATGGGTGACATGTGGCTGACCAAATGAGTGTTGGTCACAAAAGAAACTTGAATAATCTTAATACGGGTACATACATACTCCAGGGTGAAGTGAGTTTGGGTGAAAGGGTTTTCCCCATGGTGTAGTTTTGTAAGGCTTCACCCTGGAGTACGTCTTCCAAACAACTTGCAGCACAAGGATCTCTAGATCTACTGAGATTATCCATGTTTATAATTGTAGAAAGCAGCAAAAAAAAAAGTTGCTGCTTACCCCTTCACCCATGCTCACTTCACCCTGGAGTTTGTTTGAGCCATTAGAACACCCCTCATGGTCTTATAGCAGTGGTGATGACGATGACGATGACAACAGCAAAGATGACGACTGCTGCCACTATCATACTGATGGTAGACGAAATGGTGAAGAATTACAAAGGAAGAGAAAAGCAATTGTCATTGTCATTGGTTGATATAAGGAAGAAACAGGGGATCATTATTGGAAGGCCTGCAACACTACTACTGTCTGCCGTTTGCAGCCAAAGACCTGTAAGACCTGCAAGGCTCTGGTTCAGTTCTAGAAATTCCAACGGGTCTCTGGGTCTCACTCCGTCATGAGTCAGAGGGGCCTCCTCGGGCCGTGGGGCCCCTCTGGCCTGTGCGTCTGCACACTGTCTCTGTCTGCCCTGTCTCCCGGGGCGCTTCCTTTTCCACACATCATTGTTTTTGTGCACACATCATACTGGCTGCAGGGCCATATCCCGGCGGGCGGCATGTCGACAGGCCGGCAGCACACGTGTGATCGCAGAGCACAAAAGGCGTTAGGGATTGAGACAGGGAAGAGATAGCCTGGAGCTGATCGCAAACATTGATTTATAATGGGTAGAAAGCCTGTCTGCGTGCGTACATGCACGTGGAAGTAGAGGGAGTGCCGTGGATGCTGCCGAGCTGGAGTCGAGATAACCGTACTGTTTTATACTCATATGGTTCGTGTTCCTCAACATTGTACCAACAATAATAAAATATATAGTTTGGAATAACAAGTAGTGAGGCAAAGAAATAGCTACTGTATGCAGTATTGACCTGCGCAGTGACGTCACCGCCCCTGTTCCAGAAACGGATTCCCCATTCATTTATCTCATAGACTTTTCGAAAATAATTTATATAAAAGACGATTACACCGCGGACAAAGCCAACTCGGGTCGTGACGAATCATGATGGCACACGCAAACTTTTGGGACAATCAAATAATTTCTAAGATGAAAAACGAAACAAAAAGTCTTGTATCATGCCATTTTCTACTTCTTGCTAATTAGATATTATATGACGATATTGTGTTTGTTGTCATGATTTGTCACGACCCGACTTAGCTTTGGCCGTGGCGCAATCGTGTTTTTATTAACCATTTTCGAAAAGTCTATGAGGAAAATGAATGAGGAATCCACAGTGGAACAGGGTTGGTGACGTCACTCCGCAGGTCTACAGTATAGTCCCACAGTATTTTTCGGACCAGGGCTGGATTGGGTCAAAATTCGACCCGGTCATTTGGTCCAGAACCACAACCAGCGTGCAGATGGCAACTATACCCCAAGCTCTGTTAGCGCAGACACAAACAAACAAGCCCCACTTTTACAAAACATACAAACCACCAGACACTAGGGCATTAACTAAATATTCGACTAGTCGATTATTCGACTAGCAAAACACTATTCGACACTATTAATTCATTATTCGTTATTCGGTAATAATAATTTTTGATATATATTTTTCAATTTTCTGCAGAAGGCATTGTGGATGTGTGCTGGGGTATTGGCAGTGATTGTTGGTTGATTGCTTATTTTTCATGTCATAATGTAACTGAGTTACAGTATTGTAACAGGCATGCACTGTTTCAATGGGAAGTCTAGAATCACACATTTTATTAGCTAAAAAACAAATATATATCACTATAGACTAGTCGACAATTATTCAACTACCAAAGTAGTCTAGCAAAAAACGTGTTTGGTTAATGCCCCACCAGACACCTACAACCCTTTGTTGCTCTCACAAGAATGACGCTGGCAAAAGGATTCAGGACAGAAGAGGTTGTATTTGTCCCTTACTGATACAGGTACAAAAAAAACAGAAAGTGTTTTTTGAGTCCCCGAGCGAACCCCCCCTACAGTCCCACACTGGGCAAACCAGGAATGTGCCCAGTGCGATCTGTACCAGGAAACCCTGTCCAACCCTGCTTCTGACTAGAGTGATATAGTGACTACGACTGAGTCTTGATTTATTATGGCTTTTCCTTATCATCCACATTTGTAGGCTTCAGCTTAGCTTCAATGTGCAAACGGAGCACCCAGGTGGTTTGTACAATTCTGAGACGGCTAGCTACAGTACTGCCAAATCTTCAAGCATTTTTGCAACTTTAACCTTACAGTTCTGCTTTTACTCTCTCTGAGTTAAATCGACACTGAAGATTTGACTGTGATAGTATGCACAATAACATGCCGGCTCCACCATGGATTCTTCCTTTGATGTCAACTTGATTTTCGAGAATACTAGCGGGGGAACACAATTTCCCAGGACCAAAAACAATCATCCCCCTTCACTACTAACACAATAACATTAACAGTCTCCATGGAACACTTAGATTATAAAAAACAAAAACACGAGGAATGCAAGACAATTATGGCAACGTCATAAAAGCCGCACAATTAAAATATGTCCTGAAATGACCGTGCGTTCATCATGGGGGAAGGAATGCATTACGGTATTCATTATTCATTATTTGTGTCATGGTGGAAGAGACGTCCAGCGCTGAAGGCTGCATGCAGCCTTTTTGAAAAACAACATGAATGAGATCAGTCAGTCTGTGTGACCCGAGGGGCGCGAGTGCATATGGTTATTATGTGCGAGGCTTCGTTCTAATCTAGCAAGAGCCTATACCTGCCTCGTCCTATCAACAGCTTAGCTTGAGCGTTGATGGAACTGAGGGGCTTCCAAAGGAACAGCCACTCAACTGTTTCCCGTTGAACACCACTGCAGGGAGCCGTACCGACGGTTGACTTGGCGCGGCTCGCTGAGATCATGTTTTTCACACACACTTGACTTAACAGCTCCAAGACAGCAATAAATAATGTGGTAGAAAACTATTGCACTATCGCAACGTCTGCTGGGACAAATGTCCTTTGTTAACCCTATATTAACTTAAACTTGATAATCTAAGGAATATACTTTAAGGGATTGTGACATTTAAAAAAAGGTTTTTGTAAAAGAAAATTATTCATTTTTTTTTTACGTTTTCTGAGCTCAAATGCACTTTCACATTCAGTAGATTTTCTGTCAGTTTTTTTCTTGCTCAAACAAGGGCTCTGATTTTCCCGCTGAATGTGTTATGTCACATTCTTCAAATCCCATATATGTCAATGGGATTTGCAGGAAACTGTTTCCACCGTTTTTACAGCTTTCATTGCAGCTCAAAAGCCTCCCAAACCCCACAGAAAGCTCCAGACCACAGAAAACCACTGAATGTTCAAAGTTCAGGTTTTCGGGGTGTAATTGAGATCATAAAACCTAAAAGAAAAACGAAAAGTTAAAAAATAAAAGAAAAATAATGCCATGAAACCTTTAACCTGCGAGGCATCCCACAGGGATATTTATTGGACCCTCATTTTTTCCACTCTACACCAAATGTCTTCATTGAAAATAGGTTTAGGTGGTCTACAAGCACACAACACATTGGAAGCTTTAGACCGCCTATTTTTGCTGAACGTTTGCCTATTCTTGCAAACAGTTTGTCACATGCCCATGACAGAGATGCTAGGATTCATGCAGTGAAAGGGAACATTTTTATTATTATTAGAGTCGTTTTTTCCCTTTCCGTCAAAAGAGTTTCTACAACAAAACAGCAATCACCAAAACAGGCAAATCCACCGTGCCAAACATCTGACTGACCCTCGCAGATAAATAACTGCGTGGTGACGGCTGCTGCCAAAGAACCTGCTCTGAATCTATCCGTGATTAAAGACACGGACGATAACAAGTGTTGCTTTCTGGCCGTCCAGAAAAGTCCCTTTCTACAGTATCGCTGTGAAATATTTACAGCTCTAATCTTACAAACCTGTTCTTTAACGTCCATGTACTGTACCTGGCAGACTGCAAGGAGCAGACAAGCGAACTTTCCCGATGAGCAGCGCATGCCAAGGCAACATTAATTTTCTTTTCTCCGAGCAGTCTCTGAACCGTGCATGCCCTCGGTGTGCTTGATGACAATACAATCTGGGTTTGCGGTATAACATAACTCAAACAAACTGCTTTTTATGAATATACCATGATCACCGAGGTATCCAGAAAAGATCGATGCTTGACTTTAATGCGGGTGGGGGAGGGGGTGGGCGAAAAGTGCGGAATGGGAAATCTCTTTTTAATTCCAATTGCTATGGAAATGTCTGTGGTTTGCCGGCCTGCAGAGCTGTGCCGGAGAGCCCCAGGTATCAAAGCATTCACCCCCTCCTTCCCCGAACCCACCACGAGAAAGGACCGTTCACCCAGAACATCTGTGGGGTATAAATCATCAACAGGAGAGGTTACCTCATCAACCACCGGGCCCTCGCTGTGACAGGGAGAAGCCCTTGGCAACGTCCCGGACCGAGTGATGGGAATTTAACCATCATAACGTGCAATAAATCGTTTTTAATGGCCAAAACATTGAATTAGCGCAGGGACAATGATTCTGGTACAAGGCAAGAGCTGGCTTTATAGGAGAGACCTCGAACGATGTGCCATGCCGTGGCAAGCTGTTGGCAATATCCCCACCACCACCACAAATGCATGGATGCCGCACAAATAATGTGTAAATGTAATTTGTAAATGTATGGATAGTGTAGGCTACTAGTACTTTGCTATATACTGTACATGTATGAAATGAAAATAGCCAATGAGTTTACACCATGCAGGCATCTTTGGTCTTATCTCTTCCTCCTCTCTGTGACCGCTCTCACTGCATGGGGCAACAGTGGCTCAGTGGTACTGAGCCACTGGATGGTAACTGCAAGGTTGCCGGTTCGATCCCAGTCTCCCCTAGAGTCCTTGAGCAAGACACTGAACCCCTTATTGCTCCTAATTGCTCCTGATGTGCGAGTATAGGTACCAGTGTATGAATGTCTGTGTGAATGGGTGAATGTGATGCACATCTAAGTGAAGCGCCTTGGATAAAAATGCACCATTTACACATCAACTTGGATGCTATGGGCACTGCAGGATGCTTGCCGACAGGATTTGTCTGAATGTCAGTGTGTCCCTGCAGTATAATAGGACAACCGCAGCTCACCTTACACAGATACATACATACAGGGTCCCGCTCTGTTGCTAGCTGTTAGCGCTGATCGAGATATAGCCTATTGTATAGATGCAAATGTATAGCCCGATGTAAATGGAAAGCCCTTCTCCCGCAATAGTGAAGCTGGGCCTACTCATGCTTCTTTGCATATTTTCCATTTGCTGCGACCGCACAATCCTTTTAGTGCCCATGAATGTTACCGGCCTTCCACACAAAGCGCTAACCGCTCTTATAAAATAATGATGTTGTTTTAACAAATCTTTGCAATTCAAGTGGATGGCAGAATCCATCCCACAACTACAACGATGAAAATGATGAACGGTATGAGAGGTATCACCAAAGAAATAAACTAAAAATGAATGTTACACGTACAGTAGGCTGTGACTTAAACTAGCCAGGCATTCCAAGAGTCTGAAGTGCACCGTTTTTTTTAATTGGCTCTGCAGGATGAGGCGATGTCTATATTATGCTCCACGTTCACGTCTGGTATATTTATGTCCACTCCCGGGCACTTGGAAGTGTTTTTAGCTGCACGCTTTGCCTTTTCAGCTAAAAAAGAAAGACATAGTGGACACAGTTCAAAGGCCTAGTTGAAGTGTCTGCATGGGGAAAGCGACAAACCATGCCATATTTTGACTAGCATCTTTGCATGGAATAGGCTTTCCTTATTAAACTATGTGCTTACAGCAGACAACCTGTGCACACAGACTTATCGAACAATGAACTCACACTACATTATAGGTTAATATGCGGCGGCAGCACAGCAGCAGCAGCAACACTACACTACTGGTGAGGCACGTGCGCCAAAAAGAGAGTAGTAAACCAGCCACGTGCGTTGTTGAATCCTCTCCGCCCCCTCTCTTTCGCATCAAACAGTAACACACAGCAGAGACATTAACAAGGTCCACATCAGCCTGAGGAGGAGGCAGGTAAATACTTAAGAGGGTAGGAGGAGGAGTAACTGTAGCGACGGAAAGGAACCAAAGGAGAGTGAAAAGTTACATCCGCCCCTGTAGCAAGGTAGTCCGGCAGCCAGCCATTGTTTTTATTGGCCTAAAAATATTGCCTCTGTACTGTAGATACGTTCTACTAATGGTCATAGCCATCATGACAAGTATGATGAGGTCAGCAGCACAAATGTGATCAGTACACTTTGGGCGCATTTGGCTATGGCTATCGGCCCAAGGAGGGGTGCTTATTTTATGCAAAACTAATGCAAAATAATCCCTAGTTTGGCATGCCAGTTTCACATTTTGATTTAGGGGTGTTTATGGTACTAGGTTCTCAAGAAATCCCTATAAAAACATTGCTCAATACTGACTGCCGGTCAAAGATCTCAGCGGCTGCCGGACTAAAGGGTGGTGAATGTCTGTTTAAGTGTTCATGGAATATAATAGTCAGAGTTGAGCGGATCGATTCCATTTCTACTGCAGCCGTCAAGTTTATGCATAGTCCTACTGTAGATTTCACAGTTCACAGTCACACTAAACCTGCATGGCAACAGAGAGCAGGGCGACAGGGCCAACAGTTTTGAGAGAGCTCAGAGTTGCAGCCTGCACGCACATTAAGATATATAGTTTAATATAATGAATAACCTATTATTTTTGGTGCCATTCTGGTGCCACTGTAGTTGAATTGTGAATTTCACCTTCCTCCTGCCAGCCATAATGAACCAAAAAAAGAAAAGGAAAAAGAAAACAGTGATCCTATTTGATATCAATAATAAGCCTTATATGACGGAACGCTCTGCCAGATTCATGCGTTGCGGTCATTAATTATTGGGTGAGTAGAAACCCAGTGATGTATCTGTTCTCTCCTCATCTCAAGGTTTCTGTGGAATATTACCTAATTTCTTTGGTGTTGGTTGCCTTGTTTGAAAGGAGTGTACAGGCCCATGCAGGCTCAAATCCATCTTTCCATTTTATTTGGACCCTTTATTTGGACCCAGATCCTTTGTGAGCACAATAGTAGTCTGCAACCTTTAAGACAATATGACCTAAAACGTATAGCCGTATAGCCTGCATCTATCACAGCCTTTTTGGAACTACCTCCAACCACCCATCTTTTACAAAAACAACTCCACAGTAAACAACAGCAACTGCAACAGGAGTAGAAAAACATCCTGGTACATTTTGATTTCACATACCATCACACTGTATGAACTAGACCGACTGTTCCATAGCCATAAAGTGGTGAAGATTAAGGTTAAGGCTCACTGTCATCTGCTCATAAATCAGCAGGGCTTTTATTTGACACTGAACGAGTGTCAAAGCTGACACCTGGTATGGCCTATATGAACTGCAGACTTATTGAGTTATCCAACAGAAGTTTTGCAGGCTCATCAGTAGCCTGATAATTAGGTTAACTTAGACCAGAAGAGAAACCCAACAATACCACATTTGTCATTTCAAAATCATCCAAGTGGTTTACTATGAAGACGTGCATTTCTCATCAGTTGGTCAACAGCTTCATATACGGTCATGGCTTTTGACATCACGCCTTCATATATGGTCACGCTGCAATGGAACTGACCTGTTCTGACATTCCATATGTTAATCTGATTTAATCTGATTCTTATCTTATACCCTGTATACTCAAGACACAGTGCATATACATGGCGAGTACAGAGCCTTAGAGCATAGATAGGGTTTTGCAAACTCTGTTCACTTCCATGGATCCGGTCTATTGGCTGTAGCTGCAACAAGTCCTGGACCAGAAGTACGATGAAATTATTTGGATCCAGGCAACAGCCAGGCTTTAATGATCTGAAATCTCTTTATTTTAGATTGTTTTGTGGTAATATTACAACATAATCATCACAGAGGATTGGCATGTTGCACACAAGCCTAATAGGGCTCTTATTTGCACTGCTCTTATTGAAAACAATGTACTTCCATTTTCCAACTCCAGTTTGTAATCTCAACTGTTCTACTGGATGGCTCTGGGGCAGTACAGAATTAATTCCATGTTGATCTGACCTCCCCATGCCAAAGTGCAAGCGCTTGCCCAGCAGTCCCTCAGGTGGATGCGTGCACACAACCTCTAAACAGCTGGCCATTCCAAGTAATTAACTTTTTATTCATGACACAATGACACAGTTTGTTCTTTCTATCCTAACGTCCCTTCCATTTTCTTGAAGAGAGATTGAGACAAATAGACACACACACACAGTAGACACCTGCTAGCCTACTATTTCTAGAAAAAAAAAAAAAAAAAAAAACAATCAATCAATCAAAAACAATGCTTTAAGTGTGAGGGTATGGGCAACTTGACAGCATGTGGGAAATTGTTGGCAAACAGAGACACAGCCCTCTAGTGGCTACACGAAGAACAGACACAAGGGAGGGGAGAGGAGAGGAAACAATCTTTACATCTCTCCGTATACAAATCTCTACAAATGACCAATGTCACCCTCATAGCATGAAGCAATGCATCTTGCATAGTTGGGAGGGACACAATTTAACACCAGCAACAATACAAATAGTGCACTATACAATTTTGCGTATGCCCTGGGCAAGCAAAGTTTCCCCATCATTTCTACGGGTCACCAAATTTGCCATGACACGTGTTACCATTTCCTCTACCACAACAGCAACACATAGTTTTTTTCTTATGTGTACTATAGTACCTCGTTATTAACATGCTGTTTTTCATTTTTTTTTAGGATTTATGAAAAATGTGGAAATCGAGCATTTTCGACATAGACTATAGTATGTCGAAAATCGTCGTTTTCGAGTATTTTCGAAAAATGACGAAATGGAAGAAAAACGTACCTGGCCTCGGACAACGTGCTATAGTAGGCTATGCCGTTTTCATCGCCGCAGGGGGTAGAAAAATCCTCCGGTGTAGGGGGGCCTTTGGCTGGTGGCGGCCCAGGAGCCCATAATTTCTAGATTGTTCCGATTCTTCGGTTGCCCCCACCGTCCCAGCCCCATTTATTTAAAAAAATGTGCTTGCGTCAGATTTTTGAGGGCTCTTTTTTTCCCTTCAATAGTCAATAAATAGCCTACTGTATAGGCTAATTGACCATCGCCCAGGACCATTTCAGCTGTTTTGATCACCTACAATAGGTCACTTATTTGGTGCATTTCTGAATCATTTTATCCGTGTTCCTGGAAGTGCATCAATAGCCTATTGTCAATTTCGCTTTTCAGCCAATAGCCGCCGTCACGTGTACCTTTGAGCCAATAGGGGTCTCTGTTCAGCCGTAGGATTGGGAGTCAACAGGCCCAAACACACCCAAACACACACACACACACACGCACGCACGCACGCACGCACGCACGCACACACGCACACACACACACACACACACACACACACACACACACACACACACACACACACACACACACACACACACACACACACACACATTACATTACATTACATTACATTACATGACATGGCTACATTGTCTCCATCCCTGCCGGAGGAGGAGGCGACAGTCACACAGTTATAAAGTAACACGAGAAGCGCCACAATGTTGCAAACAAGCCCAACATCCGCACAACACCACCACCACCACCGTGTGCTTCTTTGTTTCGCATCACTTGGCGGATTTGAAACATTATAACGACGTGCCGTTACGTTTCACAGCGGCGGTCACCACCATGTATCAGACCTGACCCTGTGTGTGTGTGTGTGTGTGTGTGTGTGTGTGTGTGTGTGTGTGTGTGTGTGTGTGTGTGTGTGTGTGTGTGTGTGTGTGTGTGTGTGTGTGTGTGTGTGTGTGTGTGTGTGTGTGTGTGTGTTGTGCTATTGTTTGGTTGTTTTCCTTCTATACTGGGGGGGTTTCTCATAGGTTTTTCTAGTCTCTGGTCCGCCAGCCAGGCAGCAGGTGCAAGACGCTGGCTGATCATTAGGAAACTATTACAGGAGTGACAGTCATCATAGATATCTATGGTGACAGACAGTACTCTCTATTATAGAACTCTAGCCTGCCGTACATTAGTGAGGAGTCGGACCTAACACCGAAAACACGTTGAAAAGTGGTCAAGTGGCCTTTAAATGTATTCCCGCGCGACGTGGGGCGGAGCGTTCTGAGCAGGGGCGGGGTTTACCTTGAGCTGCGGTGGGATCCTTAACAAAATGCGTGTGGTCGACCACGCCGACTATCAGACACATATAGGCTACACAACCAACGCTGTTACTGCTGCCTGCTCGTGTTTGTTACAATAAGTTGTTTGTTTTAATATTAAACAACTCGTCATGTAACGTTTATTTACTGACATAAAGCAGTTGGTGGACATAATGAAGGAAGTCCGCACACAGATAAGCTCCACAGTGTTTATTAAATTAAAACACCGAAAGTGACGACGTTTCGGCCATGTTTGACATAAAGCAGTTGGTGGACATAAAACCAATAGATGGAACGAAAAAACTCTCCAGCCTGGCAGAGACCCACCTCAGGTCAGTATTACTGTGGCTTTCAAACAGTTTTACAACAACATAACAGGGACCACTATTTATTCTGCATTTGAATAAATAGTGGTCAACCACGGACCACCATTTGACGACATTTAGCCCCAAAGACCCCCAGACTAGACTAAAGATTGCTTGTGTTTATTTTGTCCACAATTCCAAGTAAAATGACCATTAACCTTGGAAGTGTTTATCTTGGGCTATGAATTCAGATTTTGAAATCTTGAGAGTGTAAACATGAACAAACATGTTTCATGTTTACATTCTCAGGAGTTGCATCTGGTTAATCAACTTTCCTTTATTTAGCTGAGGCCCACCTGGAGCCCTCTCAAGGACCACTGGTTGAGAAACACTGAAAAACAATGCTCTACAGCAGGGGTTTTCAACCTTTTTGACAGGGACCACCATTTATTCAGCATTTCAGCCACGGGCCACCATTTGATTACATTTTCACCCCAAAGACCTAAAACTAAAGAATTCTTTTGGCTTTGTCCACAATTCCAGGCTGGGTTTTGCAAATAAAACAGTGTAGACTTCAGACAGCAGCGCCGATATTTTAACTCTTGAGAGTGTGCAAATGAAACCAAATGGACCCGCAAGGGTCCATTTGGTTTCATTTTTACATTCTCAAGAGTTACATCTGGTTAACCAACTTTCCATCATTTAGCCTGGGGACCACATGGAACCCTCTCAAGGACCACTGGTGATCCCTGGACCACCTTTTGAAAACCCCTGCTCTACAGTGTGGCTAACTGTCATCAAACGGTTTCACACCAGGAACCACTATTTATTCAGCATTTGAGACACGGACCATCATTTGTTGACATTTTCACCCCACAGACCCCAAAACTAAAGATTTCTTTTCTTTTTGTCAACAATTCCAGGCTGGATTTGCCAAACAAAACAGTCAAACATACAGATCAAAATGCCCATTAATCTACTATATCGACTAGTTGTGTAGACTTCAGATGATGAATATTTTAACTCTTGAGTGTAAACATAAAACCAAATGGACCCTTGTGGATCCATTTGGTTTCACTGTCCATCATTTAGCTGAGGAAACCTCAAGGACCACTGATGGTCCTCGAACCACTGGTTGAAAACCACTGGTCTAGTCTCTCAGACCAAAACTAAAAGACTTTTTGTTTAAAGAGAGGACAACCAGGTGCTCGGCGGAGAAGTAGGCTAAAAAGTTTAGATAAGGTGTTACTAAGATCAAAAATGGAACTAAAATGCAAAGTAAAACGACGATCTGAGCACTCAAAAAGTTAAAACTTTAAAAAAGTTTTAAAGTTTTAACTTTTTGAGTGCTCACACTTTTTGTTTGTTTGATTTCACAATACCGTGCTGTATTTATTTTGGTAAAGTACAGGCTAACTGTCATCAAAATAACTATTCTTATACATTTTCTATTGTGTAGATTCTTGAAATGTAGGTACAAATACATTTTGTATTTGGTTTCATTTTACGCTCTCAAAAATTCATTAGCTGAGGTGGTCCAAGTGGTGTAATAATTTAGCTGGAGACCACCTGGAAACCACTCAAAGCAAACGTTTTCAATGTCAAGACAAGGACCCCCAAACATTGACACTCATTAGCCTACGGACCCTCAGCCGTAATGCAGCTTGAGATTTATTTATTTCTAAGTGTGTGTGAGAGAGAGATATCGTTTTTTGATATGTGACCTTGTAGATCTGCACTTCATACAAGCCCCCCCTTTATGTGTGTAATGTGGATTTTTTGATTTTGGCCTTGAATTATTTCCTGGACTATAAGGCATTGGTGTACTGCACCTCCAGGAAGTAGTGTTGATGACATCAGAGACACTGGATTCGCTGCTATATAAAATATGTAAAAACAACAGAGACAGTATTTGTCCTTAAGATGCTTCTTTTTGTGTCTGAGCCATTCAGCAAATAAATGATAATCCCCACGGACTGGAAAGTAGAGTTCGATGGACCCCACACAAACATTAAAAACAGAAAACGGGACTGTCACTGTAGAAGGGAGGTATTCATTTGGAGATAAAGTTGTCGCGATGCTGTATTTCCCAGGCAGACAACATCAGCTAGTCATTTAGTGGGACACGCTGAGGGCAGAGATTAAAGGAGAACGGCTGCTGTCAGATGATTGTTAATTATAGCTTAACGCTGATCAGTTGCAAAGGAAAGAATGACTTTTGCCTGTGACAATAACCAATATTACAGTTTGTTTTCCCATTTTATTCATGCTCTGTGTGCATGTGTACAGAATTCAAAGGTTTATTTTTTCCGCTTCCTCAAACAAAAACAACTGTTCAACTCAGCTGGTGGGAAGGAAATCAATCCATCAATAAATGTTTTTCTTTTATGACCTAACACATGCACATGCCATTTTATTTATTTGTCTATTCTCCTTTTTATCATCCTCAGAACGACGGTGGTGTACAGGGTTGGTCCCCGCCTACAAGATGGTAATCCCAGAAGAAGAATGCGATTTGGAGGACACTGCCAAAGACATCAGGAGCTGCCAGCCAGAAGACTAGTGTTGTGGGAACCAACACATGGGCACTGGGTCACAAGGATGTCCCATACTAACGTATGTGGATCTGCTGAAGAAAGATACATGAGCGCAGAGCACCAGCGAGCTGACCGGATGGCTGTAGAACCTGGATGACCTGACCGGATGGCTGGATGACCTGTCCGGATGGATGGAGAACCAACCTGGATGACCTGACCGGATGGATGGATGGATGGAGAACCAACCTGGATGACCCGGATGGATGGATGGATGGAGAACCAACCTGGATGACCTGACCGGATGGCTGGAGAACCAACCTGGATGACCTGACCGGATGGATGGATGGATGGAGAACCAACCTGGATGACCTGATGGATGGATGGAGAACCAACCTGGATGACCTGACCGGATGGATGGATGGAGAACCAACCTGGATGACCTGACCGGATGGCTGGAGAACCAACCTGGATGACCTGACCGGATGGATGGAGAACCAACCTGGATGACCTGACCGGATGGATGGAGAACCAACCTGGATGACCTGACCGGATGGGTGGAGAACCAACCGGGATGACTGGAAGTGACGATGGAAGACTGGCCTGAGGAGTGAGGACGACTGAGATGGAGAGAGCCCAGACAGGACAGGTGTGTAGGGTGTCCCTGCCTGAGGGAGATGGGCTAGTTGGGCTCCCTCCCTCGGGTTACGCCCGGAACGACCCTTCTGTGAAATGATGCCGGATCTCGTAGAGGTTCGTCGCGGATCACGGAAGGTGCATGTGATGCCGGGTCTCGTAGAGGCTCGTCGCGGATTGCAGATGGTCATGTTCCGTGCGTGTGATGCCGGGTCTCGTAGAGGCTCGTCGCGGATCACGCGGCCCTTAATTACACCTGTATCCTGTCTGGGACCCGGCTGGAAGGTACGAACACCCTTTAGGTTAGTCACAATAGACCTTGCAGTAAGCCCCGCCCCGCCTCCCGGAGACTTTCCAGAGGGGCTCATTCAGCCCTGTGTAAATATCATGGATTTCACACATTAAATACTCAGTCGTTTTTGGAACCAGACCTTCAAAATCTCTTCAAAATCTGTCAACAAGGCCTGCTGTATGCAGTGGAAAATGTGACACTTTTATAAAACAATGCTTTTTCATATAGCAGTGGTTTTCAACCTTTTTGATACCAGGGCCCACTATTTATTCAGCATTTGAGCTTACTGCAATGTCTATTGGGACCTTTTGAGGGGTGCAAGCCCCTTATATCCAGCTCTTAGTGTATGTTCTCATACTTTGTGCTACACATTAAATTCCCGCTGACAATTAAAGGAACACTTCATGTCAGTGTCTGAGCATATAGACGGTGTCTATTTTATGACTTGATGTATAAGCGCAGCCCTCATTTCACACGATGTGGTTGTTTAATTTAAAGGAATTTCCACCCATTTTCAACATTTTTGTCGTTAATATACCTTTAGAGATGTTGTGTGGACATGATAAAGGTTCCCCCATTCTGTGTTTCCTAGAAATGGAGGTCTGAAAAAAAATCATTAACATGATGAAACACAACATTGTGTTACACCATCTTAGTGATTTTCTTTTAGGACCTTTTTTCTTTTCCCTGTGGGGTACAACATTGTGACATTGTGACATTGGGGCCCATTTGGTTCCACCAAATGGGCCCCAATGTCGCATTGTCCCCTCTCAGGAAAAAGTGGTCTGAATTAACATGGTGAAATATCTTGATGTCGTCAGATGTATTGCACCATGTTAATGATTTTTTTCATACCTCCATTTTTAGGAAATACAGAATTTGGGGAACTGTTTTATCATGTCCACACAACATCTCTAAGGTATATTAATGACATTAAAATGTTGAAAATGGGTGGAGTTCCCCTTTAATACTGTTATCTATGTGTATGACCGAGGCCCAATTGAAAATGAATTGGAGCAGCAATCAAAAGTGTAAAATGTGAATAAAGAGTGTAATGCTGTCTGTATGTGTGTATGTGTCTTACAGGACGTGACCATGTGACCTTGGATGGACTCATCAGGAGATCATCATGGGCTGGATCATCAGGAGATAGCTGGTGTCTACTCAGGGTCTATTTCCGGGTGGCAGGAGATACGATGCTCTGTTCATACCAGCTATCTGCAACCACCTGACGGAAGCCCCCTACACGGTATGTACCTGGATTACCTTTAAGATGTTGTGTGGACATGATAAAAAAAAAAAAGTTCCCCCTATTCTGTGTTATCTAGAAATGTTGGTCTGATAAAAATCATCAACATGGTGAAACACAACTGAATGACATTATCAAGTTGTGTTTCACCATGTTAATTTTTGGGTATGGAGGTATGGGCATATTTCACCTGAATTAACTCTAGATTGCTTCATAATTGGCCTGAATTTATAGTTGCAATTTTGTCCCTCGACTTCCCCATAACAAGAATTTTCATCTGCGATTTGCTTGTATTAAACAATGTCAAAATCAACCTTGCAGCTGTATGGAAAGGTTGAATTAATCTGCAAAGCATTTGTTTAAAAAACGTGCTGTTTTTTTATTTTCTCTTTATTACTTTTGAGAGCCACTCCACTAGCGAACAACTCCAGAGTGGTGACTGCTTTCTTACTGGTCTCAGTCCCAACTAGTTGCTTGTGGTCGTGACTAGTGAGCAACTAGTGGCAACCTGGTCGCGACTACTTCATAGGTCTGAACCCTATCTCTAAGCCTAAACTTAATCTCCAGCACGGACCAGAGCATGTTCACCAACTTGGTCGCGGCTATTGAGAAACTGGTCGTGACTTGGTCCCTAACCAAACACGACTAGAAGACCAGAATACCAGATTGCGACCACTAAGCAAGTGGTCGCGACCTGATTGCAGCCACGTTGTTAGTGGATTTTGCTCCTTTCTGCTACTTTTTTGTTATTTTATTATATATTTTTTGTTTTTTAAGGTACCTCTGACTGGTCTTGGAAGCTTTGGTATTCGGGGGTAGTGTTGAGGCCCTGGAGCCCCCCCCCTCGCCCGGACGATGGAGACATCTATCCTTGTCTGGATCAACAAATGTACCTCAGCAGGGGTACATATGGAGGTAAGCCCTTAGACCCGTCTCGATTAGGACTTAACAATTTAATTGCGTCATACTAATGTTCTTAGTTTGGCGTAATAGTGAGAGTATTGGATCTACGACATCAAACCAGGTTTTGAGCTCGTAGATCTGCAACTTCCACGGATTTCCAACTTGGAAACGATCATGACTGTTATCCCAAAAAGGGATTATCTCAAATACTTACTATCTAATAATTGTGATGGGCCTAAGTTGGTATGAGTGTGTAAGACGTGGGTGTCGGGGTTGTGTGTGTGTGTGTGTGTGTGTGTGTGTGTGCACGTGTGAGAGCGCAGTGGTGTGGGGTGCATGTAGGGGTGCACAAGGTGGCAGGTTTAGAAGCACCCTGGGGTACTTTAGTGGAGTTGGAGACAGGCCATGATGGGCAGGTCGGGTTGCGTGGTGCGGGTCATACCAAAGTTCTGGCTGCGGGACAGTACCTCCTCCAACGGATCTGCGATGAACCTGGATTACCCACGTATGGCTCGACTGTGGTCCAGTGCGTCCTGGCCTCCACTTCACGGCATCTCGGGGGAAGTAGGTTAGGTACTGTTGTTTAGTTTAGTTTAGTTTAGTTAGTTAGCTGGGCACAGTCATTAATCACAGCACTTTGCACATACAGAAAATAAATAAGAAATAAATAGGTTGGTGAAAATTATTTGTCTAATCTTTTCGTGCGACGTTTCAGGTACCATAACATTATTATTATTAGGAACTTTTAGTATGTTTGTGGTGAGGTGTGTGCGTGCATGTGTTTCATCATCGAATGAAACACGGATTTCATTTCATAAAAGACGGATTTCATTTCTTCAAGACGGATTTCATTTTCTTCAAGACGGATTTCATTTTCTTCAAGACGGATTTCATTTTCTTAAAGACTGGATTTTCTTCAAGACGGATTTCATTTCTTAAAGACTGGATTTTCTTCAAGACTGATTTCATTTCTTAAAGACTGGATTTTCTTCAAGACGGATTTCATTTCTTCAAGGATTTCATTTCTTGGCAAGATTTCTTTGGCCAAAGAAATGAATATTCCAAATTAATCTGGAATATTCTTTTTTTTTTTTTTTTGCCTAAAGAAAAGATCAAATTTGGAATAATTGATTTCTAACCAATTGAACTTTTTTTTCTCTAGCGCCTATACTATTTGAATAATTGCTAAATGGTGTGTGTGTTTTGTTATAAGCAATGTACAATTTAAACATGGTATCACATCAAATGTTATAATGAGCATTTTTCTTTTCTGTCTGTCTTTCTTTCTCTCAAGGCTACCGAGTGAGGTTGAAGGGCGGTGGGACGACCATGGCTATGCTGCGTGGAGATGGCAGAGAAGCCGGCCAAGTCGATGGGTGGGGGGGGTGGTGGATGGTGGACTGCTCGTGATTCCAAGAATGTCTGCCATTACTGCCACCATTCCGTGCACTGTGGTAGCTGTGTGGTCACAACCTAACAAGTCTTATCTACAGGCCATGTGTCCATGATTGGCGGCGGAGAGAAGGAGCCAGTTACTATGCTGCGTGACACGGGCGCTCGATTAGTTCATTTTGTTATCTGCTCTTCCTTTTTCTGTGGAGACTCGGGCAGGGTCCTTTCTGCCTGTGTTGGGCATGGAGGTGGCGGTGTTCCATGTCCCGGTTGCATTCTGCTTTGTTCGAGGGTGAAGTGTGCATGGGGGTGAGACCAGCTCTTCCTGTTAAAGGGGTGATCGTTTTAATGGAAAGGAGGAACCTGCATATCTCTCTAACCTTCCTAGATCCATTTCTCATGCAGAGTTTGTGAAGGAGCAGAAAGCCGAGCTGTTCAGTTGTGTTCTCCCTTAACAGGAGGTGGGAAAATCAGGGGTACTTCATTGGTGGAGATGGTGTCTTGCTGCACAGATGTGTGCCACACGGCCATGGGTTCAGTGGAGAACCTACTGTCCAGATTGTCATTCCTTTCAGGTTCCACAACTTGCTTACTATGAGTCGGGTGCATAAGGCGGTGCGCAAATTATGAGACTTGCGTGTTCAAAAAGTTCTTTTGGGCCCTGCGTTAAAAGAAGTGTAGCGATTTACATCAAAACCATGGGGAAAAATAATTGGCGAACTGAAACTGAAGTAGCTTACGGTGGATGCTTTATTTGGCGTCCCTTTGATTAACCCTCTTCATGTTTCTCTGTTTTGCATTGTCTTTAACGTTTTCTCTTAACAGCTCCAAGGTACCAGTTGCTGATAGGGCTGGGTATGGGGTTGGTCTCTCTCTAGTCCTCCTGTGTCGGTGGCTCTGCTTAACCAGTCTCATTTGCAGTGCTGGATTGGAGGGCAGGGCTGGAGATTGGCAGAGGGGCAGACACCTGTACATTATAAAAGTCTTGCAGTGCTAACCATTCTCTCTCTCTCCACTCTCCTTCAGGTGGGCTGCAGGTAGCCTGGCTAAAGCCAGACTGAATCAGCTGTTGCCAAATTGCCTGTCAGCAGACTGGTCTGGAATAGCTCAATTGTACAACCATTTACTACTCCAGAAAATTGGGGTGCACAATCAGGACACATTATTGAAATGTATATTCAAATACATACTGTGCCCTGATTGGCCACCCCAATTATCTTGAGTTGGAAATTGTTCTACAATTGAGCTATTCCAGACCAATCTGCTGACCGGCATTTTCTGATTTAGTCTGCCTTTAGCCAGGCTAGGCTGCAGGGGCAGCCACAGATTAAGTTGGAACACCTCCAATTTAATGACCAATCAAATACCATGTCAACAAATGATGCTTCAGCTCTCAATTCTTAACCACCATTGTCAATGAAGAGTCAAGGGGTTCAACCACCAGAGAACTCCAGACGTCCCTCTCTCAAAGCAACATTAGCAACCTAATTCTGGGGCATCCTGAGGTGTTCCCAGAAGATATGATCCCTTTGTCTCATGGTTGGCCTTCCCATGGGTCTCTTCCAGACGGATGTTCATTGATGACCTCCCTGGGGAGACGCTCAAGATGCATCCTAACCAGCTGCCCAAACCGAACCACATAATCCGGCTCCTTTCCAAGCAAAGTAGCAGCAACTCTACTCGGTATGCAGCTGAACTTTTCACCCCATCTCTAAGGGGGATGCCAGACACCCATCAGAGAACTCATTTTTTTGGCACTTAATCTGTGACTTTATCCTTTCGATGATGACTCGTACTTCATCCTGGCTCTCATAAGTCATAGCCAGAATGCACTCTTAAGAGAAGACCAACAATCTACTGTACATGAGCAGGAAAATGCCGTCAATGCTGCTCCAATTCTCCGGCTAATTTCCTTGATGTCTTACTGCCTCATATGATGTAGCTTATTACAGGCACACCAGGCATGTCTTTTCCTTACTTCTTTCTTCAGCAAGTCCTTTCGGTTACTGACAATATATGATCCAATACTGTATATTTGAACTTTATTTAATGTCACCTTTTTTATGGTGTGATCAGGGTCTTTATTTAGAAGCAGACAGCAATAGGCCAACTTCTACACTTCTAGTCATAACAGTTCTCGAGGAGGAATACTCATCACTTTGTTCTGATCCTCTCCATCACTTTACTACCATATCTCTGGTCTCTGGCAAACGTTCTGGCTCCATGCCAGCTGACACCCATCTTGCTTAGATCTTCCTTGGTTGTCTGTCTCCACGTCTTCTTTGGCCTCCCTCTTCCTCTTTCCACCTTTAGGCATCCAGTCCATTGCCACACTTGCCAGTCTCTCCCTTGCCAGTACGTGACCAGTCATGCAGATCTGTGATAATTAAATATTCGCACTTGCATAAAGTTCATGGATTTTCTTTTATTTCATAACACAAAGCATCAACCGAATTAAGAAAATTAAGGCTAAAATAATATAGTTTTAGAGTTTTTCAAAATCAAAACTACCAAATGGTGTACCCAATGGGAGTACGGAACAGTGGGAGTTCGGATCAATGGCAGCCCTTATTGGTTACCCTGTCGTCATCTCCCCGTTTCACTGGACCCTTGAAATCCGTCCAGTGAAAAGGGTTCTGTGATGCAAAATCTATGTGCGATTCAACTGCGAGTTAATTTTGTTAATCGTGCCCAAAAATGCTGTTGGAGGTGAGCCAGAGGCAGAAGTCTATTTTTTTTTTTTTTACCACACAACGGTGCCATGTGGAAACAAGAGGACAGTTAAGTTAAAATGCGTCGTCCATGCAATGTGGAGCTTGTGGATCAGTTGTATTTACAACACGGCGCTGTCATACTGTTGCTTGCTTACATGTCTAAAACACAGTAGTGCCCTCGTACAGGAGGTTGCCCCTGTCCCCTTCGTTAACATGCTGTCTACACAGACCACAGCCATACTCGGTTCAGTGAAAAGCACTCTTTTAATCGCAGCTTTGTGGCATGTTTATCCTGTAGCCTACCTTAATTTTGAAATGTGTTGCTTTGAACATTTCTCATTTCGTGTCTAACTGCATGCCGTACAACAGATGTGTTGGTATTGGAGCGACATGTCTTATAAGTGCCTGCAGGCTTGTACTGTATTCTGATGAGATAATTATGAATCATTAATGCGATCTTGGAATAGAGGACAGTCGGCACCAAGCATGGCAGGACACACAGGACAAACACATGTGTTTGTCCTGTGAAAAGGAAAGACTGAACATTATAAAGTGCCCAGCACCAGCCTAATATGCAATTATTATTATATTCTATATAAAATGTATATGTATGTATTTGTTGCAGTCTACGAGCGCTATCAAACGGAATGTTCGATTGTCATTCTTGGCCAATATTTGCAGCCCTAGACAGCAGCAGTCTACCTGGAGAAACTGACGAGTTTTGGCACTCTGGCCTTCTCAGCGTTTCAAATTGGTTCGAAAAGCTGAGGAAGGCCCAGAACCCTAACGGGTTCATTTGGTTCCATTTGTACACTAAAAAAAAGGTCCTAAAAGAAAAATCATTAACATGGTGAAACAACTTGATGTCATCAAGTTTTTTTTATCATGTTTTTTTTTTTTTTAAATCATGTCCACACAACTTCTCTAATAGTGAAATGTTGAAAATGGGTTGAATTCCCCTTTAAACACTTGGTTTAATTGCATTGACTTATGGGGGGGTACACTTATTAGGTTTAAAAAAAAAAGTAAATAAAATGCTACAGGTTATGCACATTTTAATAATATACCGGTATATAGTATGCACATGTTTTACGATATCTTTGAAAATGGTCTACGGGTTAAATGCGTTCCATGACCACAGCAAAAATGAATGAACAAATAAAAATGTTGTACTATTGCTACACTGCACCCTGCCGGTCAGAATCTGACAGATTAACACACGTCTTATTACTTTATCTACCACCACACAACATTGCTGGTGTGTAATTTCACGTTCCTAAATACAACGTTTAAGCAGCACCTCCACTGCACAGCGCTAACAGTAGCCTACTCCAGGGACGTGCACACATACACATCGAAGGGGGGTTCATGCCCTTTTACCAGTCTGTATAACGATTGCGCTTTCCAGTAAATGATAATGTTAGACAACCTGTGGGCGTTTTACCTGTATAACACATTACTAACAATTAAATTGTTTCTCTTGACTTTTCGCTGCAGCAACTTGGAGATGTGGCGAGATGTCCGGTATCATCCCCCCAACCCCTCTCAAAGTCTACGAGTTGTCCCAGGGGCGGGCGGTCCTTGGGCCGCGGGACACCACTGCTTAGCACCCGGCGGCGGGTAGTTAAGAGTGGGTGTGCGGGCGCCAGCAAAGGTGATAGAGGTGTTGTGGAGCTGGCGCTGCGCAGGCAAATATTTGCCTGCGCAGAGTCGACCCTCAATCCAACCTTGAGAGTCGACCCTCAATCCAACCTTTTGTCTGGGACCGCCAGGGCTGGCACGTGGCCCCCCGGTGGCTCCCTGACATTAAACATTTTTTTTCGAGTGTCTTTAGTCCATGGCCAGGTGGTCGGTCCTTGAGGCCACAAGACGCCACTGCGTGGTGCCCGGCGGCGGGTGCTTAAGACTGGGTCCGGTGGTGGTGCTGACCATGCACAGGCAAATATTTTCAAAGTCCATGATTTGTCCCAGGGGTGGGCGGTCCTTAGGCCGTGGGACAGCACTGCTTAGTGCCCGGCGGCGGGTAGTTAAGAGTGGGTGCACGGGTGCCAGCAGGGGTGGTGGTGTGGTGGAGCTGGCACCGTGCACAGGCAAATATTTCCAAAGACCATGTGTTGTCCCAGGGCGGGCGGTCCTTGGGCCATGGGACGCCACTGCTTAGTGCCTGGCGGCGGGCGCCTAAGAGTGGGTCCATGGGTGTCAGCGGGGCTGGAGCTGGTGCCATGCAAGCGAGTGTCTCAAGTCCATGAGAGGTTTTGGAGCGCGGGCTCCAAGACACTAAAATTTGGGGCGAAAATGGCAGATCCATGGGCTCAAAGTGTGTAGATACCTGCCTGTGTGGTGCATGGCGCCCAGTGCGTCAGGCCCTGGGTGTTGGGAGAAAATTCGGCCGAAAACGGCATATCCAAGGGCTTGGCATGCGTCCATGTGTTCTGTGCTGTCTCCTCCCCTCCCCCCGTTGTGGGGTATAGCGTACCCGCTCGCGGCCTGCACCTTGACGTGGTGGGCGGGCTTTATACCAAGACAGGCCATATTTAACCTATTCACCAGGGGCGGAGGAGTGCAAAACAGATTCTCTACCACTGATCACTCGGAGATACTGTAACAATCTAGAAGAGCAATATGAATGTATTTTTACAAAGATCAGCCTCCTGGTGCCACGATAACAAGCACTTCTAGAAAACGTGTGTGTGTGTGTGTGTGTGTGTGTGTGTGTGTGTGTGTGTGTGTGTGTGTGTGTGTGTGTGTGGTGTGTGTGTGTGTGTGTGTGTGTGTGTGTGTGTGTGTGTGTGTGTGTGTGTTGTGTGTGTGTGTGTGTGTGTGTGTGTGACAAACTTTACACACTACTTTTTCAGGTAACGAGTAGTGTAACAAAATTACGTCCTACAAAAATGCTGCTTTTATTGCGTTGGTGAAGGGAGATGAGCTAATGCCACTTTTAGGTCAAAGTAGCTAATGCTAGCGTGGGATGTCTGTATTCATCCATCTTAATACATCCGTCATCACCAGCTTATCCGTAGTCGGGTGGTGGGGCCAACAGCTCCAGAATCGCCCGATTGACACAGCATGATTGGCTGATTGGTGACTTTTTATTATTTTTATTCAAATCAATTATATTCAGCTCTAAAGGAAGCTGACATATTGTGTAGTTGTAATTCCCTTTCTTGTAATATGGGGATGTAATATACTAATTTAAGTAATAAGTAGTGTAATATTACTTTTCTAAAGGGGTAACAAGTAATGTATTACTGTCCTAAGTAATATTGCCCAACACTGCTAAAATGTTGAAATTCAACTCCTTTGGGAACCCTCATAAAAACAGGTCAAAGTCGGGGTGCTAGTCACAACCTATAGAAGGCAAAACATGCAAAATATCATGCTTTATGTAGCATGGGATATGTCTAATTAGGAGGTTTTCATGATGTTGATGAGCTGATGTACCAAAGATTTCTTGAGTCTATTTTTCGTAAATTTAGGAACTCTAAACCACCTCATGGATGGCAACAGTTGGTATTTTCCATTCAGAACATGTAAGGGGTCAGAAGACATGACAAAATAAACTAAAATGTATATGATGTCGCAGGGATCAAGTTAGATTGGTGCCCAATGTGTTTTGGAGTGGAATTCTCCTTTTAATTAGGGGTGTAGATGTTTATTAAAAAAAAAAAAAAAAAAAAAAAAAAACACAAGTCTATTGGGGAACTATAGTATTGGGGCATTTTGAACACTGGTGCCTGCCTAGTCATGATTTTGGACAGGGTCTCAGTTTGTGGGACACCTGAAAAGTCTTGGAAATGAGCGTCTGTCCCACACAGAGGGACATTTCGTCACCCTAGATAAACTACCATTACTTTTCCTACTTAGTCAGTCTGTATATCACGGCAGTTCAGGAACTGTATTTGGCAGAAAACAACAGATAATGAAATGACAATCAAGATCTTTCTGTGGCAAACAAACATAATACAGAGACATGATGGAACCCTCAAAACAGAAATCCCCAAATATATCTAACAGTATTTATTTTTTAAAGGGTAACTGAGTCACTCCTGTTGTTAGCAGCACTTGTTGCAAACGTGGTCAAGTGGCCCTTTAAACGGATAGTTCTGACTTGTCAAATGAAGTATGAAATGCTGTTTTGATATAGTGGTGTCAACTGTATTAATTGATGTCCACAGTCCAATGGTGGGCGTTCTGCTCTGGTTTTGGTGAATACTAAGGAGTTCTGGTCATTGTGTGGAGGTCACACAGTAAAAGTAAATGAATCCACAAAACTAACTTAATTATTTTATTCCTAAAATATAACAATTCCCTGTGAGTCAAATGAATGATGTGCTACAAATGACATTAGTGTTTTGGTTCCATTACTTTTGCTGCGTGATCCCACAAACTATTCACCCAAACCAGAGCAGAAGTTCCAACTCAGGACTGTGGACATTATTGCCATTGACACTACTACTATATTAAAAATCGTAACTATCCTTTTAAAGAAGGTAAATGATGGTGACACCTCCCTGTTAGACTACACTATGACTTCCAAAATGTAATTCTTTAGGCCAAACTAAAAGTTTTCTTTCCTCCTTCCGTTTCAGAACGTGAAGCTGACCGGAGGTACAGACTCTACGCTGTTGGTTGCTGTTGGCAGTGAAAGGTGTTTGATTCTACTACTGGGTGCTGTTGGCAGAGAAAGGTTAGTAAACCGTTTGATTTGTCTGTGCAAACTAGAGGGAGCAATTCTATGCAATCACCCGCAGTGACAGCTGCCGAGGAAGAGCCAGTGCAGCCGGTAGTGTTATCCAGCAATCCAAACCTTTGGCACCTTGGCAATGTGATGGCAATGCTGCTGGCTGGCTGGCTGCATGCGCTTCCTTCTGGCAAACTTGGGTGTGGGTGTGTGTGTGTGTAGTTTGTTATTGTGTGTGTGTGGGTGTGTGTGTGGTTTATTAGTATCTGTCGGGCAGAAGACTTGTATCTCCATGTAGTTGTTTTTGACTCTCGAGCGCTTTTTTTTGCTCGGTCGGAGACCAAGGAAATCTATTTCTTTTGTTTGTGTCCATAAAGCGCTCAAAGTGCTTAAAGTCACAAGTAGCAGGAAACATCTAGGTCATAAGACCATTGTTGGTGTTATCTCAGATCTAATTTGCGAGTAAGGTTTCACTACGTTGCCCCACATCATACATGAACACAGTCCCGGTGTTTGACGTGCGTCTATGTCTCGTATCACAATTGTGAAAGGATTCATGTCTGTCAGCATCACATAATGCACACGGGTCAGGTTAGGGTTAGGTATGTGATGCTGGTTGGTGTGTGGATTTATGTATGCTGCCATTTGGAGCTAAAATTTCATCGAGGCATTGGCGATGGGCCTACCCAAGCGTTCACTTTATGAGCATGGAAAAGCAAAATACATAGTCTAATGTTTTGTATGTATTAAGATGTAAACATTGTTGTCATTCATGGATACTGGTTATCGAATGATCTTGCCATTCCTCTTATATACTGTTGTTAAGTGCCCTTACTGTTTTGTTGTCGGGCCATTGAAATGTCAATCAATGCGTTGATTTTTGTTCCTGTAAATTACAACAAAACTATGGCACTTGTGTGGACTTCTGGTTTACCGGAACAGGGTTCAATTCCCTGCAGTGCCCTGCTCAATGTTGTATTTGCATGGTCTCTTTGTGTTGCATACATGGTAACCCCCAGATGCTTTACTGCGGTTGTACTCTCTACAGTTACCAATTCTATTGTAAAGGACTGTAGCATATTGCGTGATCTAAATGGGAATAATACTGTTGCAGGAAATGGATAAGTCCAAACATGTCCTTCTTTTACTTTTTATTGGGCAGTGCCTAACCGCCATTACATGGCTGTGTCATTTCCAACATGAAACGCTGCAACACTGCCACGCTACTCAGTCCACAGTGTTTGCTGCACATGCATGAGCCATATGTCAAATTGACAGAAATTTCCCCATTCACTTTAATTCACTTTAAATTTTAACTTGACTAGTCCTATACCCGTTGTGTATTATATGATCTGGAAATTATGCACAGGTCACATTGATTGGGAGGGAATTGTTGATGTAAAGTTGGGTGGAACTTGGGTCACAAAATTAATGTTAGACGGTTACCGTTAATGTCAATAGTACATGGGCCAAGGCCCCAGATAGGACAGATCGGTATCACCTGAGGCGGCAAATTCTAGTTGTGATTTTTTTGTTCCTATACATCCCTAGATTAGGTTTTGATATGATAGACATTTCTGACTGGTAGCTTTATAGTAGTTATCACCTCAAACCCCCCCTTTGGGTATATGGCTCTGGCGAAATTGTATAAAGGCATATATTAATTCGCTAAAATTACATAAATCAACTTGGTAGTCTAAAATTTGACATGGAGTATCCTGACACATGGGGATAACTGGTAGAATAGGATTTTGGGGATTGCTACCACTGTATTGTTAAATATGGCCTGCATCATCCCAGGAAACACAAAAAAAATATACTGTCCGCCTAAAAAATAACAACAAAGATGGTTATTTACCAGCACATTATAGTGATTATCACAGCCTCACTTGTATATAAAAAAACATCCCCTGCCCCTAAGCTTCAATTTGACTCCAAGATTACCTTTCTATCTTGAAAATGATGCTTTCTGTAGCCAGAATTCTGCACTATACCTCAAATTTATACCTCGAATTGTATATTCAGTCAATATCAGCTATACATATGGAATAAACAAATGAATGGGTATGAACTGAATACACATTGTGGAATATTTCTTACTTGAATGAGCCATAAAAAAGTTGTTAGAATGTCCCAACCATTTTTATGAAAATGAGTGTTGCAATTATATAAATAAATGCAATAAATAGGGTGTCTGTAAAATTTTGAGGTAAGGATCTCAGTGCAACTATTGCACTATTAAAACTATTGCACTATTAAAATTAATTACATGTGCCTGTGGCATGCTGGTATTTTATCAAGTGCCAATAACAATATTGCATAACTGTTAAGTATATGCAATTATATATATGCAGTATATGCAAGTATACTGTAAAGTAACTTATATCTGCTGACTGTGTGCCATGGGTTCTACTCCCGAGCCGTTTGCTGCACCCCCCCCCCCCCCACCCTTATCAGACAATAAAGGCAAAATCCCTGCAAAAACACCTTTAAAAAAAGTTAGACCACACTTTTGAAACCCATATTTCATAACCTAGTGTTAATGCAGGGATATCAAACTCAAATAAACAGTGGGGCAGAATAGAATAATTGGTACAAGTCGAGGGCTGGGGTTTCAACACACGGGCAACTGATTACGAGGATGACCCAGGAAAACACAAAAGAATCCTTAAAAAATGTTCTGTTTCCTGTTCTATGATCCTCACCAAGCAGTGCTTTCATAGTAAAATGAGAACGTAAATCAATTGTTGCAAAAGTAAAACTTCGAGGGCCTGAGTTGCCCCCCAGACCAAAAACCTCTCAGACCAAAACCTGTTTTTGGTTGGAGAGGCTTTTTTTCCATAAAGAATACATTTTGTCCACAATTCCATGCTGTATATATGTTGGTAGTGCTACTACCATAGGAAAGATAACAGTTGTCTTTGCTTTCATTTTACACTCAAGAGTTACCGGTAACATCAACTCAGCATTATTTTGCTTGGGAGACCAACTGGAACCCACTCAAGGACCTCTGAAGGTCTCCCTATAATGAATGCAATTTTGCAATTGCAAAGTGGGGTTGCTCCAATGATATTGTAATTTTCTAGGTTCATTCATTGCCATTGAACCCTGTGGAGTAGAGCAACATGCACATTCTCAGCCGATACATACGTACCCCCTAATGACCTACCAATTTTGAAACATGTTTTAGTTATGTCATTTAGAACAGTGGTTTAACAATAAATATTAGAAAAAAAAATTACAGCCATCACATTAACAGTATGGGGTTCCCCTAAAAAGAGTTTACAGAAAAAACGTTTACAGCCATCACAATAACAGTAGTGGGGTTCCCCATGGCCACTAATAACATCACTAATAACATTGCCAAAAACAAAAAAACATTCACAATATAAAAATTGTATAGGCCAGTTCAAAACACACGCATTCCATTACAGTATTCTGCCCTGTATACACTCACAGGCAAACATCAGAAATATGTAAGCAACAGTGTACCGTGACCACTAGCTTGCACGATGCAGAAAAAATGCAGTCACACAGTCATTGTGTTCATACAACTTGAGTCTTTTTTCTTCTTGTCCAAGCACTCCAGTGACAAACAACCAGTGAGGTTGGTAGAACTGTACTGCAGAGCCACACTGTATTCATAACCCTAATGGTTTTCACTTATCCCTGCCCTTCATCATAGTTTCATCACAATAACTTAGTCAGCTTGTTCGCAACAAACTGATGCTCTATAGTCTTGCCAAGCCATGTGACCCATATGGCAGGAGCCTATCTCCTGTTGCTGTATTGTGAGGCAACTTGATGTACCAGTACACTCCCTGGACATGACTAGTATGTCACAGGGCCCCTAATCGAACCTGTTTTGTGCAATTCTGAGAGTGTATAAAATGGAACCAAATGGAAGCATTGCTCCTTGAAATGAAAACATTTTAGAACCTCTGTGCTACACTATCTGAGGCAGCTACCTAATTAGTATAAGTGGAACAGTTGATCTTTCTGAGACTATAGGGTGAACTGTCCTTGAGCAAGACACTGACTGAACCCCTAATTGTCCCTGATGTGCAGATTGGTGCCTTGCATTTTTTAGTCTCTGATCAGTTTTCAGATAACAGATCAGTTATCTGCTGTATGAGTCACAATTAAGTTTTCAGTGGACAAGCATCCATATTCAATTCCAGTCACCCGGTTGTCCATACACCTGGCCAGCTCATTGGTGATTTGAGCTCCTGCATCTTTCTTGAGTACATCCAACTATGTCGAACATTGTTTGTTTGGAGCCTGTGTGTTGGTCCCCACAGGGGTTTGGACTGTATACCGTTTTATGCCAATGGCTGCTATTTTCTGTCTCACTCTTAGTATTCCCTCGCCCATGGTTAGTCTAGAGCATACCTGGGCATTATGCGGCCCGGGGGCCAAATGTGGCCCTTTGGCTGACTCTGACCGGCCCGTGAAAGGATACTGTGGTTTTCAACCAGTCGTCCGGGGACCACCAGTGGTTTTTGAGCAAGTTCCAGTTAAATATGGAAAGTTGGTTAACCAGATGTAACTCTTTGAGAGCGTAAAAATGAAACCAAATGGACCCTTGCGGGTCCATTTGGTTTCATTTTCACACTCTCAAGAGTTAAAATATTCATCATCTGAATTAGCCCAAAGTCTACACAATCAGAGAATGTCTTTTTTTTTTTTTACCCGTTTTGTTTGTGAAATCCAGCCTGGTATTGTGGACAAGAAATATTTAGTTTTGGGGTATGTGGAGCTAAATGTCATGAAATAGTGGTCCTCTGTTGCTCAAATACTGAGTATATAGAGGGCCCTGGTGTCGAAATGGTTGGTAATTTTGAAATGAATATTATGCAGACTTTCGTTCAGCCTTTAGTCTTGGCCCGCCACAATATTTTATGTATCTCATTTGGCCCCTTGGGGAAAATAATTGCCCACCCCTGGTCTAGAGACTTATTCAGGTTGCCTTCATTGTCCAGCATTCACTGCCATATAAAAGACTACCATTGTACGGAAGAAGCTGAGTTAGATTTGACAGGGAGGTTAGGGTTCCATACACTGGCCATGCCATTCAGGTCCTCAATGCGAGTGCCTTCCTCACTTTCTTAGCCCTAACTTCCTTCAGCACAGTGCCTCCTATTGCTGTCAGGTGGATGTTCCAGTGACAAGAGAAGCACACTTTTAAATCTAAAGTTGACTTTGCTTGCTTGCATGATACCACATGATAGCAGTGTAAGATTCAGTTTAAATTCCTGAAATAACTGCTCCACCACCAAATAATACCAGCTATTTCATGAATTACAGGCCACACCCACTTAATCAACCATTTTTGGACATAGACTTGTTTTTTTAATCTATATTAATCAATGTCCAAAAAGAGATCTGAATGTGCTATTGAGTGTAAGAGTTCTCTTTGGAATTAATGAAAATCCGCTTATAGAGAAATATAACAAAATGCCCCCAAAATATAAAAAGCTACTCCTGTGGAAGGTCTATCATATTTTAATTTACTTATACTGACCCTATGAACATTTTAGAGTAGGTAAGTTTTTGCCGCCTCAAGTCTGGCCTATGGACTACAATGGTTAATGTTAGACCTTACCCGTTCTGAATGTAATTGTAACAAACCCAGAGGGTCGTTACAATGTGTATGGATGACACCCAGTTTGTAGCCTATGCTCTGTCACATAGCCTGGTAGTCCCAGATGTGTTTTGTGAGTTGTGCAGATCAAAAGCGAGGCCAATTAGCATGCAGAAGCTGTTTTTTTTTTAGCTCTGGCTTAAGCAAACGCCTGGCTTTTGAAAGCTATGATGTTGTGAGCTTGAAGAGGACGCTGTCACTTCATCCTGAGTTGTGTGTGTGTATGAGACACCACGGTGTGTTGTGTTAGTGAGCTGCAGATTGTTGCATTCCCACTGCAAACATGCACTTGGCGACTTGTGCATACACCAGACGCACGTACTGTACACAGGCGCACACGCGTAAATGTGGCGTTTGAATAATAACTTTGGAGAGGACTTGGTACCGTGTGCCGCCACGCGTTAACATCCACGTGATATGCGCACATTTTTTTTTTACAGAAATGTATAAAAATTAAAATGATATAATATTTTAGGCTGCAAGGCTGCAGCCTACATGAGGATTTCAGTAGGATTTCACATTTCCCTGTGAAGTGTGAAAAGCTTCTGGGAGAGACTGTTTCGGGGGCGGAGAAGTATCGATGGTCGGATGGGGGTTGACCAAGTCACCTAGCCATCAAATATTCAAATGCTAATCAGTTGGCTATTGTTTACCTGCAGGGTATAGTATAAATCAGGCTAGTGTATAATGTGCAAACATTTTAACAATGAAACCCCCTCCAAGCAAGAAGTATTTCATTCAGAGGACACTGTCCTTCACTACCAAGGCCAAGAGCGCCTCGCCCACGCCCGAGAACAGCGATGCTGCTGCTGATCATTTTCAGGGATGAAGAGGCTCAAATCCTATTTGTGATCCACGATGAAACAGGCGAGACTCAGTCACCTTGCTCTGATAGACACTTACAAGGATGACGCAAAGAAATTGAGCATAGATGTCCTAACCAACAAGTTCATCAGCCGCTCTATTGTAATAAGAAACACATTCCTTGTGAAGTAAAGGTACGAGATGCAATATAGTTAGTTAGTTAGTCTAACTAACTAATAGTTAGTATAAAATGTTTTACTAATGTTTTCGCTAATGTTTTACTGTTGATTGCTGATTATGCTTATATAGGCTACTGCTGTGTTTATTACCATGAGGCCGGCTAATAATCTCTCTATATAATTCTAGGATAGAATTATATAGAGAGATTATTAGCCGGCCTCATGGTGGCGCCATTATACGCTTTGGCCTATAACTCTTGAACCGGAAGTCAAAAATGTGTGTGCCACAAATGACAAAGGGCATGTGACAGTTTATCCTTGGTATGGTAGGTGAGTAATGGAAGTTGAAAGGAGGATGCCTAGCTGTCTTGTGCATCAGTGGTAGATATGTGCACAGTGGTGCGTTGAGCACACACAAGTAATTGGATCACATTGGGCCCTTTGATTTAGCAAAGCACCAGGGCCCTGAGAGGATTAATCCAGCACTGGAGTCGCCCCATGTCTGAACAGTTGAGAAATGAGAAATGACAGAGTTACAAGATGGGACGCAAGGCTATTTTGAAATTTCGACATTTTTCGAAAATCCTCAAAAATCCTCAAAATGATGAAAAAGGGCAATGTCGACATTTTTCAAGAATCTTCAAAATGACGAAAAAGGGCATGCTGTGCAAGACCGTAAGGCTATAGCCTTGAATTTTTGCCAGGTTTCGTCATTTTTTGAAAATCGTCAAAATGATGAAAAAACGTAAGGCTATAGCCTTGCGTTTTTTCGAAATTTCGACATTTTTCGAAAATCCTCAAAAATCCTCAAAATGATGAAAAACAGCATGCCGTGCAAGACCGTAAGGCTATAGCCTTGCGTTTTTGCCAGATTTCTTCATTTTTTGAAAATCCTCAAAATCATGAAAAACGGTAAGGCTATAGCCTTACGTTTTTTAAAAATTTCGACATTTTTCAAAAATGCTCAAAAATGCTCAAAATGATGAAAAAGAGCATGTTGTACAAGAGCGTAAGGCTATAGCCTTGCGTTTTTGCCAGTTTTCGTCATTTTTTGAAAATCCTCAAAATCATGAAAAAGGGTAAGGCTATAGCCTTACGTTTTTTCAAAATTTCGACATTTTTCAAAAATGCTCGAAACGTCGAAAAAGACCATGCTGTGCAAGACCGTAAGGCTATAGCCTTGTGTTTTTGCCAGGTTTTGTCATTTTTTGAAGATCCTCAAAATCATGAAAAAGGGTAAGGCTATAGCCTTACGTTTTCTCAAAATTTCAATATTTTTCGAAAATGCTCAAAAATGCTCAAAACGATGAAAAAGAGCATGCTGTTGAAGACCGTAAGGCTATAGCCTTGCGTTTTTGCCAGATTTCGTCTTTTCTTTTTAAAATCCTCAAAATCATGAAAAACGGTAAGGCTTACGTTTTTCCAAAATTTCGACATTTTTCAAAAATGCTCAAAATGATGAAAAAGAGTATACTGTACAAGACGGTAAGGCTATAGCCTTGCGTTTTTGCCAGATTTCGTCATTTTTTGAAAATCCTCAAAATCATGAAAAACGGTAAGGCTATAGCCTTACGTTTTTTCAAAATTTCGACATTTTTCAAAAATGCTCAAAAATGCTCAAAATTATGAAAAAGAGCATACTGTACAAGACAGTAAGGCTATAGCCTTGCGTTTTTGCCAGATTTCGTCATATTTTGAAAATCCTCAAAATCATGAAAAACGGTAAGGCTATAGTCTTACGATTTTTCAAAATTTCGACATTTTTCGAAAATCCTCAAAAATAATCAAAATGATGAAAAACAGCATGCTGTGCAAGACCGTAAGCCGCTATAGCCTTGCGTTTTTTCCGGATTTCGTCATTTTTTGAAAATCCTCAAAATCATGAAAAAAGGTAAGGCTATAGCCTTACGTTTTTTCAAAATTTCGACATTTTTTGAAAATGCTCAAAAATGCTCAAAATGATGAAAAACAGCATGCTGTTGAAGACCGTAAGGCTATAGCCTTGCGTTTTTGCCAGATTTCGTCATTTTTTGAAAATCCTCAAAATCATGAAAGACGGTAAGGCTATAGCCTTACGTTTTTTCAAAATTTCGACATTTTTCAAAAATGCTCAAAAATGCTCAAACTGATGAAAAACACCATGGTGTGCAAGAGCGTAAGGCTATAGCCTTGTGTTTTTGCCAGATTTTGTCATTTTTTGAAAATCCTCAAAATCATGAAAAAGGGTAAGGCTATAGCCTTACGTTTTCTCAAAATTTCAATATTTTTCGAAAATGCTCAAAACGATGAAAAAGAGCATGCTGTTGAAGACCGTAAGGCTATAGCCTTGCGTTTTTGCCAGATTTCGTCATTTATTTTAAAATCCTCAAAATCATGAAAAACGGTAAGGCTATAGCCTTACGTTTTTTCAAAATTTCGACATTTTTTGAAAATGCTCAAAAATGCTCAAAATGATGAAAAACAGCATGCTGTTGAAGACTGTAAGGCTATAGCCTTGCGTTTTTGCCAGATTTCGTAATTTTTTGAAAATCCTCAAAATCATGAAAAACGGTAAGGCTATAGCCTTACGTTTTTTTCAAAATCTCGACATTTTTTGAAAATGCTCAAAAATGCTCAAAATAATGAAAAACAGCATGCCGTGCAAGACCGTAAGGCTATAGCCTTGCGTTTTTGCCAGATTTTGTCATTTTTTGAAAATCCTCAAAATCATGAAAAACGGTAAAGCTATATATAGCCTTACGTTTTTTCAAAATTTCGACATTTTTTGAAATTGCTCAAAAATGCTCAAAATGATGAAAAACAGCAAGCTGTTGAAGACCGTAAGGCTATAGCCTTGCGTTTTTGCCAGATTTCGTCTTTTTTTTTAATCTTTAAAATCATGAAAAACGGTAAGGCTATAGCCTTAGGTTTTTCAAAATTTCGACATTTTTTGAAAATGCTCAAAAATGCTCAAAATGATGAAAAACAGCATGCTGTTGAAGACCGTAAGGCTATAGCCTTGCATTTTTGCCAGATTTCGTCATTTTTTGAAAATCCTCAAAATCATGAAAGACGGTAAGGCTATAGCCTTACGTTTTTTCAAAATTTCGACATTTTTCGAAAATGCTCAAAAATGCTGAAACTGATGAAAAACACCATGGTGTGCAAGAGCGTAAGGCTATAGAGCGTAAGGCTATAGAGCGTAAGGCTTGCGTTTTTGCCAGATTTCGTCATTTTTTGAAAATACTCAAAATCATGAAAAACGGTAAGGCTATAGCCTTATGTTTTTTCAAGATTTCGTCATTTTTTGAAAATCCTCAAAATCATGAAAAACGGTAAAGCTATATATAGCCTTACGTTTTTTCAAAATTTTGACATTTTTTGAAATTGCTCAAAAATGCTCAAAATGATGAAAAACAGCATGCTGTTGAAGACCGTAAGGCTATAGCCTTGCGTTTTTGCCAGATTTCGTCATTTTTTGAAAATCCTCAAAATCATAAAAGACGGTAAGGCTATAGCCTTACGTTTTTTTCAAAATTTCGACATTTTTCGAAAATGCTCAAAAATGCTCAAACTGATGAAAAACACCATGGTGTGCAAGAGCGTAAGGCTATAGCCTTGCGTTTTTGCCAGATTTCGTCATTTTTTGAAAATACTCAAAATCATGAAAAACGGTAAGGCTATAGCCTTATGTTTTTTCAAGATTTCAACATTTATCAAAAATGCTCAAGAATGCTCAAAATGATGAAAAAGAGCGTGCTGTACAAGACCGTAAGGCTATAGCCTTGTGTTTTTGCCAGATTTCGTCATTTTTTTGAAAATACTCAAAATCATGAAAAACGGTAAGGCTATAGCCTTACGTTTTTTCAAAATTTCGACATTTTTCAAAAATGCTCAAAAATGCTCAAAACGATGAAAAAGAGCATGCTGTTGAAGACCGTAAGGCTATAGCCTTGCGTTTTTGCCAGATTTCGTCTTTTCTTTTTAAAATCCTCAAAATCATGAAAAACGGTAAGGCTATAGCCTTACGTTTTTCCAAAATTTCGACATTTTTCAAAAATGCTCAAAATGATGAAAAAGAGTATACTGTACAAGACGGTAAGGCTATAGCCTTGCGTTTTTGCCAGATTTCGTCATTTTTTGAAAATCCTCAAAATCATGAAAAACGGTAAGGCTATAGCCTTACGTTTTTTCAAAATTTCGACATTTTTCAAAAATGCTCAAAATTATGAAAAAGAGCATACTGTACAAGACAGTAAGGCTATAGCCTTGCGTTTTTGCCAGATTTCGTCATATTTTGAAAATCCTCAAAATCATGAAAAACGGTAAGGCTATAGTCTTACGATTTTTCAAAATTTCGACATTTTTCGAAAATCCTCAAAAATAATCAAAATGATGAAAAACAGCATGCTGTGCAAGACCGTAAGGCTATAGCCTTGCGTTTTTTTCCGGATTTCGTCATTTTTTGAAAATCCTCAAAATCATGAAAAAAGGTAAGGCTATAGCCTTACGTTTTTTCAAAATTTCGACATTTTTTGAAAATGCTCAAAAATGCTCAAATGATGAAAAACAGCATGCTGTTGAAGACCGTAAGGCTATAGCCTTGCGTTTTTGCCAGATTTCGTCATTTTTTGAAAATCCTCAAAATCATGAAAGACGGTAAGGCTATAGCCTTATGTTTTTTTCAAAATTTTGACATTTTTCGAAAATGCTCAAAAATGCTCAAAATGATGAAAAACAGCATGCTGTGCAAGACCGTAAGGCTATAGCCTTGCGTTTTTGCCAGTTTTCGTCAGTTTTTGAAAATCCTCAAAATCATGAAAAAGGGTAAGGCTATAGCCTTACGTTTTTTGAAAATTTCCACATTTTTCAAAAATGCTCAAAACGACGAAAAAGACCATGCTGTACAAGACCGTAAGGCTATAGCCTTGTGTTTTTGCCAGATTTTGTCATTTTTTGAAGATCCTCAAAATCATGAAAAAGGGTAAGGCTATAGCCTTACGTTTTCTCAAAATTTCAATATTTTTCGAAAATGCTCAAAAATGCTCAAAACGATGAAAAAGAGCATGCTGTTGAAGACGTAAGGCTATAGCCTTGCGTTTGCCAGATTTCGTCTTTTTTTTTTTCTTTAAAATCATAAAAAACGGTAAGGCTATAGCCTTAAGTTTTTCAAAATTTCGACATTTTTTGAAAATGCTCAAAAATGCTCAAAATGATGAAAAACAGCATGCTGTTGAAGACCGTAAGGCTATAGCCTTGCGTTTTTGCCAGATTTCGTCATTTTTTGAAAATCCTCAAAATCATGAAAGGCGGTAAGGCTATAGCCTTACATTTTTTCAAAATTTCGACATTTTTCGAAAATGCTCAAAAATGCTCAAACTGATGAAAAACACCATGGTGTGCAAGAGCGTAAGGCTATAGCCTTGCGTTTTTGCCCAATTTCGTCATTTTTTGAAAATACTCAAAATCATGAAAAACGGTAAGGCTATAGCCTTATGTTTTTTCAAGATTTCAACATTTTTCAAAAATGCTCAAAAATGCTCAAAATGATGAAAAAGAGCGTGCTGTACAAGACCGTAAGGCTATAGCCTTGTGTTTTTGCCAGATTTCGTCATTTTTTGAAAATACTCAAAATCATGAAAAACGGTAAGGCTATAGCCTTACGTTTTTTCAAAATTTCGACATTTTTCAAAAATGCTCAAAAATGCTCAAAACGATGAAAAAGACCATGCTGTGCAAGACCGTAAGGCTATAGCCTTGTGTTTTTGCCAGATTTTGTCATTTTTTTTGAAGATCCTCAAAATCATGAAAAAGGGTAAGGCTATAGCCTTACGTTTTCTCAAAATTTCAATATTTTTCGAAAATGCTCAAAACGATGAAAAAGAGCATGCTGTTGAAGACCGTAAGGCTATAGCCTTGCGTTTTTGCCAGATTTCGTCATTTATTTTTAAAATCCTCAAAATCATGAAAAACGGTAAGGCTATAGCCTTACGTTTTTTCAAAATTTCGACATTTTTTGAAAATGCTCAAAAATGCTCAAAATGATGAAAAACAGCATGCTGTTGAAGACTGTAAGGCTATAGCCTTGCGTTTTTGCCAGATTTCGTAATTTTTTGAAAATGCTCAAAAATGCTCAAAATGATGAAAAAGAGCATGCTGTACAAGACCGTAAGGCTATAGCCTTGCGTTTTTGCCAGATTTCGTCATTTTTTGAAAATCCTCAAAATCATGAAAAACGGTAAGGCTATAGCCTTACGTTTTTTCAAAATTTCGACATTTTTCAAAAATGCTAAAAATGCTCAAAATGATGAAAAACAGCATGCTGTTGAAGACCTTAAGGCTATAGCCTTGCGTTTTTGCCAGATTTTGTCATTTTTTGAAAATACTCAAAATCATGAAAAACGGTAAGGCTATAGCCTTACGTTTTTTCAAAATTTTGACATTTTTCAAAAATGCTCAAAAATGCTCAAAATGATGAAAAAGAGCATGCTGTACAAGACCGTAAGGCTATAGCCTTACGTTTTTTCAAAATTTCGACATTTTTTGAAAATGCTCAAAAACGCTCAAAATGATGAAAAACAGCATGCTGTTGAAGACCGTAAGGCTATAGCCTTGCGTTTTTGCCAGATTTCGTCATTTTTTAAAAATACTCAAAATCATGAAAAACGGTAAGGCTATAGCCTTACGTTTTTTCAAAATTTCGACATTTTTCAAAATGCTCAAAAATGCTCAAAATGATGAAAAAGAGCATGCTGTAGAAGACCGTAAGGCTATAGCCTTGTGTTTTTGCCAGATTTCATCATTTTTTGAAAATCCTCAAAATCATGAAAAACGGTAAGGCTATAGCCTTACGTTTTTTCAAAATTTCGACATTTTTCAAAAATGCTCAAAATGATGAAAAAGAGCATGCTGTACAAGACCGTAAGGCTATAGCCTTGCGTTTTTGCCAGATTTCGTCATTTTTTGAAAATCCTCAAAATCATGAAAAACGGTAAGGCTATAGCCTTACGTTTTTTCAAAATTTCGATATTTTTCAAAAATGCTCAAAAATGCTCAAAATGATGAAAAAGAGCATGCTGTACAAGACCGTAAGGCTATAGCCTTGCGTTTTTGCCAGATTTCGTCATTTTTTGAAAATCCTCAAAATCATGAAAAACGGTAAGGCTATAGCCTTACGTTTTTTCAAAATTTCGACATTTTTCAAAAATGCTCAAAAATGCTCAAAATGATGAAAAACAGCATGCTGTTGAAGACCTTAAGGCTATAGCCTTGCGTTTTTGCCAGATTTCGTCATTTTTTGAAAATCCTCAAAATCATGAAAAACGGTAAGGCTATAGCCTTACGTTTTTTCAAAATTTCGACATTTTTCGAAAATGCTCAAAAATGCTGAAACTGATGAAAAACACCATGGTGTGCAAGAGCGTAAGGCTATAGAGCGTAAGGCTTGCGTTTTTGCCAGATTTCGTCATTTTTTGAAAATACTCAAAATCATGAAAAACGGTAAGGCTATAGCCTTATGTTTTTTCAAGATTTCGTCATTTTTTGAAAATCCTCAAAATCATGAAAAACGGTAAAGCTATATATAGCCTTACGTTTTTTCAAAATTTCGACATTTTTTGAAATTGCTCAAAAATGCTCAAAATGATGAAAAACAGCATGCTGTTGAAGACCGTAAGGCTATAGCCTTGCGTTTTTGCCAGATTTCGTCATTTTTTGAAAATCCTCAAAATCATAAAAGACGGTAAGGCTATAGCCTTACGTTTTTTCAAAATTTCGACATTTTCCGAAAATGCTCAAAAATGCTCAAACTGATGAAAAACACCATGGTGTGCAAGAGCGTAAGGCTATAGCCTTGCGTTTTTGCCAGATTTCGTCATTTTTTGAAAATCCTCAAAATCATGAAAAACGGTAAGGCTATAGCCTTACGTTTTTTCCCATCCAAATTTCGACATTTTTCAAAAATGCTCAAAATGATGAAAAAGAGTATACTGTACAAGACGGTAAGGCTATAGCCTTGCGTTTTTGCCAGATTTCGTCATTTTTTGAAATCTCAAAATCATGAGAAAACGGTAAGGCTATAGCTCTTACGTTTTTCAAAATTTCGACATTTTTCAATAAATGCTCAAAAATGCTCAAAATTATGAAAAAAGAGCATACTGTACAAGACAGTAAGGCTATAGCCTTGCGTTTTTGCAGATTTCGTCATATTTTGAGAAAATCCTCAAAATCATGAAAACGGTAAGGCTATAGTCTTACGATTTTTCAAAATTTCGACATTTTTCGAAAATCCTCAAAAATAATCAAAATGATGAAAAACAGCATGCTGTGCAAGACGTAAGGCTATAGCCTACACCAGCGGTGACCGCGGGGAATATTTTTCAACTTTTCGGACCTCCGGGGGGGCTCGCCGAGTGGGACGCCCAGCCTGACCGGCCCAGGGTAATCCTGGGCCGGTCAGGCTGGGCCTCAGTACTCAGGGACTTTGAAATTTTCATTTATTTATTTATTTATTTATTTATTTATTTATTTTTGAGGACCAGGGAAGCGGGGCGTAGGGGGGGCAAGCGCCTCCCCTACGCCCCGCCGCCCCGGGTCAGAGACCCAGGGCGTCCCTCCGGCCGGGAACCACCACCCGGCGGCCTGCCCTGGGCGGTGACCCGCCGGCCGGGGGCTCGGGCCCCGGGTCAGAGACCCAGGGCGTCCCTCCGGCCGGGAACCACCACCCGGCGGCCTGCCCTGGGCGGTGACCCGCCGGCCGGGGGCTCGGGCCCCGGGTCAGAGACCCAGGGCGTCCCTCCGGCCGGGAACCACCACCCGGCGGCCTGCCCTGGGCGGTGACCCACCGGCCGGGGGCTCGGGCCCCGGGTCAGAGACCCAGGGTGTCCCTCCGGCCGGGAACCACCACCCGGCGGCCTGCCCTGGGCGGTGACCCGCCGGCCGGGGGCTCGGGCCCCGGGTCAGAGACCCAGGGCGTCCCTCCGGCCGGGAACCACCACCCGGCGGCCTGCCCTGGGCGGTGACCCGCCGGGCGGGGGCCCGGGCCCAGGCCCTGGGTCAGGCACCCTCCCGGCCGAAGGCCACCACCCGGCGCTCCGTGCGAACACGTGCACCCACCCTTAAGCACCCCTCTTGGGGGATCAAGAGTGATGTGCCGCGCCGCACGGACCGCACGCCCCTGGGCATACCGAGGGACTTAGAAAAATTTCTGGCAGGGGTCCGCGCCCCTGGGCATACCGAGGGACTTAGAAAAATTTCTGGCAGAGGCCCGCGCCCCTGGCCATACTCTAACACTTAGAAATATTTCTGGCAGGGGTCCGCGCCCCTGGGCATACTCTAACACTTAGAAATATTTCTGGCAGGGGCCCGCGCCCCTGGCCATACCGAAGCACGAGCCACCCCAGAACGCCCCAGGGCGCACCGGGGCGCACCGGGGCAGGACCAACCGAGCAATCCCCCGCCCGCCCGGTACCAAGGCCGGCTAGGAGAGAGACTCGGAGACGAGCGACCCCCGCCGTCGGCCGTCCCCCGAGGGGGCTCTGGGCACGGCGGCGGGGGAGTTGACCCCCGCCACCGGCCGACCCCCGAAGGGGCTCTGGGCACGGCGGCGGGGGTGGGATTCTGACAAAGGCCTCGGCGCCGGAGCGCCTCGGCGAGGGTTTAGGGACACGACTCGGCCCGCGCCGACCGCCGCCGGCCGACCCCCGAAGGGGCTCTGGGCACGGCGGCGGGGGAGGTAGTCTGAATCTGCAGAGGGCAACTCGGGTGTCTGAACCTGCACGCGGACCGCCGCAGAGTGCCATACAGCGCCCCGGAGCGGGACTTGCTTACATGGGGAGAGCAGAGCTCTTTGCCCGCCCCGTGTACGCAAGTCCTGCTCCGGGGCGCTCCAAGGCGCTCTGGGGCGGTCCGCGCACAGATCCAGACACCAGGGTTGTCCTTGTCTGCACTGTGGTGGGTAGACGCGGCCCGCCGAGGCGGGACTCGCGTACACGGGGAGGGAAAAGAACTCCCCCCGCGCCCGTACGCGCTGGTACTCGGTCGGAATCCGCCGGAGGCCTCGCCGGGCGGCCCCAGACAGGCAGTGCGAGGGACGCGAAGTCCACAGGCAGCCTTTAGGGGCCGCGTCGACGGGGCGCGGCGCAGAGCCGGCTCCGAGACGCGGGCGAGCGGGCGCGGGGAGGAGAACCCCTGCGTCTGTACTTAGGGGGACGAAGCGCCGGAGCGCTGCGACTCCCCAGCCGCGGAGAGCCCGGCGGGCTCTCCGATAGATTCACCATCTTTCGGGTTATCCGTTGGTCCGTGTTTCAAGACGGGGGCGGCCCGCCGAGGCGGGACTTGCGTACTTGGGGAGGGAAAAGAACTCCCCCCGCGCCCGCACACGCTGGTACTCGGTCGGAATCCGCCGGAGGTCCCGCCGAGCGGCCCCAGACAGGCAGTGCCAGAGACACGAGGTCTCCAGGCAGCCTTTAGGGGCCGCAGGCGACGGGGCGCGGCGCAGAGCCGGTTCCGAGACGCGGGCGAGCGGGCGCGGGGAGGAGAACCCCTGCGTCTGTACTTAGGGGGACGAAGCGCCGGAGCGCTGCGACTCCCCAGCCGCGGAGAGCCCGGCGGGCTCTCCGATAGATTCACCATCTTTCGGGTTATCCGTTGGTCCGTGTTTCAAGACGGGGGTGGCCCGCCGAGGCGGGACTTGCGTACTTGGGGAGGGAAAAGAACTCCCCCCGCGCCCGCACACGCTGGTACTCGGTCGGAATCCGCCGGAGGTCCCGCCGAGCGGCCCCAGACAGGCAGTGCCAGAGACACGAGGTCTCCAGGCAGCCTTTAGGGGCCGCAGGCGACGGGGCGCGGCGCAGAGCCGGTTCCGAGACGCGGGCGAGCGGGCGCGGGGAGGAGAACCCCTGCGTCTGTACTTAGGGGGACGAAGCGCCGGAGCGCTGCGACTCCCCAGCCGCGGAGAGCCCGGCGGGCTCTCCGATAGATTCACCATCTTTCGGGTTATCCGTTGGTCCGTGTTTCAAGACGGGGGTGGCCCGCCGAGGCGGGACTTGCGTACTTGGGGAGGGAAAAGAACTCCCCCCGCGCCCGCACACGCTGGTACTCGGTCGGAATCCGCCGGAGGCCTCGCCGGGCGGCCCCAGACAGGCAGTGCGAGGGACGCGAGGTCCACAGGCAGCCTTTAGGGGCCGCGTCGACGGGGCGCGGCGCAGAGCCGGCTCCGAGACGCGGGCGAGCGGGCGCGGGGAGGAGAACCCCTGCGTCTGTACTTAGGGGGACGAAGCGCCGGAGCGCTGCGACTCCCCAGCCGCGGAGAGCCCGGCGGGCTCTCCGATAGATTCACCATCTTTCGGGTTACCCGTTGGTCCGTGTTTCAAGACGGGTGCCGAGCAATCCCCCGCCCGCCCGGTACCAAGGCCGGCTAGGAGAGAGACTCGGAGACGAGCGACCCCCGCCGTCGGCCGTCCCCCGAGGGGGCTCTGGGCACGGCGGCGAGGGAGGCGACCGGGCTCGTTCGGTAATGATCCTTCCGCAGGTTCACCTACAGAAAACTTTGTTACGACTTTTGCTTTCTCTAGATAGTCAAGTATGAATGAATCTGATCTGCGGAGGGCAACTCAGGTGTCTGAATCTCCACGCGGACCCACCCAGAGCGCCCTGGATCGCCCCGGAGCGGGACTTGCTTACAAGGGGAGAGCAGAGCTCTTTACCCTCCCCTTGTATGCAAGTCTTGCTCCGGGGCGCTCCAAGGCGCTCTGGGGCGGTCCGCGCCCAGATCCAGCCACCCGAGTCGCCCTCGTCTGCACTTAGGGGGACGAAGCGCCGGGGCGCTGCGACTCCCCAGCCGCGGAGAGCCCGGCGGGCTCTCCGATAGATTCACCATCTTTCGGGTTATCCGTTGGTCCGTGTTTCAAGACGGGGGCGGCCCGCCGAGGCGGGACTTGCGTACTTGGGGAGGGAAAAGAACTCCCCCCGCGCCCGCACACGCTGGTACTCGGTCGGAATCCGCCGGAGGTCCCGCCGAGCGGCCCCAGACAGGCAGTGCCAGAGACACGAGGTCTCCAGGCAGCCTTTAGGGGCCGCAGGCGACGGGGCGCGGCGCAGAGCCGGTTCCGAGACGCGGGCGAGCGGGCGCGGGGAGGAGAACCCCTGCGTCTGTACTTAGGGGGACGAAGCGCCGGAGTGCTGCGACTCCCCAGCCGCGGAGAGCCCGGCGGGCTCTCCGATAGATTCACCATCTTTCGGGTTATCCGTTGGTCCGTGTTTCAAGACGGGGGCGGCCCGCCGAGGCGGGACTTGCGTACTTGGGGAGGGAAAAGAACTCCCCCCGCGCCCGCACACGCTGGTACTCGGTCGGAATCCGCCGGAGGTCCCGCCGAGCGGCCCCAGACAGGCAGTGCCAGAGACACGAGGTCTCCAGGCAGCCTTTAGGGGCCGCAGGCGGCGGGGCGCGGCGCAGAGCCGGTTCCGAGACGCGGGCGAGCGGGCGCGGGGAGGAGAACCCCTACGTCACTTTTACACCCAGAGGCGAGCCTCTAGGCGCCATGCACCACTACCATTACAGGGCCTCCAAAGAGTCCTGGATTGCTATTTTTCGTCACTACCTCACCGTAATTTATCTTCCTTGGATGTGGAGCCTTTCTTGTTGTAAAGACAAGCATATGCTACTGGCAGGATCAACCAGGTAGGCCTCCTGTTGCCGCCGCGCGCCGGCCCAGGTGAGGTCTCGGCGCTCGGGGTTGCCGCGCCGCGGCAGGCAGGGGCCGGTCCCCTCCGGGGGCCGGAGCCGGAGCTCCGGCGGAGGGGGCCGGCGTGCGAGCCCGGGGGCGTGTGCCGGACGGTCGGCTTTGCCGCGTTGCCTCGTAGCCGGGTCGAGGGCGTGTTACCAAGGATTGCGGCTCCACCCGTTTCGCAGCTGTTCGGTTCGGTGGCCGGAGCGCGCCACGCGATCTGGGGGTTTGAGAAAACGAGTCTCCGGAGCTCGCCTCGGGAAAGCTCCGCCGGGGCACAGGCCGGGCTCCGACGCGCCCCCGGAGGAGCGCGAGGGGCCGGCGACCCAACGGCGTGAGCCACCCGGGGCGTTCCGTGGAGGACCGCTTGGACAGACGGGGCTACTCGGTCTCGCTAGGCCGGGGTCGGCCGCGGGGAGGCCCGAAGAGCTGGCTCTCCGGGCGTAGGTTCCACCGCGCCTGGTCGGGCCCGCAGGCGGCGAGCAACCGTCCGCCGGAGCACAGAGTGCCGGCGGGGCCCTCGCCAGAGGCGGGCTTCGCGTTCCAATCGATCGGATGGGGAAGCTCCGGAGCTCACGCCAGGGGCGAGGCTCCCGAAGTCTTCCCCAGGCCGGGGTTCTGCGGCCCGGCCGGCTTACTTCCAGGCCAGGTCGGCCGCCCGACCTGGTTCCCATATACATGATAGGAAAAGTCTGCGATTGGTCTTGTGGGTTTCGGTGGAGAGGGGGGGGAGAGGGGGGAGAGCCCAGGAGGTCCGGGCTTCCCCCCTCTGTTTCCTTTCCCCTCTCTCCTGGGCTTCCCCCACTCGAGCCTCGAAGCTGGCGAGACTTCCAGGACCAACACCCAGCATTGGCGAAAACGAGCACCCACTCTTCCCTGGGCAAGGCCCCGCGGCTCGCCCCCTGAAAAGCTCCAGGCCGGAGCCCCTGGAGGGGGACGCTCCCCCTGGGGGCCCGGGGCGGCTCGGGGGGCCGCCCGGGGGTCGACAAGGGCCGGAGGAGCGCTCTCCTATATACGGGATGGCAAAAGTCTGGGGCTCCTTTGGTCCCGTAGTACAGAGGGGGGAAGAGGGAAGCAGAGCCCAGGAGCTCTGGGCTTCTGGCACTCGAACTAACACAAAATCAATGGGCGCTCCCAAATATGGAGGTGCAGCTACATGACTGGAAATGCTGTTGGTTGAGGGGGAGACTCCGCGTGTAAGCAGGCACCTTGGCCGGGCATGAGCCAGCCGCCCGCCCCCGGGGGGGGGGCCTGGAGGTCAGGCGCCGCCCTGTGGCCAAACTGGGAACTGCGCCCCGCACCAAATGGACCCCAGAGGACCTCCGTCCAGGGGCACTTTCTCCAACCTTACCCCCAGAGGTGAACCTCCGGGGGCCATGCACCACTACCAGAGGGCCGCCGCCCCAGAAGGGCGCCACCAGGCGGCCGCACGCGGTACTGCGCCCCGCACCAAATGGACCCCAGAGGACCTCCGTCCAGGGGCACTTTCTCCAACCTTACCCCCAGAGGTGAACCCCTGGGGGCCATGCACCACTACCAGAGGGCCGCCGCCCCAGAAGGGCGCCACCAGGCGGCCGCACGTGGTACTGCGCCCCGCACCAAATGGACCCCAGAGGACCTCCGTCCAGGGGCACTTTCTCCAACCTAACCCCCAGAGGTGAACCTCTGGGGGCCATGCACCACTTCCAGACTGCCGCCCACCCCGAAGGGCGCCACCAGGCCGCCTGTCCTGGGTACTGCCGCCAGTATCCAGTGCTCCCCGCACACCTCCGTGCAGGGGCACGTTCTCCAACCCGCCCCCCAGAGGAGAGACTCTGGGGGCCATGCACCACAACCACCAGGCCACCGCCTAGGCCCAGGGCCCACGCCCTGGGCACTGACGCGCCGGGCGGGGGCCCAGGCCCAGGCCCAGGCCCTGGGTCAGGCACCCTCCCGGCCGAAGGCCACCACCCGGCGCCCCGTCCGAGCACGTGCACCCACCCTTAAGCACCCCTCTCGGGGATCAAGAGTGATGTGACGCGCCGCACGGACCGCACGCCCCTGGGCATACCGAGGGACTTAGAAACATTTCTGGCAGGGGTCCGCGCCCCTGGCCATACCGAGGGACTTAGACACATTTCTGGCAGGGGCCCGCGCCCCTGGCCATACCGAGGGACTTAGACACATTTCTGGCAGGGGCCCGCGCCCCTGGCCATACCGAGGGACTTAGACACATTTCTGGCAGGGGCCCACACCCCTGGCCATACCGAGGGACTTAGAACATATTTCTGGCATACCTGACCATGCCGAGGGACTCGCCAAAGTGTGTGAAGGCCAGCCAGCCCTAAGCACCCTTTTCCCGGCTGACCTTTACACACTTTGCCGCTCATGGAACTTTAATGATATATAATATAATATATTCAACTATAACCAATGTATACAGTTAAAGGAGAGGCAGAGCAAGGCAGGTACAAGGGTTTTATTATTATTATTATTATTATTATTTATTTTTATTGCACAACACAACACCGACAACACCATCAGTCCCTCTGCTTGCGCGGCCGTCCGCGCGGCCTCTTAGCGGGCGGGGGGTTTTGCACGGTGGTCGCCGGGTGTTTTCTCGGCCGTCCGCGCGGCCTCTTGCCGGGGGCGGCGGGGTATCCTGCGCGACGGCGGGCGGCCGCCAGGCCAGGATGTCTGCATCTGCGGGTTGAGAGGATAGCAGTCTATTAGTGACTTGAGCAAAACACATTCTCAAAACAGATTTTGTCCCTGGCCTCTGGAGGGACTTTGTCCCATTTTGAACTCACCTGTAAGACGCTGGACCGACACTCGGAGCTCCTGGGCGGGGGTCTCTGGAGGCTCTGGAGGCTGCGGGGTCTCCTCTGGAGGCTGCGGCGGCGCACGGGACGTGGGCTGGGGGCGGCGATGGATCTCTCCTGTCACGGCGCGGTCCAGCAGGTCCCGTGTGGCGATGACTTCTTTGTTGCTGCGTTGGGCGACATAATACCTGTTCATGGTGGCCAAGCTATGGCCCATGGAGCGGCTCACTTCACTCTGTTCATCCGGACTGAGGATTCTGTCGGCGACCGTGGCCACGGCGCTGCGGATGGACGTCATGGTGGTACCCGCGCGGTTGATACACTTCAGGATCTCGGCTTTCACGTGCGTTCCCAGCTTGTAAAACGGCCTCCCCGTGGAGCTGAAGAAGAAGGTCGCCACTTCGCCGCTGTAGCCGCACATGAACGGCCGTTGGTCCAGGAAACGTCTCAGCCATCCGTGCTCCGTTGGCGTGAGAACCAGCTTCGCGGGGCCATAGGTGCGCCGTGTCTTGTGATGTTCCAACCGCATGACCCGACGCGCCGCCGTCGCCTCCACCTCCAGTGCGGAAGAAACGTCCACGTCCGTCATCCAGAGGAAGCACCCGCGCCGCAGCCCGCTGATGGCGGCCAGATAAGCCGCTAGCAGGCCCATCGCCGAGCGGACGGCTGACCGACATCTCGGGTCTTGTTCGACGCGCGCCAGGGCAGCTGGGATCCTTCGAGCGGTTTCCTGGCGTAGTCGGTGGAGGTCGGAGCGGGTAAGCATCGCTTCCGTCTTGCGGTCCATGATCCTTCTACGGTGTTGGGCCACAGCATCGGCCAGTCCCTCTCGCTCCATCTTTAACCAACGGAGCGCGCGATCCAAGTCGCGCAGGGACGGTGAGATGCCGGCTGGCTGACGCTCTTTCAAGTACACGATGAACCGCCGGCAGTCCTGGATGTAGTTTTGTACGGTCGTTGGACACCAGCGGGACTGGAGGAGCTTGAACCACTGGAGGAAGCGCGCACGGTTGGTGATGAAGTGAAGGTCGGCGGACGCTGGGGTGGCCGGTGGTCCGGACATAAAATCCAAAAATGACTCCACATGGCGTCGTCTCTGGCGCATATTCTTTTTTCTCTGTTCCGTGGGGCTGGAGGGGAGCAGATCCGCCTCAAAGTCATCCATCAGCGCCTTTAAGTCAGCGAATTCCATCTTCAACCTGTTGTGGTGGGAAAAAAATAATATAAGTATACACAGAGCTGCTCTACCGCCATGCACACACATACACACGCCGGTACCGGTGGGAGCCCACAGCCATGCCCGCTGGAGACCGCTCTCTAGCAGGCAGAGATCGCACCGGTGGTCCCCGAATCACTCTGGAGCTCAACACACAACCACACACACACACACACCCACACACCCACCCACACACACGCTAAAGTTACCCACCTTTTAAGTGCTGAAACTCCGGCAGAGTTGCTGCTGATGCTTGTCTCTCTCTGGTCTTCGTCTGGTCCGTCGTCTCTCTGATCTGTCACGGCTCTCTGAACTGTCACGGCCATGACCCCTGAAATACACACACACAGACGCCCCGCTTCCTGTGCCACGTCGACAGCCACGGGGTTCCGGGTTGCGTGGGTACCCCGGAAGAAGCGGGGTGACGCACACACACGCAACCCCGGAACCCCGTGGCTGTCGACGTGGCACGGGGCGCCCGCACCGCAGCGGCCGCGACCGGGAATTGCAGCGGGGGAAAACGCGGCCACCGCGCGCCTACACCAGCGGTGACCGCGGGGAATATTTTTCAACTTTTCGGACCTCCGGGGGGGCTCGCCGAGTGGGACGCCCAGCCTGACCGGCCCAGGGTAATCCTGGGCCGGTCAGGCTGGGCCTCCCACTCGGCGAGCCCCCCCGGAGGTCCGAAAAAAAGGCCAATTTTTTTCTAAGTACTCAGGGACTTTGAAATTTTCATTTATTTATTTATTTATTTATTTATTTATTTATTTTTGAGGACCAGGGAAGCGGGGCGTAGGGGGGGCAAGCGCCTCCCCTACGCCCCGCCGCCCCGGGTCAGAGACCCAGGGCGTCCCTCCGGCCGGGAACCACCACCCGGCGGCCTGCCCTGGGCGGTGACCCGCCGGCCGGGGGCTCGGGCCCCGGGTCAGAGACCCAGGGCGTCCCTCCGGCCGGGAACCACCACCCGGCGGCCTGCCCTGGGCGGTGACCCGCCGGCCGGGGGCTCGGGCCCCGGGTCAGAGACCCAGGGCGTCCCTCCGGCCGGGAACCACCACCCGGCGGCCTGCCCTGGGCGGTGACCCACCGGCCGGGGGCTCGGGCCCCGGGTCAGAGACCCAGGGTGTCCCTCCGGCCGGGAACCACCACCCGGCGGCCTGCCCTGGGCGGTGACCCGCCGGCCGGGGGCTCGGGCCCCGGGTCAGAGACCCAGGGCGTCCCTCCGGCCGGGAACCACCACCCGGCGGCCTGCCCTGGGCGGTGACCCGCCGGGCGGGGGCCCGGGCCCAGGCCCTGGGTCAGGCACCCTCCCGGCCGAAGGCCACCACCCGGCGCTCCGTGCGAACACGTGCACCCACCCTTAAGCACCCCTCTTGGGGGATCAAGAGTGATGTGCCGCGCCGCACGGACCGCACGCCCCTGGGCATACCGAGGGACTTAGAAAAATTTCTGGCAGGGGTCCGCGCCCCTGGGCATACCGAGGGACTTAGAAAAATTTCTGGCAGAGGCCCGCGCCCCTGGCCATACTCTAACACTTAGAAATATTTCTGGCAGGGGTCCGCGCCCCTGGGCATACTCTAACACTTAGAAATATTTCTGGCAGGGGCCCGCGCCCCTGGCCATACCGAAGCACGAGCCACCCCAGAACGCCCCAGGGCGCACCGGGGCGCACCGGGGCAGGACCAACCGAGCAATCCCCCGCCCGCCCGGTACAAGGCCGGCTAGGAGAGAGACTCGGAGACGAGCGACCCCCGCCGTCGGCCGTCCCCCGAGGGGGCTCTGGGCACGGCGGCGGGGGAGTTGACCCCCGCCACCGGCCGACCCCCGAAGGGGCTCTGGGCACGGCGGCGGGGGTGGGATTCTGACAAAGGCCTCGGCGCCGGAGCGCCTCGGCGAGGGTTTAGGGACACGACTCGGCCCGCGCCGACCGCCGCCGGCCGACCCCCGAAGGGGCTCTGGGCACGGCGGCGGGGGAGGTAGTCTGAATCTGCAGAGGGCAACTCGGGTGTCTGAACCTGCACGCGGACCGCCGCAGAGTGCCATACAGCGCCCCGGAGCGGGACTTGCTTACATGGGGAGAGCAGAGCTCTTTGCCCGCCCCGTGTACGCAAGTCCTGCTCCGGGGCGCTCCAAGGCGCTCTGGGGCGGTCCGCGCACAGATCCAGACACCAGGGTTGTCCTTGTCTGCACTGTGGTGGGTAGACGCGGCCCGCCGAGGCGGGACTCGCGTACACGGGGAGGGAAAAGAACTCCCCCCGCGCCCGTACGCGCTGGTACTCGGTCGGAATCCGCCGGAGGCCTCGCCGGGCGGCCCCAGACAGGCAGTGCGAGGGACGCGAAGTCCACAGGCAGCCTTTAGGGGCCGCGTCGACGGGGCGCGGCGCAGAGCCGGCTCCGAGACGCGGGCGAGCGGGCGCGGGGAGGAGAACCCCTGCGTCTGTACTTAGGGGACGAAGCGCCGGAGCGCTGCGACTCCCCAGCCGCGGAGAGCCCGGCGGGCTCTCCGATAGATTCACCATCTTTCGGGTTATCCGTTGGTCCGTGTTTCAAGACGGGGGCGGCCCGCCGAGGCGGGACTTGCGTACTTGGGGAGGGAAAAGAACTCCCCCCGCGCCCGCACACGCTGGTACTCGGTCGGAATCCGCCGGAGGTCCCGCCGAGCGGCCCCAGACAGGCAGTGCCAGAGACACGAGGTCTCCAGGCAGCCTTTAGGGGCCGCAGGCGACGGGGCGCGGCGCAGAGCCGGTTCCGAGACGCGGGCGAGCGGGCGCGGGGAGGAGAACCCCTGCGTCTGTACTTAGGGGGACGAAGCGCCGGAGCGCTGCGACTCCCCAGCCGCGGAGAGCCCGGCGGGCTCTCCGATAGATTCACCATCTTTCGGGTTATCCGTTGGTCCGTGTTTCAAGACGGGGGTGGCCCGCCGAGGCGGGACTTGCGTACTTGGGGAGGGAAAAGAACTCCCCCCGCGCCCGCACACGCTGGTACTCGGTCGGAATCCGCCGGAGGTCCCGCCGAGCGGCCCCAGACAGGCAGTGCCAGAGACACGAGGTCTCCAGGCAGCCTTTAGGGGCCGCAGGCGACGGGGCGCGGCGCAGAGCCGGTTCCGAGACGCGGGCGAGCGGGCGCGGGGAGGAGAACCCCTGCGTCTGTACTTAGGGGGACGAAGCGCCGGAGCGCTGCGACTCCCCAGCCGCGGAGAGCCCGGCGGGCTCTCCGATAGATTCACCATCTTTCGGGTTATCCGTTGGTCCGTGTTTCAAGACGGGGGTGGCCCGCCGAGGCGGGACTTGCGTACTTGGGGAGGGAAAAGAACTCCCCCCGCGCCCGCACACGCTGGTACTCGGTCGGAATCCGCCGGAGGCCTCGCCGGGCGGCCCCAGACAGGCAGTGCGAGGGACGCGAGGTCCACAGGCAGCCTTTAGGGGCCGCGTCGACGGGGCGCGGCGCAGAGCCGGCTCCGAGACGCGGGCGAGCGGGCGCGGGGAGGAGAACCCCTGCGTCTGTACTTAGGGGGACGAAGCGCCGGAGCGCTGCGACTCCCCAGCCGCGGAGAGCCCGGCGGGCTCTCCGATAGATTCACCATCTTTCGGGTTACCCGTTGGTCCGTGTTTCAAGACGGGTGCCGAGCAATCCCCCGCCCGCCCGGTACCAAGGCCGGCTAGGAGAGAGACTCGGAGACGAGCGACCCCCGCCGTCGGCCGTCCCCCGAGGGGGCTCTGGGCACGGCGGCGAGGGAGGCGACCGGGCTCGTTCGGTAATGATCCTTCCGCAGGTTCACCTACAGAAAACTTTGTTACGACTTTTGCTTTCTCTAGATAGTCAAGTATGAATGAATCTGATCTGCGGAGGGCAACTCAGGTGTCTGAATCTCCACGCGGACCCACCCAGAGCGCCCTGGATCGCCCCGGAGCGGGACTTGCTTACAAGGGGAGAGCAGAGCTCTTTACCCTCCCCTTGTATGCAAGTCTTGCTCCGGGGCGCTCCAAGGCGCTCTGGGGCGGTCCGCGCCCAGATCCAGCCACCCGAGTCGCCCTCGTCTGCACTTAGGGGGACGAAGCGCCGGGGCGCTGCGACTCCCCAGCCGCGGAGAGCCCGGCGGGCTCTCCGATAGATTCACCATCTTTCGGGTTATCCGTTGGTCCGTGTTTCAAGACGGGGGCGGCCCGCCGAGGCGGGACTTGCGTACTTGGGGAGGGAAAAGAACTCCCCCCGCGCCCGCACACGCTGGTACTCGGTCGGAATCCGCCGGAGGTCCCGCCGAGCGGCCCCAGACAGGCAGTGCCAGAGACACGAGGTCTCCAGGCAGCCTTTAGGGGCCGCAGGCGACGGGGCGCGGCGCAGAGCCGGTTCCGAGACGCGGGCGAGCGGGCGCGGGGAGGAGAACCCCTGCGTCTGTACTTAGGGGGACGAAGCGCCGGAGTGCTGCGACTCCCCAGCCGCGGAGAGCCCGGCGGGCTCTCCGATAGATTCACCATCTTTCGGGTTATCCGTTGGTCCGTGTTTCAAGACGGGGGCGGCCCGCCGAGGCGGGACTTGCGTACTTGGGGAGGGAAAAGAACTCCCCCCGCGCCCGCACACGCTGGTACTCGGTCGGAATCCGCCGGAGGTCCCGCCGAGCGGCCCCAGACAGGCAGTGCCAGAGACACGAGGTCTCCAGGCAGCCTTTAGGGGCCGCAGGCGGCGGGGCGCGGCGCAGAGCCGGTTCCGAGACGCGGGCGAGCGGGCGCGGGAGGAGAACCCCTACGTCACTTTTACACCCAGAGGCGAGCCTCTAGGCGCCATGCACCACTACCATTACAGGGCCTCCAAAGAGTCCTGGATTGCTATTTTTCGTCACTACCTCACCGTAATTTATCTTCCTTGGATGTGGAGCCTTTCTTGTTGTAAAGACAAGCATATGCTACTGGCAGGATCAACCAGGTAGGCCTCCTGTTGCCGCCGCGCGCCGGCCCAGGTGAGGTCTCGGCGCTCGGGGTTGCCGCGCCGCGGCAGGCAGGGGCCGGTCCCCTCCGGGGGCCGGAGCCGGAGCTCCGGCGGAGGGGCCGGCGTGCGAGCCCGGGGGCGTGTGCCGGACGGTCGGCTTTGCCGCGTTGCCTCGTAGCCGGGTCGAGGGCGTGTTACCAAGGATTGCGGCTCCACCCGTTTCGCAGCTGTTCGGTTCGGTGGCCGGAGCGCGCCACGCGATCTGGGGGTTTGAGAAAACGAGTCTCCGGAGCTCGCCTCGGAAAGCTCCGCCGGGGCACAGGCCGGGCTCCGACGCGCCCCCGGAGGAGCGCGAGGGGCCGGCGACCCAACGGCGTGAGCCACCCGGGGCGTTCCGTGGAGGACCGCTTGGACAGACGGGGCTACTCGGTCTCGCTAGGCCGGGGTCGGCCGCGGGGAGGCCCGAAGAGCTGGCTCTCCGGGCGTAGGTTCCACCGCGCCTGGTCGGGCCCGCAGGCGGCGAGCAACCGTCCGCCGGAGCACAGAGTGCCGGCGGGGCCCTCGCCAGAGGCGGGCTTCGCGTTCCAATCGATCGGATGGGGAAGCTCCGGAGCTCACGCCAGGGGCGAGGCTCCCGAAGTCTTCCCCAGGCCGGGGTTCTGCGGCCCGGCCGGCTTACTTCCAGGCCAGGTCGGCCGCCCGACCTGGTTCCCATATACATGATAGGAAAAGTCTGCGATTGGTCTTGTGGGTTTCGGTGGAGAGGGGGGGAGGGGGGGAGAGCCCAGGAGGTCCGGGCTTCCCCCCTCTGTTTCCTTTCCCCTCTCTCCTGGGCTTCCCCCACTCGAGCCTCGAAGCTGGCGAGACTTCCAGGACCAACACCCAGCATTGGCGAAAACGAGCACCCACTCTTTCCTGGGCAAGGCCCCGCGGCTCGCCCCCTGAAAAGCTCCAGGCCGGAGCCCCCCCTTCAAGCAAGCTCTGAGGGCCCTGCGCAGGCTGTATGTGGGCAGTGAGGGCTATGGCAGCCTGCACTTAACCTTAAGGGGCCCCCAGAGGGCTTGCCCAAGTGATGCCCATAGCTGTTGGCTTACCGTGGGCAACTATGCGATAACCCGCACCTGCGGGCAGCCCACAGCATTCCCATACTGGCCCAGTTTGCTTTCGCCCGTGTAGGCCCTTAGCATATTTATACCTTTGGGCCCAATGCCTTTTTTGTGTGGACAGCCCATATCTGCTCTTTCCTTATTATTCATTCATTTATTGATTGAAATGTTCCTGCATTAACTACCACCGCACTAGCAGCTTAATTAAAACATATATGTAAAATATGTATTTGTGACTCATTAAGTATAGCTATGATATGCTCAATAACTTGGTGTATGTGTTAATATTTGAGCCAACAATATGACCACAGCGTGTGCTATACCACATTGAATGTGCGTGCAAAATTTCACGGAAACAGCACACTGTTCATGATTTGAACCATTTCATTGTAAAAGCCCTTACGGAAGAAACATATATTGCATTATATTTTAAAATGTTGTGCAATATACAGGAATATATTTTCCCATATATGAGATTTAGTATTTATATTGTCCAATATATTGCAATATATGCATGTCCCATATATTGGTATATATTGTACCATGTATAATTATATATTGTATAACAAATATATTGCAATATATGCATGCACCATATATTGGTATATATTGTACCCGGTCTAATTATATATTGTAAAATATATGGCAATTTATATTCAGTCTTTATGTGCTCCAATATATTGCAATATATGAGTTTGCCATATATTGGTATATATTGTACCGGTATAATTATATATTGCAAAATATATGGCAATTTATATTCAGTCTTTATATGCTCCAATATATTTCAATAGGAGTGTGCCATATATTGGTATATATTGTGCCCAGTCTAATTATATATTGTAAAATATATGGCAATTTATATTCAGTTTTTGTATGCTCCAATATATTGCAATATATGAGTGTTCCATATATTGCTACATAATTCCACCTGTATAATTATATATGGTACAATATATGGTCATTTATATTCAGTCTTTGCATGCCCAATATATGCATGTGCTGTATTGTGTATATAGTGTGCCATGCATGATTTTATTTTATCTATGTGCTACAATATAATGCATGTACCATATATTGGTATATATTGTGCCATATATGATTATATATCGTAACATATTTAATAATACTTTACTATTTTACTTTCATTTTTTACTTTGCGAATAAACATTTATAGCATACACATGAACCATTCATAGCATAGCTATATATACTAAAGAAAACACATTGAAGACAAAATAATATGCATCATTTTGATGTTTATTAAAACCTCTTTGCCTTTTACATTTTCAATCTTCCACACTGGATCTTGCTATACAGTATATGCATAAAGGCTTGCTAATTGTGATAGATCAATAGCACACATTTTCTTTTTAACAATGTCCCATCAAATACCTGTTTCATGCCTGTGGAATCCCCTTTTCAGACCAACCACATTTTCAACATCAATCAGTGAACTATGTGATCTGTCATTCTTTCTGCCAAAAGATCCAAAAGGCTCCACCTGCAGACCTAGCCCAGGAGTGGATGTGCCTCACAGTTGATGTGATGACGTCACACATCAACCCATAGACCCCTGTTTTTGCCATGTGCCACCCGCGTCTACCGTTATCAAGCGATAATTCCCAGTAGGCTGCTTATCAGCACCATCTTAGCTTGTGGTTAGGGTTAGGGGTAGGTTTAGAGAAGGGTGTAGCAATGTTTGTATCAAAACTCTAGACCCCTCCAACCGTAACCCTAAGCCTAAATCCCCGGTGCTCAACAACAGGGGCCTGTGGGTTGATGTGACGTCATCACATCAACTGTGAGGCACGTCCACTCCTAGGCTAGGTCTGCAGCTGGACCCTTCTCAAAAGCAAAGCATGTAATAGTATATAGAAATTGTGTCCATTTTGCAACAGCACAGTGAAGCTTGGGTAAGTCGTGAACCAGTGTAAAGGGGGTCTTCATTTTTCAGAGGAAATTGTTTCACAGATTCACAGACTTGTGAATGTGATTCCTTGCTGATTAATAAGGGATATCTTCAAATAAAACTGAACAATCCATTATTATTATTATTCTCCACTTCCAATAATGGACCCAACACTGTGATCTAAGTCACAAGAAAAAATAAATACTGCACACACTGATGATGCTTGACTGCAATTATGTCCATTGTTGAATTAGCCTCACTCTCTGGTAAAGTCATCCTCAAACAAGACAAGAGCAGGGAAGTAGGATATCTGGGAATAGAATCTCCACCACCAGCATACAGGCTCTAGAAGAAAGAAAGAAAGAAAGAAAGAAAGAAAGAAAGAAAGAAAGAAAGAAAGAAAGAAAGAAAGAAAGAAAGAAAGAAAGAAAGAAAGAAAGAAAGAAAGAAAGAAGAAAGAAAGAAAGAAAACAGAATTTTAATACTTCAATCATCATATCATAATGTATGTCCCTCAATCACCACTGATATAACTGATTGTAAATGTACTGTTGAACTAACAATGGACTTCAGAAGGGGTAACCCAAGAAGAACATGGCTGAGAAATACTCTTGTACAGCACAATAACCATAATGTGGCTGATATGATGTGTATCTTCAAAGCCAATGCCAGACTTATAGTGAGAGGAATCTTCATTCCTATGTAAGAAAACAATACATGACATGACTCTCATGTCATTGACAGATTGATGACAGTTTATTAGCGGTCTGTTAATAGCTTGTTTATTGGGGTCTTTTAGTACTTATTTCATGTTTTAAGTCAGCAAATGTAGACGGTGGGAAGTGGCCGTCTAGAAGGCCGAGTTAGTAAATTCATGCAGATACTATATGTAGGCGGCCCAATTTTTTTTAATTTTGTACATTAATTGGTTATAAACACAATATCTAATGTTTCCAGTCGCACAAAGTGCGCAATATTAATATTTTTTAAGAAAATGACAAGAAAATCCTCAAACTGTGTCAAAGTAAAACGAACGCCCTAAGCCAATCACAGCTCGCCATGGGCCAGAGTCGCAATTGAGCTGGCCAATCGCGTTCTTCGGTACTCCCTGTCCCTGATGTAAACAGGAAGAATCCTGAGACTTCTAGTGGCAGCAGCAGCAGCAGCAGCAGCACAACTTCAGCGGCAGCAGAGGTAATAATTAATATAATTAGAATAATTATGATTCGGTTTTACACATTCTAATAGTTTGATTCAATGGATGCATAGATATAGACTGCATGCGCCATACTTAGTGATACTATATTGATAGTATAATATTGTACGAAATAAAGTTTAGTAATTTACGACGAGGCCGTTGAGCCTCTCTCGGGCTGGCCCTCATAGCGACCAAACTATGTTGTGCGCATTGATCGATCACTAATCAATGGATTAATATTTGCAGCTGTTCATTCAATAAATGAATTATCTTCCACGGCTGCTGATAGCAATCGAAACGGTCACGGGGAGTTTGTATCGTGCCACAGTATAGTATCGTGCCACATTAAATCCAGGCTCAACCTTAAGTTGGTGTTTGCAATGTGTTACTGTAAGTTTCAATTCGTGTTTTAGTTTGAGATACGGTTATTTGTTCTATTTCTCAAATTCGAGTTTGCACAGGTTTGACGTTATGTGTTGGCTTACAGATTATTTTTGTTTGCAGTGCATATGTCATAATCATATTTATCATATATTCATTATATTGTCGATGCTTTATTAAGCTTGTGCACCACGCACAATTGAGCATTCATCACAATTTTAGGTAATTAAAATGACTGAAAGCTTAACATGTTAACATGTGACCAATCAATTGCTATGATTGTTTGCTATGATTTGCTCTACTACAGTTTTTTTAATTTCAGTTCATAACGGTGGCAGAGGCAGAGTGTGATGGGTAAGTGAAGCTACAGAAGAACAGGTTAGTTTATCAAACATAGGTCATTAACAAAGATTGCATTAGATACACTGGGGAAGAGTCTCTCTTCCCCAGTGCCGGCATCATCATGTTGACTGGGACAGGTGACCAACAATCATTATTGAATATCATGTTTAAAATAATTGCAGGGTCCATTATAAGAGGAATTTATTTAAGATAGTGTAAAGACATTGATATGAAACACCATTCCCCACAGTCACTAACAAGCCGGCCAGAGATAATTAGAAAAATTGTGTATTCAGATGAGTCTGTGTACATTGCCCCATTTGTCTCTAGGAGGCTGCCCTGTGACAGCCATATCCCTAATTTGAACAGATCATCTGAGATTAACGTTCTAGTATATTTTTAACACTGGATGTCTGTGTGTTTCAGGCAAGTTGCAGAGGAGCAGGCAGTGAAACACCTCCGATTGTGGATGAAGAACAGATTCAATGCAGTCAACTATTTATTTTCACTAGGATGGCATTCCCCTGTCCGTTTTTTTTTTTAGTTCCATGTAGAATGCCATACTGACTTAAGATGGAGAACAAAAACAGGGTCATATTAATGGCATCGTATTTGACATTCAACATTCCTTTCCCTCAAATTATTCTGGAGAAATGGTGGTAGCCTTATAATAAGTCATCTTATATTTGGGACAAATTATGCTCAAAGACCAGCTCTGCAGTTCTGCTAATGCTGTGTCAAATGTTGCAATTACTTTGTGTGGTTGCAACTAAGGTTGCAGAAAAAACTATTGAAAGATTGGCCAGAACCATATCCTATCCTATCTAGTACAACAGTGGTTTAACATATCTTTGAAACTGAGTGTAGTGTCTGTCCTAAACTGGACACCACTGGTTGCTTCAAGATTCAAGTTTCAAGATCTAGTTTTGATGTGTGCAGTAACAAAAAAAAAAGATGTCCAAACATTGATGTTTATTTACCGTCACTTAGCAGGATAAAGGCCACACAACAGTGAGCTTGATACAACTGCAGTTCTTTGTTCCTCTGACAAGCACAGCCAACAAACTGTTTGGCTCGCATTTTATTCAGCAACACCTGAGTACAGGTAGATCACTTCCTCATATAGACTAGTCACCTGACCACTTTGCCCTTGGCTGAACCTACCATCACGTCATCATACAGAAATATAATGAATGAACAGAAATGGCTCTCACACTAAGAGCCACCCCACTAATCTTCACACTAAGAGCCACCCCACTAATCTGTGGGTTGGGTCCATCACAGACACATATTGACCAACTTATGGGAGAAGCATATGCATATTAATGTTTTTTGTAACCTTAATTTACAGGTTGTATACGGTAGTCATACTATGGTGATAAACTGAATATAGCCATGTTGGTCTATGCATTTTGCCACCTGTTAATGTACAGATGTTTAGTAGAATACTTTATGTGGGTGTTCAAATTATGCTTGAAATGTACAATATTTAACTCAGTATTAGAAAATTGGTTTTCTCTTACATGCCATTTGAATGTGTTCCATTTTGTAAAAAGCATGTAGCACTGCCTGTGATAGCCACATTGTTGGGTATTTCAGGAACATGGTCTGCTGTTATATTAAAAGTTATATTAAAATATATTATATTAAAAGTTTCAATTGCCTTTTCAGCAATAACACTTTCTTCAGTGTCTAATGCTATCCATTGTTGTGCACATTGCACACATTTTGACCAACTTTTGTCTGAAAAACATTGTTTGTTTGTAACCGACGCTAGATGCATACAGCACTTCAATATTGCATGCTTGTTGATGGTACAGTGGGGTCACCCCAGGACAGGTCGGATGTTGAGGGGCCTTCCTACCGTGTTTGCTGGTGCATAGGTATAGGTCAGGGGTTTTCAACCTTTTTTGACACCAGGGACCACCATTTATTCAGCATTTTGAGCCACGGACCACCATTTGGTTACATTTTAGCCCCAAAGACCTACAACTAAAGATTTCTTTTGGTTTTGTCCACAATTCCAGGATGGACTTTGCAACATAACAGTGTAAACTTCTTAATTAAACAGTGCAAATTCAGATGATGAATATTTTAACTCTTGAGAGTGTAAAAATGAAACCAAATGGACCCACAACTTGTGGGTCCATTTGGTTTCATTTTTACATTCTCAAGAGTTACATTCTGCCTAACCAACTTTCCATCATTTAGCCTGGGGACCACCTGGAACCTTTCAAGGACCACTAGTGGTCCCCGGACCACCTGTTGAAAACCCCTGGTATAGGTAATGAGATCTCCTGACGTAAGAATAGTATGCTGACCTCCAGTGGCGCAATAATGAATAACCTTTGACATCAATGGACGATTGCTTTTTATTCTGCAGTTCGGGAGATTTATTACATCACAGTTGATCAATCAATTGTAGGTAAGACAATGATAAAAAGCAACCATGTACGAATTGTACTGCTTCAGTGTAAATACCAGAATTTACGTCAATGTTCCAAAATACAAGAATGTATTGAGACTGAAAATATAACAAAAATAGCGTGATTTTTTAAAGGTAATCTGCAACAAAGTACTGGCACAATGTGAGTAATTTAGTAGCCTAAATGACACTTGTATAATCAAATAACGTATGCATTAGTAGTCTTAACTTTGGCGTTGTGGTATAGCTATAGATGAGACAGACAAGCTGGAAATGTTGTAGCCTACTTCATTTTATTTGAACAACCATTTGGCATCGTAGGTAAGACAATTGATGAAATTAGGCTATCCATATAAGATCTGTACTGTTGTAGTACAATTTCCCAAAGTGATGAAATTCTTTTGTACAATTACATGGTCAGCTAGATAATGATCAAAGGTGAGTGGTATGATGATCTGTGCTTTCTTAAGGATTATTCCCAAATCCCAAACGCTTACTACATAGCTGATCTACTACAGAATATGAGCTTTCATGTGGGGGTGATTAAACATAAAAACGTCGTGGGAACAAGTGGTTTAATACTAGGGTATAATTACATTGACGGGCAATGCACGTGATTTTCTATAAGGATGCAGATGCAGCGCAGAGCTTGCTACGGATTTGTTTACGTGAATACACGCGCAGACGCTGGCAGTTTTCTGGAAAGGTTTGCCGGGTTTGTCTGATAGTAACCCTCTTTTAGTAATGCTAAAATTCATTTTTTTAAATCGGTTTGTTCTCGTTACGACGCAAAAATTCGAGCTGGAAACATTAATTACAGTACTTATAAGACTTTTATCTACCCACTGTGAAAAAAAAAACGTAGACTACATCGTGCGACTTGGGTGATAACCGCTCCCAAGCCCCCAGCCCACGGCCTAATGCCTTTTGGGCTTGCTTTTAATGGGCCCATCTTTACTCTCAGAATTAGAACCCCATAAGGGTCCACTTGGTTCCTAAGTATCATTTAGGGAGCCCCTCACAGACCCACTTTGTGAACCACCTGGCCTAGTCTGTATATTAATTTAGACACATTTACATTTTCATAGTTCATAGACA